>JAJOZX010003948.1:117500-454242 GCA_023014485.1 Bathynomus jamesi
GCCGTGCGTAGGTATCTTAGAATCATATGGAAGCGAAAGGCACACGTGGTGTTCAAGAAATCAGAAACAATAAGGACGCTTGTCTATTCCCGAAAAGGACCGCGAAAGCTAACGTCTTAGCAACAATAGGACGCTTGTGGTTTCCCAGAAAGACCCGCGAAACTTGGCGCCCTAAGAGCTTATAAAAGAGAGTTCACTGAAACTCTTCCTCATTCACTCACGTCTCTCCGCATTCTTCACTTCTTGTCTTGGTCGTCACGTTTCAGTATCCTTCGTCAGCAGCACGTCAAGCGGCCTGTTTACTTCAAGGCTTTTGTCGGGCCTACACGAAGTCTATCATCAAGTAAGGCTCTCTACCAACTCTCACTCCGCTCGTACTTCCACCTTGAACGTCTACACTCTCCACGCAGTCATCATCGATTTTAGCCGGCTACATTTCCAAGTCACACTTCAACCGTTATACCAGAACGAAGCAACACTTGAAGTACGCTACAATTCCTGCCAGCTGCATTTCCAAGTCACACTTCAACCGTTATACCAGAACGAAGCAATACTTGAAGTACGCTACATTCCTTCCTGCAAGAAAGAAAATCTCTGCTGTAGGCGTCTAGTTGACCTCTTTACTACAACCTCTACCGGTTTCTCAGCACATTAACCTCATCTAGGCCTACACTCTACAAGGTCAACCTTGAAGTATCTCTCCATCTTAAGAGGTAATCCGCATTTCGGGCCTACAGTCTACAAGGTCTACCTTCAAGTATCTTTTCTTTCTCCAGAGGTATTTTCAACATTGTCGGTAAGCTCTCTGTGCATCGTTCTTAAACAATTCTTGTGAAGCCTACACAGTGAAATCGCAGAACCGCGTTAGGCTATACCCAAAAGTGTTTTCGCTTCGTTCAAACTAACTTTCTCGTTAGAATTGCAGTAGGCATATTAAGTGTCATTCCAATACCTTAATTGTGTATCATCCTGTTATTGTGTTCATTCATGTAATTAATTTTATTTTGCATCCGTTTGTTTATGTGATCCTTTTAAGCATTTCATTAATGAAGGCCTAATCCACTTACATTGTACTAAATGTAAGTGCATTCTTTCTATCATTAATAGGCTGAAGCATCTATTCTATGTTCCATTTATGCTTAACTCTCTAGCCTACCTAAATCATTGTATTACGTAATCCATTCAGTGCACCAACGTACGTACATAATTTCTGTTATCAATAGGCTTCATATTTCATGTGCGTTTCCATTTGTGCACAACGCATTAGCCTATATAACCTTACTTAACAATTAAGCTGTATAACCATTTCCTTATTTGCTAAGCCTCAGTCATCTTTAGTATAATACAAATGCCGTTATATAATTGTTAATCACTATAACTACGGTCATTGCATTGTTAATCGCTGTGAACAAATAACTGATTTATTTTCTTAATTAAACACAAAACCACAAGGTAATGTTTCTAACGTTATTATTATTTGCTTGGGTGTAATACAAGCTGGTGATCTCGATTCATTCGTATCATTTCATTCAGTAATTACAATAAGCCACATCAAAATGGTTAACCGCAGACCAATGTAAATTGGTACAGTAACTCCAGCTTAGTCATTTAACATTCAATCATTCTCAAGCAATTAATCATTATCATTATTATAGTGCAAACTTAGCGTTAATAATCGGTACCATCAAAGTGGTTAATACTAGGCCTAATATATATATATATATATATATATATATATATATATATAATATATATATATATCAATGATGCTCGCTCCGCAAAGAAAAAATATCCTCCACAAATTTCCCTGCTGAGATGTTTGATCATACCCGCAAGGGAAAAATTATTCCTTTTGTATATTCACATCTTGTCAGGGAATAAAGGTGAGACGGAGAAATATATACCTATCACCCCATATTTAAACAAATCCAATTAGGTATATATATATGCGCCTCGGTGGTGTAGTGGTTAGCGTCGCTGACTACGAATCCATCGGCCCCGGGTTCGATACCCAACGGCAGCCGACGCGCAGCAAAACCCAGCTGTTCATCCTTCCACACAATAAAGAAAAGTGGTTGGTAGATAAATGGGTACCCTAGGTTGCCTAGTGGTTAAGACGCTGGGCTGCTGATGGGGAGTGGTTCGGATTCCACGTTAAACTGTAGGTCTAAGGTGGAGTGAAAAGCTTGACCTTCGTCAGAATGAACAATTCGGGCGGAAGATAACC
This sequence comes from Bathynomus jamesi, assembly GCA_023014485.1. Classification (NCBI taxonomy): domain Eukaryota; kingdom Metazoa; phylum Arthropoda; class Malacostraca; order Isopoda; family Cirolanidae; genus Bathynomus; species Bathynomus jamesi. The sequence goes on from JAJOZX010003948.1 coordinate 119,728, forward strand.
AAAGGTTATATATATATATATATACTAAGCGGTAGAAAAATCAGCCCCACTTGGAATATCGGGAAAAACAAAAACGTGGGCAAGCTTCTGTTTATAAGTTTTAAAATTCGAAAATATAGTCTATGAAGCAACCAAATAACGAGACAAAACAACGTCAGCTGCGAACACAGTAGCTTTAGCGAATTTTCGACTTCTTCTAACCCTTTCAGGGCGACCGGTACAAATTGGTAGAGTTTCAAATACACATTCATAACTTAACTCTACAAAAAATTCCGGCCTTAAAGGGTTAAGAATTCGACATTCTGACATTCAGTTGCTCTTAGACTGCTAGTGCCACTTTTTTCTTCCAACAGTGGGAGGAGGCACTTGCGTTTAGTAACAGATAGACTTCTAATTCTTTTGGGTTTCAGAATTGGACATTTACAATGGATTTGAGTGCAGTGAAAGCCGCAAGAGCCGTCGCCCTAATTGAAGATCGTCGGAGCTAGCGTTACGTCGCCGATGCGATAGGAATTCCAAGAACAACGGTTCGACGTGTCTACCAACGTTATGTGGAGACAGGAGAGGACACCCGAAGACCAGGATCTGGAAGATCGCGCTGCACATCTGCCAGTGACGATCGTTTCATTGTCTTGAGTGTTTTGCGAGATCGTCGCTTGACTGCTACAAACGTCCGCAATGAGCTGGAAAGGTCTTGAGACGTCAGTGTATCGTAGTGAACCGTTAGAAGGAGACTTATGAAAAGTGGCTTACATGCTAGACGTCCAGCGATGGGCCCGGAATTGCTCCCACACCACCGCAATGCTCATCTTGCTTTCGCAAGTCAAATCTACCCATATATATATATATATACAGCGTGTCCCAAAGAAATGTATACCCACTTTGTTCGATGATACCAGCTATGAGGATAATAAATATGTTACTGTTTATGTTTTTTAATAAATAATTTTCTCCTGAATCTAAATATGTAATTATTTTTATTAAAAATTGAAGAACAAAAAAGTTACAGATGTTTAAATTAGAATTATTATTTTCGAGACTTCATGTGCGATATTTTCTAATATTTTTTTTTATGGCCTGGCCTGCCTTTTAACCGACTGTTTTGAGATACTTATGTTTAGTGCCTAGCTTAGCCTAGCCATTTCGTTGAGTTCTAATTAGGCAAGACTACAGTTTTGCTCTAACCTTATCTAACATCTTATAACTCTGCGACGTTTGTTCTTTTCTAACGACAATTTGAACATCTTAGGTAAAGTGTCATTTAACCATGGAATTTGTAAATTTTTTGAATTTACTAATAATTACAACATTTATGCTTCAATATCAACACTAAACATAAGTATCTCAAAACAGTCGGTTAAAATATTATAAAATATCGCACATGAAGTCTCGAAAATAATAATTATAATTTAAACATCTGTAACGTTTTTGTTTTTCAATTTTTAATAAAACTAATTACATATTTAGATTCAGGAGAAAATTCTTTATTAAAGAACATATAAAAAGTAATATATTTATTATCCTCATAGCTGGTATTATCCAACAAAGTGGGTATACATTTCTTTGGGACACGCTGTATATTTATATAATCCTTTAAGACGTATATCTATCACTTAGTCACTCTTCACGTTTTTCAAAATATATTTCTAAAATTTTTTTCGGAATAAGCTAATGAGGCATTAGTTTATCGATGGAATTTTAGTCTGGTTCGCCACAGACTGGCACCTGAGCACCTGAAAATTAATTCATGATGCAGGTGGGTTTTACTCCATTAACCCCCCTGTATTGGATGGGCGACAGGTAAAATATCGAACCCCCAACCGCTAATACCTTTCGCCGAGAGCTTAATCCGAGCCGATTTGTCCTAAACATATCCATTAGGGTGGCCCACTTTTAAATTTTTTTTAAAAAGTATAGGTTATCGTAGTTTTTCCCATTATTTGGCACTATACTAGCACATTGGTACCATTTTTACAAAAATTGATCAATATTTAGGGGTCTCGCATCGACCTTGAAATTAAGAGGGTTTTTTTTTAAATGCATACTTTTTAACTTTTTACTGAATCAAGATAAATCATTAAGTAGGGATGTTTTCTGAATCCTCTTGATGAGAGAAGTCGTTTGGTGTGCCTTCCAATGTCATACGACTAACGGTTTAAAAGTTGTGCCTGTATACAGGTAATACCAATGTGCTAGTATAGTGCCAAATAATGGGAAAAACCACGATCACCTATACTTTTCAAAAAATGAGTCACCATACCCGGGCGGAATGTATAATGTATATAGGTAATTAGAAAATGCACTATGCCTGTGCCAGGTACCTAACCTATTTCTTTTTTTGCAGATCATAACATTTTGAAATTCTGTCTGAGTTCCTCATCCTTTGTCATGGACAAATCGATGGCAACAATAACTGGAAGAACTCTTGAAGCTACTGACAGCAACTTTCCTTCTGTGCAATGAGGAGCCCCGGAGATGAGAATTGCTTGGCGGTGCTCCGCCGTTCCAAGGAAGTTCTGAAACACATGCCATATATTTCAATTTCATGGTTGTAAAGTAACCTATTTTTGTTCACATTCAGTTCTCTTTTTAATTGACATTATGCTTCATGAATCTCATTACTAAATTGATAGCTATGAAAACTTAATCAACTGACCTTGACCATTTTGCCATCCCAGTGGACAACAGTGTGCCTCGGTGGCGTGAAGGAGTCCTTCACAGCCGTCGCCACTTCACGGCGATGTGACACTCTTCCCCGGCGAGCCGTTTCTTTCGAGATGCTGAACTGATTGAAGTCTGCTGGTGGATCCGCCGAACGTGTGATAGCAGCCGCAATGCTTACTACCTATGTAGAGAATGGAAAGTGGAAAGGAAACTGTCAAGAATACATGTGGGTTACGGAACACTTTAAAACTGACGCTATCGATGAATACTATACACAATACGCACCTGATTATTGGACATGCGGAAACGATCAGCGACTTCCATGACAGCAGGTGCATTAAGGATGTGGCGAGGAAGATTGACAGACACACTTGGCTCTTTCGGCAGGGGGAACGCTAGTTCTGTCTCCGACTCTCCTGACATGCCAGTATCATCATTCTCCATGGCCTCATCTCCGGTTTCGTATGCACACTTTGAGGTTTGCGGCTCCTGGCGAGGACGTTTTCTTCCTTCCTGTAGCTTTCTTTTTACAGCGAAAACTTTATCGTTCCCGCTCATCGTTGCCACCCGAGGACCACGTTGATCGAGGTAGAAGTCAATGTCTTCTTTCTTGTCCTTGTCGGACAGCAGTCGATTCTTCTTTATATCTTCGACAGCGTCAGATGCTCCGATATCCCACAGCTTGTCCACACTGTCCGAAAACTTCTGCCGTTTTCCTCCGGCGTCAGTTTCTCGTTTTTTGCTCTTTTGGAGTAAGTGCCACTCTTTCCACAATGCCTCTAGCTTCCGTTCGCAGGTGAGCTTTGTGATTGTTTTAATGCGGGCCATGTTCCAAAACTTTAAGACGTTGTTTACGGTTTCTTTGAATGCGTCTTTCCTGTTAGCAGTGTACTGGATAACACTGAAGAAGTATTGCAAAACCTGCCGTGTTGTTGGCAATTTGCTACCACTGATGGAGGACGACGGTTGGCCAACTAAAAAAATTTCCGAGGCCGATCTTAGAGAAGGTAGCGATGTTATTTTCGCCTTTCCTTTTGATGACTCTCTATTTGTAGCTTCAAGAGTTCTTCCAGTTATGGTTGCCATCGATTTGTCCATGACAAAGGATGAGGAACTCAGACAGAATTTCAAAATGTTATGATCTGCAAAAAAAGAAATAGGTTAGGTACGTGGTACAGGCATAGTGCATTTTCTAATTACCTATATACATTATACATTCCGCCCGGGTATGGTGACTCATTTTTTTGAAAAGTATAGGTGATCGTGGTTTTTCCCATTATTTGGCACTATACTAGCACATTGGTATTACCTGTCTACAGGCACAACCTTTAAACCGTTAGTCGTATGACATTGGCAGGCACACCAAACGACTTCTCTCATTAAGAGGATTCAGAAAACATCCCTACTTAATGATTTATCTTGATTCAGTAAAAAGTTAAAAAGTATGCATTTTAAAAAAAAACTAGTAATTTCAAGGTCGATGCGAGACCCCTAAATATTGATCAATTTTTGTAAAAATGGTACCAATGTGCTAGTACGGGGTGTCAGGAAATGATTGCCCCCCTGTAGAGCAAAAACTAGAAGAGATAGATAAAAACCGGCGAGACCACTTGAAAGAGCGTTAAAATCTGAATAAAAACCATTATATTCTATTCCTGTGATTTTAATTCTTACCATTTTTTCCCCACAGAAACCATGGCATCATCTATTTTGAACGATTCAGAGAAAAAGCGAGTTGTTGACCGCATTCGAGCTGTCACATTTCGTGAAGCAAAGGAAGCTGGTGCAACTTTCATAACTCGACACTGGGTGGCTGAGAGATTAAAAAGATCAGAAGACCTTGTCAAAAGGAATTGGAATAAGAATCCTGAAGATTGTGAAACAGAATTTCGAGGAGGAAGACCGGAGAAATTATCTCAAGAATCGAAAGACATTGTGCTTGCTGCATCACGGCGCCGAAAGAAGAGCTGCTCTGAGGTAGCGAAATAGATACTTATCCGTCGTGGTAAGATAGTCAATCGGCAACTTGTGCATCAATTTCGAGTTCGCCAAGGCTTGAGTGCTTGGCATGAAATAGCTAAGCCACGGAAGAGTGATCTTAATATTGAAGATCGGCTATGGTTTTGTGATTATCTTGAGGAATGGACGGAAGACGATTTCCTTCACTTGGTTGTCAGCGATGAATTCTTCGTTTATGTCTCCAGAAAACCAAATTTTCAGAATGATCGGGTTTGGGCAACAACTCCTGATGAAGTCCCAGACGACCAGAAGTATCGAGAAATAGTAAAAAATCCAGCATGTGTGGTGTTTTCATTATGTTCTCTATTCGGAAGCTCATCTGGGTTATCAAACCAAGAGGAACCAGTTGGGATGGGCCTTATTTTCGAAATGTAATTTTAGCCCAACATGTAATTCCGTTTTTGAAAGACCCCGAGTGTGTTTTGGATGTTGAACAGGCAACCTTTCTTCACGACAAAGCCCCCTGTATGAAAGCACTTGCGACTCAACAACTGCTTAAGGACAATAACATTGATTTTTTCGGAAATAATGAATGGCCTGGCAATTCTCCCGATCTTAATGTCTGTGAACATGTCGGATCCATCATGAAGGATCGGGTGGAGTCCTTAATGCTGGAACAACCCATTCAGAATCGGTATTGAACAGAAATTATGACTGCAAAGATCAACGAAGTCCTTGAAGAAATGAGTCATGATACCGATCTCTTTGAGACACTTCTGGGATCATACCCCCGTCGATTAATGGCCGTCAGAGCTGCAAATGGGGGCAACACCCGATATTAAAACAAGTGTTTTTTATTCAAAATTAAACGCTCTTTCGCGTGGTTTTGTCTGTTTTTTTCTATTCCTTTCAGTTTCTTCTGTACAGGGGGGGGCAATCATTTCCTGACACCCTTTATAGTGCCAAATAATGGGAAAAACCACGATCACCTATACTTTTCAAAAAAAATGAAAAGTGGGCCACCCTAATATCCATATACTAATTACATTTCTCTGTGATGTTATGTAAAATGAACCGAGAGTCTCAAATTTATATACTTATTAAAGATTTTTCCATTAAAAAAATGAAATTTGAAACTTTTTAGACTTAAAATTAGTTCATTCCTTCAAAAGGCTTTAAAACCTCGCTAATTTTAATAAAAATATTCAAGAGACTTTCAAATTATTTTTAAAACAAATTGAAAAGAGCTCGAAAGTCTTCCCTAAATATAGGGTGTTCCAGAAGTCATCACCCCATCTGAAGTAGCTGTAACCTTAATTTAATTATTGTTTTTTTTTTCCAAGATGAAACAGTACACGCTACAACATAATTCTAACATAATTCTAAATAAAATAAATTATTTCCACTTTCTACAGTATTTGTTGTTTTATTGGGGTCATGACTTTTGGAACACCCTTTACAACTCAACTTATTTAAAACTGTCAAATTTATTCAATGAAGATTTATTAACAATGAGTTTACATTTAACATTTTTTTTTTAATACAGGCTAAATAATTAATGTTAAAATTTTATGTTGAAATTCAAGCAATTAAATAAGTTTTTAATTACAAGATAAGGAATTAATCAACCACACGTCTAAACTAAATTTACTTGCTAATCTCATCTTCGAAAACAATTGAAAAAATCTGAGGACTGTTTAAGCCAATTCTGATAAAGACACCCTCAGAATCGGCATCGGCGGCCAATTAGAAATTCTCGAGCCAACGAATGGGCATGAGATCGAGCCTACGACATTTTGATTGGTTCAAAACCCACATACATATGACATAGCCACGTCCCAGAGACATTGACCTCCAATCAGGAAACCTTCGAGTCGGCGATTGGCCTTCTGATCTCGGCCTACAATTGGGGCGACGCACTGCATATAAAACGGTCCACGGCAATTCGGGCCATACCAGTTGTTATTTTTGCCAGTGAATAACCACGCATTACTAGCCGTCATGATTACCGATAGCCAAGCAGAACTCTATTGTTTACCAGACTTATATGAAGTTGGAAATCTCACGTAAGCTATATATATTATATATATATATATATTATATATATATATACACACACGAAAGAATGATTTTAACATGTCTTCCTGCAGTACCAGTGCGACCCTCCATCCTTTTTCCGCTCCGACTGGAACGAATTATTTTCGTCACAAGCCATAGCAAACATTTGTGAACCCGAACAGGTTGATAGAGCGGAAGGTGCAACAATTGAAGTGTAAGTATAAAAGTACTTCCCACTCTGTAAATTAAAGTATTTACACTCTATTAAGTATTTAGAGATGCGAATTTTCAAATTACTTTATCAAATAATTATTAACCCCTTAGCTGCGTGAGGCTCCGAACGAAAACGAACGCACAGTGCGGAGTCATTTTCCCCAAATTTTGTAAATTTGGCGTTTACCGAAATTTTGTTTGTTGTGTTGCTTATATAGTTTTTTTCGATGATGTATCAACATTTATTATTGTTCAACTTGATTTAGACTATATATGAGGAAAATATATTTGTTAAATACAGAAAAATACAGAAAATTTTCTAGACCTAGGAAGTACCCTTTATCCAACATATTTTCCATAAGTGAGATGACTATGTTGGTTGAATGGGACTGTTTTGTTTCATCTACATCACCAATATTTATAGGAATCTGTGTTCCTTTACCTGTATATATAATAGTTATATATATAGCCTGTTTTGGCTTCACAGAGCATGAAACATTCCACTCCAAATCTTGCACGTTTGAGGGGAATATACATTTTCCAGCTCAACCTTCCCTTCCATAGTAATAAGCTTTCATCAATTGAAATGTCACGAGAAGGGACATAAGCTTTTTGAAAGCTTTGTTTATATAAGTCTAATACCTCATCAATTTTGTACAGTTTATTGCTTGAATCAGTACTGTCTGAGAAATGCAAAAACCTCATCACCAACAAAAATCTATCCCTTTTCACAATACTATAAAATATGGGCGTATCTAGTAGAGGTTTTCTAGAAAAATATGATTGTAAAGTTGTTTTTTGTACAATTCCCATCAAAAGCAATATGCCTTCAAAAAGACTTATTTCTTGCACAAAAACATCACTCCAGTCATGAAGCCTACTCCGTTTAGGAATTCCAAATGGTTGCCCTCTCTTTTCTGAAATACACTTTTCAGCATATTTATTTGTCTCATCACAAATAAGTTTTATTATTTTATCAGTAACTATACATTCATAAATTCCTAATACATCATTTGCTTCTATATTATTACTAATTTTAGGGCCACTATCACCCGTAAATGGGAAAGGATTGCGCACATTACCATTGGCTATATCCTCAGATTCACTCTGATCAGAATTAGATTCAGTATCGGAATTGAAATCATCATCACTATCTGTATCAGAAAGACGCAAACTATAATCATCATCATCATCTTGTTGTAATAACAATCGCAAATCACTATCACTTTGAGGTTTACGTTTTGCCATTGTCACAAATAAGGGAGGCAAAAAAAAGCACTTCACACGCACGCAATTTCTGGCAATAACTGAAATACAACAGTTCTAATTTATGTACTGATATTTTTTAACCAATCAGAGTGTGACTGACGTCATGAGTTAAAACAAAATCAACGAATCATAGACGAGCACACATATTTGTGCTTTCCGCAAGCTGTTATTCACGATAAATTCATGGCGCACATATATGTGTGTTCCGCAATACCTCGTTGATGACCGAGCGCACAAATATGTGCGCTCCGCAGTTAAGGGGTTAATCACGCAATAATTAAAAACTAAAAATTAAAGAAAGAGGTTCGTAGATAAATGGTATAAATTAGGTATTTTAAAGTGTCCGCGTTATGAGTTATTGCATAATCTTTACTAAATTGTGAAATGTGATTTAAACTGAATGCCGCTATCTCTCTCTCTCTCTCTCTCTCTCTCTCTCTCTCTCTCTCTCTCTATATATATATATATATATATATATATATATATATATCATGTATCATTCAGCTCAGTGATTAATACGGTCCTACATTATATTAATCAAGATTCCTTCGCAAGTGCTAATTATTTTTATAAACATCCATAATTTAACTATATTTTGACTCGTACCAAGAATGAATTAATGCAAACCTTATAGGGAGGGATTTCCAGCAGTCCCCGGGTTCGAGGCCCAGTTACGGCACCCGATTCGTAGCATGCCCAACTGCCCAACTAGTCATCTTTCCACAAATAAAGAAAGCGGTTGGTAGATAAATGGTATAAATTAGGTATTTTAAAGTGTTCGCGTAATGATTTATTGCATAACACTGGTATGCATCAATTTTGCTGTCAAGGGTTTTGTAAGTGATTCTTATAGAGTTTTTCCTGCTGATTTCGAATCTGCAATCCGTTTTTCCTAATCAGCTCAGGTTATCCGGCTATGGCCTCATAAGTAAAATAGAATTTTTCGTGATTTTGTCAAAGCGGAATTGGAACAGCAACATCTATCATCACTTGTTTCACTTGTATAATATCTTTTTTTACTTTTCAGGCATATAGATAAAATATTTCATAATGAATAGAGCGTGTAAAAATGATCCCAATAGATTCTGCTACATATGTGGGACGGTTACCATGCCAAATAACCAGTCCCAAATCACTAAATTTGTGGAGACAATGTATAGAGCATACTTTTGAATTAAGCTAGGGGACCAGGACAAAAATTTCGCCCCTCATATGTGCTGCAAGACGTGCATTGAAAATTTGAGAAGATGGAGCAAAGGCAGAGCGAAATCTTTGCCTTTTGGAATGCCCATGATTTGGAGAGAAGGAAAGGATCACGTGACAGATTGCTATTTCTGCATGACAAACCTCCAAGGTGGGCTTATAAATTTATTTTTCTTAAATATTTTGAAATCCTCTTATGAAACTTGACATAATATTCACCATAATGTAATATTCACCATATATAGCATAATATTCACCATAATGGTAATCATACATTTACATATACATATTGTTATAGAAAATACATTTACCCATACATATTGTTATACAAGTTACATTTACATATACAATGATTGTATATTTTCTTTCTTTTTAATTCATATTGTCCCCGAAGGGACAATATGAATGAAAAAGAAAGAAAATATACAGACTCCATCGACCTATTTCATATCTTACAGACCGCAGCCTTCCCTCACGAGCCGCCACTGTCTGAATGCTTCTTCTATTTCATATGCAAGTTTTATATCCATGTTTCTGTGTTTCTATTTTCAGGAGTTAACAAGAAGAATAAACACATTGTTGTATACCCTGACATTCCTTCTGCTATGAGACCTGTACCCCATGGTCCTGGAATTCCAATACCCGACCCACCTCAAACCCTGGACTTCGATGATTCTGATGATGAATCAATGACCAATGCCAATGACCAGTCCCAGTCGTATATACCTCAAAATACCGCTTCAAATGAGCCGAGGCCTCTCAACCAGGCCAAACTTAATGATCTTACCAGGGATTTAGGACTTTCCAAATTAGCTGCCGAGATCTTGGGCTCACGACTTCGAGAGGACAACTTGCTGGCTCCGGGAACAACATTCTCCTGCTATAGGAAACGAGAGGAAGAATTCCGCAAGTTTTTTGCAGTGCACGAAAATACCTCTTCCTTAGTGTACTGCTGCAATGTTGAGGGGCTAATCGAATCCTTGGGCCTGCCATATAACGCATCAGAATGGAGGCTATTTATAGACTCGTCTAAACGAAGTTTGAAAGCAGTACTTCTCAACATTGGGAATAGGGTTGCATCAGTCCCTGTAGCACATTCCGTACAACTTACTGAGAGCTACGATAACATGAAAATTTTACTGGATGCTCTCGTATACGACCAACATAACTGGAGGATCTGTGGAGATTTGAAGGTAATACTAATATCATAAGTAAACTATTGCTATTGACTATGTTGTTTTTCCAAAGGTTATTTGAGAGCGTATAAGAACACTTAACTTCCCCACAGAAGTGATACAGTCCAATGCATAGATTTTTTTTATCTGATAGAACAAATTCTCTAAATTCTTTAAATATTTTCATTTTTTTTCAGATTGTGGCATTTGTATTGGGAATGCAAGGGGGATACACGAAATACCCATGTTTCCTCTGCAAATGGGATAGCCGAGCGGATGAGAAGCACTATGCACAGCGTGAATGGGCATCCAGAGAGAATTTTGAACCTGGGTCGCATAATGTCGTTTCAGTACCCCTTGTACCACCAACAAAAATTTTGCTCCCACCACTTCATATTAAGCTGGGCTTGATAAAAAATTTCATCAAATCAATGAATAAGGAGGGTTCAGCATTCCGATATCTCGAGAGTAAATTTCCTCATATATCTGATGCTAAACTAAATGCTGGGGTTTTTGATGGTCCTCAAATTCGAACTTTGATCAAGGATACTCAGTTCGAAAACGCAATGACTCCAACTGAGAAGAATGCCTGGCAGGCATTCAAATCAGTTGTCACTGATTTTCTTGGCAAGCGTAGAAGTCCAGAATACGAGTCCGTTGTCGAAAACTTGATGGAAGCTTTCAAAGCTCATGGGTCGCGCATGTCCATAAAAATGCACTTTTTGTGGTCCCACTTGGACTATTTTCCTGAAAATTGCGGGGATTATAGTGAGGAACAGGGTGAACGATTTCACCAAGATATCAAAATAATGGAAGAGAGGTACCAGGGAAACTGGGATATCAATATGCTGGCGGACTATTGCTGGTGTTTGAAGCGAGACGTGCCCGAAGAAAAACACAGACGGAAAGCCAAAAAAACTTCATTCCTTCCTCAATAAACTTTTTTCCATATTCATTGTATGAATAAAAGTATTTATTCACACAATGTTTTCATTTTTCACGAGTGTTCTTATAATATTACTCGTATCTACAGTGTTTAAGCTAAAAAAATCAATAAATTTGGGGATAAAATTGGACTTATAATAAATGGCCAATAGAGAAAAAACCTGACCTGATTGAGGAAAACCAATGTCATTTTCGAATTCAGCATGGTCGAATTATATAAAGAGTTGAAAAAACCCTCACAGCAGACAAAAAAATTTCATATGCATACCAGTGTAATCTTTACTAAATTGTGAAATGTGATTTAAACTGATTGCCGCTCTCTGTCTATACACACACACACACACACACACACATATATATATATTTATGTATATATATACACAGTATGTATATATATATATATCATGTGTCATTCAGCTCAGTATATATATATATATATATATATATATATATATATATATATATATATATATATATATATATATATATATGTATATAACGTGTGTGCCATAAAAAGGGGTACATTTTAAAAAGGCTATAAAATCAACATTTGTCATTTAATTTTAATAAAACTTCTAGACAATAAAACATATGTATGTTTCTATAAGCCAACAAGTTTTCAGAATAAAATATCAAATACTTCAAATTCTATTAACATTTAACGAAAGATTATGATTTTTCAACTTAACATGCAATTTTTAACATCAAATTTACCTGAAATTATTAAGAAAATTGTTCGAAATGCTTTCCTGCCATTTCAATAACTTTAATTCTTGGCCGGAATTCATCTATGGCTCGATTTACTTGTTCCTGTGGAAGCTCTTCCCATTTTTGAATGATGATCTCGCGTAAATGAGCGACATCTTTTATCCTAGTCCTGTAGACTCGCTCTGCTACGTTCTCCCATATTCTGGCCAAGAATAAAAAAAAGTTATTGAAATGGAAGGAAAGCATTTCGAACAATGTTTTTAATAATTTCAGGTAAATTTTTCGTTAAAAATTATTTTTATAAAAAAATATTAAAAAGATTTAACAATTTTTGCATGTTAAGTAGAAAAAATCATACTCTTTCGTTAAATGTTGATAGAATTTGAATTATTTGATATTTTAGTCTGAAAACTTGTTTGCATTTAGATAAATACATATGTTTTATTTTGTAGAAGTTTTATTAAAAGTAAATGACAAATGTTGATCTTATAGCCTTTATAAAATGTACCCTTTTTTTATGGCACACCCGTTATATACGGTCCTACATTATACTAATCAAGAATCCTTTCCAAGTGTTAATTATTTTTATAAAGATCCATAATTTAACCATATTTTGACTCGTACCAAGAATGAATTATTGCAAACCTTAAAGGGAGGGATTTTATCGCTGCTTTAACCTAGCCCTTCGTCAGGGCAATCAGTTATCCTATTCGGGCATTCAACTAGTCTAATCAGGCATTCAGTATTTTCCCTTAGATCTCTTTCAAGCAGCTTTTACCATATAAAGAATGTCTCAGAGTATATGTGAATGACCCGTTTAGGCTAACTGCTTACTGTTTATCATTTGCCCCGGTACCCTAGCTGTTTAAGCGTCTCTCTCTCTCTCTCTCCTCTCTCTCTCTCTCTCTCTCCTCTCTCTTCTCTCTCTCCCGCTTTCACAGCACAAACGCCAGCAGTCCCTATTTTTTAAAAAAGGAGATATCCAATGATACCCCTCTCTATCACTAACAATCGTATTTAGAATAAGTGCGCCGCAGTGTCTCATTTAAAGTGCAAAGTTATTCGGCATTTTCTCTTAATGGGGATTCAAATTTCTACTTTTGCGTATTAATTATATCATAATCCATAGGCCTGCAGACTTTTTTCAGAAAAATGTATGAACTGACAAAAATAATTTTAAAATTTCTGTCTACAACCGTGTCCTCTCTCCTTGAAAGACCGGTGCGGAACTCGATCGTGTTATAGAAACAGTTATTTGTTCTGGTATTTTCTGTTATCTCCTGTGTCAGCATAAACTCATTTGTGAGAGCCATCAACATTTTTGCTTGTTCCTGGTCTTCTCTTGTGCCCCCCCTTGTCCTGGTATATATATATATATATATATATATATATATATATATATATATATACTGTATATTGCTATCCACCTTTTTGTATTTTATAAATGGGAAGTTAAAGTCTCCGCAGATCATTATATTGGGGGATGGAGGGTTTATGGCCTTTATTAACTTTCTGATATCATGAATGGCATCCGAGAATTTTTCGGTTTGGGTGTTTGGAGGTCTATAGATGACTATAGCTATCAGTATCACGCTTAGTTTTTCTATTTTCACTGTTAGGAGTTCCGAAAGCTCTCTGATTTACTTATTATTGTCTCTGTCATATGACCTTCATGTAAATATATAGCACAGCCACCTTTACGTCTCATTGTTCTATTGCTCTTAGTAAGTTGAAGCCCTCTATATTTATCTCTTTCTATCAATACAATGTTCGCAGTTTTCACAATTTCCTTGGCAATCCTTAAGATGCGTTTCTGTGAGGCATGCGATGTCCACTCTTGTTTCGTCCATAAATCCTTTCAGGTACGAAACTTTGTTGAGTGATTGGTTAGGTCTTATTCCTTGAATATTAACCAGGACAATATTTATGTTTGTTTTTCGTTGCCCCTTGTGCATTTCAAGTTCGTTTTCCTTCGGTTTCGCTTGTTTTATTGTCCTATGGTCTTCAGAGAGAGATCCGTTTCCGCCTACCTGTTCTGGTAGCTTCTTGCCGGAAGCGGTTTTGCTCGAGGGTTTGCAGTTGTGTCAACTGCATGCGATGGAAGACATTTAGCAGCGGTATCGTGTCTGCGATGTTGAAAAATTTTTTTTGTTCACTTATTGTGTTCCTATTGTTATTCCTATTGTTATTATTATTCTTAATGTCACTTAAACTTTGTCCTTTGCCCTTTGGGTTCGTCGGGAGATGTTAATAGTAGCATTTTTTCCCGTATTTGCAGGTTCCATATTTTGCGTAAGTCCTACGGATGTCCGGGTGGTAGAATTTGCATCTCTCTCCAAATTTACAATGACCATTATTATAGAAGAAATTCCATACTGGGGGATGTTCATATATACATTGTCCTCTTTTAAATCTGTAATTATCTTTTATATAATATCTGCATATAATTACTTCCCCATATTTACTTGGGGCCTTTGTTTTTTGCTCCTTATTGGGGGACAGTTTCACTTCGTTTTCTTGATTGCCCTCTTGTCTTTTCCTATTTGTGCTATTTGTGTTAAGTCCTTCGTTGCCATTATACTATCTGTTGTCTTTATACTCTCTTTCGCCTGCATGGTTTCGGCCTCGTTGTGTGACGGTATTTGATTTTTTTCTACTTCGCCTTTCTTCGTTTCTTCTGTTTTCCTCTGTTCTTTATTCCCACTTTCCGCTTTCATTTTCTTCTCGTAGTCTCTTTCTACTTAAAATACCGTAAAAGAGTTTATTTCGGTCATGCAGTTTTCGCAGAAAATTTTTATCCCATTAAGTTCCTTCGCGTTCGTTATAAGGGAGATTTTTTGAACTTCCCATTCTACGCATCTAAAACAAAAAGCAGCTGACAGAGATCGCACCTCTTCGCCTTTGTCTCATTTGTTGCATCATTGCAGATACCACAGAGTTACAGGAATTTATTTACTATTTCCATATTACTGATAGAGGGTAGCCGCTGGTGCACAAAATTGACTAAAAAAGTGTATTATGGGAAGTATTGGGTGAGGGTTGACTCAAGCTGCGTGAGTGAAAGTATTCTCCATTACTTCGGGGAATGTGGTACGCTGAATACTTCTCACTGATTGGTGCTCGCGACTGTGGCCGGGGAGGATAATGGGGGTTATTTGTAGGAATTACGATCAGCTTATTTTCTTCACAAAGAAACACTCGGGAAAATGCTTCGTTTTTATTAACTTTTTTATATATGCCGCGATTTTTACTTTATAAAGAGAAATACCACTATGCACTATGAATTAACTCACAATATCGGCACCGTTTAAAACTGATTAACTGCAGGATTTTTACTGTAATACCGCTTTTATTCGGACTTCGATCGAAACACGTGTAACCGTCACACCGTCACCGACACCGTCACTCAAAATGGTCCCCTGAGATCTTCTATATTACACACAGTTCAATCTGAGTTCAATCCCATCATGAAACGGATATGTTAAATGCTTTAAAAAAGTGGAGGCTCTATTCTGCCAGTTGAGGTTTAAGTTTTGGTTTTTGGCTGAAAATACAATAGTCACCCTTTTTTCTTTGATGTATTGAATCCGACGTGAATGCAACGAGTTTCTTGCGTATATTGAGGTCCTGAATATAGTAGGCTAGGTGTAATTGTAAACCCTAGATACTGTCCCAAAGCTGGATCCTATCTGCTTCGCAGATAGCTGGTGAGGAAAGCTATATTTTGGTACCTCTTTGCGAGTGACCCGTTGCCCACGTTGGGTTAACATCATGAAAAAGAAAAACTATAGTATTTGTCATTTACCAGTACTATAGTGGATTTAATTTTCGCAGAAGAGTTCCTTGTTCCATGCACGGTCTGTGCATATATGTTAAATACATCTAGTTTGTATTATTCCTGTTTTTGCTTCTAATGTATATACAATTCTTCTCTACTGGTCGTATTATTTTTATGTTTGATGTAAATATATGTGTTAAACAATTCATGTATGTATTATCCCTGTTTTGCACTTGTATATACATATTGACCGAATGTATTTCATGAATGATATATATTAAATAGACAGAATGATGTAGTTGTGTTTTATTTCTCCTTTACACCATGTAAACAACTAGCTCTAGTAATAGAAATGAAGAGTATATATATATATATATATATATATATATATATATATATATATATATATGAATATAACCACGAAGGAAAGGAAACACAGAATGGTGCTCAAGCGCTTTCGTCTAATGACATCCTCAGGAACACTGCAGTAAATATAGAGTTCAAGACTATATACAGGTTACCAAAAAAAAAAAAAATATATATATATAATAAATATAGAAATAAGTACTTTGTAAGGAAAACTACCAATTTTAGCATTTTGCCGAATTCAACACAGATAAAATTTTATAGTTGATGCCTGAATGATATATAGGTCACAAAAAAAAAATAAAAAAAAAATAAAAAAAAAATATATATAAAAATAATAATAAATTGAAAAATAAAAATTGTAAGAGGAGCATACAAATTTATAAGGGAAAACTACCCACGTTTTAGCACTCTGCCCTTCTTGTCTGAATCCTTTCTGACGAATTCAATACAAGATCAAATGGATTGTTTACAACCAATTTTATAGATAAGGCCTGAATGAGATATAGGTCACAAAATTTTTTTACAAAAATTATAAAACTAAATTGAAAAATAAAAATTGTAAGAGAAACATACAAATTTATAAGGAAACACTACCAAAGTTTTAACACTCTACCCTTGTCTAAATCCGTTCTGAACGAATTCAAAACAACGGGATCGAGTTGAAAAAGACCTTTGTTCATGTTAAAGTTGTTTGTAAGTTGGATAATAGCAGACTCAAGGATATTTCTATTAACAATGTTGCTAGAGTGAAACAAAACTGAAGCATTATTCCAATCAATACAGTGGGATAACTGAGAAATGGACAAAAAGGGCACTGGACGACTGTCCCGTTCCAACGGAATATTGATGCTGTTTTACACGCGTGTGCAAATCCTTTCCCGTCTAACCAATGTAAAAGGAATCACATTGTTTACAACCAATTTTATAGATAATGCCTGAATTATTGGTAGGGCTATTTTTTACTGATATTTTTCACAATATTGTTATATGAAAATACTACATTAATATCCAAAAGTTTAAGTACATTAGCAATGCCTAAAAAGCCTGGAAAAATAGAAGTACTAAAATATTCTTTGACAAAGTGCGAGTGTTATTATTCACACGATAGAAGGTTCGTTTTGCCTTGTTAAGACAAGATTCCATAAACGCAGGTGGGTAGCACAGATCACTTCCAATACCGTTGATTTTTTCCAATTCGGCATCGATTTTATTCCGGACTGGCGATTCTAAGAGCGCGGAGGAACATTGAAGAAAATATGGGTTTCTTAATGGGGGTGTCATGTCCAGAGTAAAAGTGTACGTAGGACAAATTGTTTGTTTTTTCCGATAGATACTAAACTTAAAACCTGGGCTTTCCCTATGTACACGCACATCCAAAAACGGGATTGAGTTGTCTTGTTCCACTTCTAAAGTAAACTTAATGGAAGGGACTTGATCATTTAACTGAAGGAGGAAGTCATCCAGGTCACGATTCATGGGCCAGATACACAAAATATCGTCGACATACCGCAACCATGGGATGCCAACCCCAAGGATTCTCGGAATGTAAGTAATTTCGAAAAACCCCATATAAATATTGGAGAGGAGGGGCGACAAAGGGTTGCCCATGGCCAGGTTTTTGGGATGGCCATGGGCAACCCCTTTTCGCCTCTCCTCTCCAATATTTATATGGAGTTTTTCGAAATTACTTACATTCCGAGAATCTTTGGGGTTGGCATCCCATGGTTGCGGTATGTCGACGATATTTTGTGTATCTGGCCCATGAATCGTGACCTGTGTTGAATTCGGGCAAAGTGCTAAAATTGGTAGTTTTCCTTACAAATTTGTATGCTCCTCCCACAATTTTTATTTCTATATTTATATATATATATATATATATATATATATATAAGAGGTATATAAGAGGTAAGAAACTTGGTAAAAGATCTACATTCTCCAACCCCAAATATTTTTCTCTGTGGTGATTTTAATTTCCCATTCATGAAATATAAAAGGATAGGAAAAAATATATGTATACACCAGGACAAGGGGGGCACACGAGAAGACCAGGAGCAGGTAAAAATGCTACTAGCTTTAGCTGATGAATTTATGTTAACGCAAGAAATAACAGAAAACACAAGAAAAAACAACTGCCTAGATTTGGTATTCACAAACAACAGTAATTTAATTGATAATGTGGAAATATCCCCAACTAGGATATCAGACCACAACATCATTGAAATAACAACTAATATAAAGGCAACAGGAAAGGAAAGAACACGCACAACAGAAAGAAGCAAATTCGAAATTTTTAATTTTCACTCCAAAGCTATAAACTGGGAAGAGGTGACATCCAGCATGGAAGTAATAGATTGGAAAACCATTTTCGAGGCCAAGACAACGGAAGAGATGCTAATGACGTTAGAGGAGAAGACGTTAGAAATTGTGGAAAAACACGTCCCAAAGATACAACAAAGAGGAAAGAGAAGCAGGTTCGAAAGACAAAAGAGGGCATTGTTCCGAAAGAGAAAAAGAGTGACTGCAAAATTAAGTAATTGTAAAGATAACATCAGAAAAATATTAAATGATAAACTGCAAAGTATCGATGTCGTCATAGAGGAACTAATCGAGAAGCATACAGAAAAAGAAG
The DNA here is from genome assembly GCA_023014485.1 of Bathynomus jamesi. Lineage (NCBI taxonomy): Eukaryota > Metazoa > Arthropoda > Malacostraca > Isopoda > Cirolanidae > Bathynomus > Bathynomus jamesi. The sequence goes on from JAJOZX010003948.1 coordinate 138,698, forward strand.
AAGATGACGCTATAGAAGCGATAAAGGCTAACTCAAAGTACTTCTATAATTTCGCAAAAAGAAAGTCGAAAAACTATGCGACTATCGGGCCTTTAAAAAATGAGAATAGTGATTTATCTGATGATCTAACAGAAGTAGCTGAAATATTAAAAGCTCAGTATGAATCATCTTTCAGTATCCCAAAATCTGACAAACTGATATGCGATAGAAACGCGTTCTTTGAAGAAGAACCACAAGGGGAAAGTATAACGGATTTCGACTTTACGACGGAGGATATTGCACAAGTCATAGGGAAACTAAAAACACACTCAGCGGCAGGACCGGATAAATGGAATGCCACACTGATCAAAAACTGCAAGAATGCAATCGCTGAGCCCCTATACTGGATATGGAGACGATCATTAAACACGGGAGAAATACCGGGCATCCTGAAGAGCGCGAACATCGTCCCAATATATAAAGGAGGAGATCGATCCGAGGTCAAAAACTATAGGCCAGTGTCGCTTACATCTCATCTCACCAAAATATTTGAAAGAATTGTTAGACAGAAAATCTATGACTTTTTGGAAACTCAGAAAAAATTCAATGATAACCAACACGGGTTTCGGTCAGGCAGATCATGCCTGTCACAACTAATGGAACACTACAACAACATTATTGATTCACTTGAAAGTAATGAAAACTATGATGTACTATACACAGACTTTGCTAAAGCGTTCGACAAGTGTGACCATGGAATCATAATACATAAACTGAAATATATGGGAATAACAGGAAAAGTAGGGAAATGGATATATAATTTCCTTAGTGAGCGGAGGCAAGTCGTTACAGTACAAGGAGTATCTTCATCAGAATCAGAGGTCCTCAGCTCAGTACCACAAGGAACGGTATTAGCTCCACTACTCTTCATAATCATGCTAACTGACATACTGTAGATGAGGACGTTACCAGAGACAGCACAGTAACATCCTTTGCAGATGACACAAAGATCAGTAGAAAAATACGAAAACCAGAAGACATAGGATCTCTAAAAACCGACATAAACAAAATTTACAAGTGGACGGAAGACAACAATATGAAGTTTAACACCGAGAAATTTCAGCTATTACGGTACGGAAAAAGAGAAGACCTAAAGTCCATGGAATATTATACCCCAAATGGACAGGAAGTCCAGAGAAATTCCAGAGCAAAAGATTTAGGGGTTGTAATGACAGATGATGCGAAATTTGAAACACAAAATAAGATAGCAGTAAACAGAGCAAAGAGAATAACGGGTCTGATATTGAGAACTTTTAAACGAAGGGATAGGAATGTAATGATCCCCCTACTGAAAACCCTGATAATACCCAAACTGGAATACTGCTCGGTCCTAACATCCCCATATAAAAAAGAAGACATTAGACAGCTGGAGGGGATTCAAAGAAGTTTCACAGCCAAGATCAATGGGTGCAAAGAACTAAATTACTGGGAAAGGTTACGAGAACTAAACCTATATTCACTGGAAAGGAGAAGAGAGAGATACACCATTATTTACACTTGGAAAATAATGGAGAAACTAGTCCCTAATCTTACTCTGAATCCCATAACTCCCCAAACAACGGTGGAAGGTAGAAACGGTAGACTGTGTCGTATTCCCAAATTGAAGGCGAGACAGGGAACATCCTTAACCCTGAAAGAAAATAGTTTTGTAGTGAGAGGACCAAAACTATTTAATCAGCTGCCCAAAGACCTAAGAAACACGAAGGGAGTTGCAGTGGAAATCTTCAAAAGAAGACTTGACGCCTGGCTCAGAACAATCCCCAATGAGCCGGGCGTACCTGGCTATGTGAGGTGGAGAGCGCAAGAATCCAACTCACTACTTCACCAGGCCAACTCGAGAGGAGGGGCGACACGCTTGACCTTCGCGAAATGAGAAATCATCACGTGGAACCTTTGTAAGGTTGTAAGGTAAGGTATTATATATATATATATATAATATAACTGTAAAAAGTGAACAATGAACAATTCCTACACCATCATTATATGGATTCATTGTCTTCATGCAGAACTTATGTTCGTATAGTTTTATGTTGAATGTTCATTTTTACATAAGAAACCAAAATCGCCTAAGCGAGTTTTTGGATAGAATTTCGATTTATACTTCTTTATTCATTACTGTATTTCCCTAATTCATCTTAATTCATGTTCTTTCTTGATCGCTATCCTTTATTAATTTTATTACTTATTCATTCATCTACCTATTGTCTACTTATGCCCTATCAACTTATCAGTCTATTTTTACTCGTGTCAATCTATGAAACGCCAAACTTTTGCCTTCGTTCGAAAACGTTCTCGTATTATATTTTTTTCATTTGGAATTAATATTGATGTGCTTTCTACTTTGTCAAATAATTGATGACCTGTTCTTTTTTTTAAAATCTCATAATCATTTTTTTAGATTTAGCTGAATAATGAATCCTGAGTAACTTTTGCCATGTCATGTTTTGTATACATTCTTTCTTCGTTATAAAAGATGAAGTCATGTCTTGCCTAAGCATTTAATTGTAAATCTTAAACCTTTAATTTTTACTCATATGCATATTTTAGTGTAAAGATGCATAGTTCAATTTCCACTTTTAGTTAACTTGGCAGATCATGATAACATCAGATCTGAAAATACGCAATTTAAGATAAAAATATGGCTTCATCTTCAAATATCTTGTTTATTCGTTTAAACCTTACCACAGCTAAAAGATTTACTTTCTTTTCAAATATTGTGCAAAAATAATGCAGCCTCTTCAACATTTAATAATGATGATGTTAGTAGAATTGGGGTATATAAAGCCCACCAATTTCTTCCATGTTTGTTCTGATTCCAACTACGAGGCTGAGCATTACCTGTAACAGTTTAAGAGTAAAACACAGTAAGAAAAAGTCTTTATCTTCTCCTTCGAGCCGTGCTCTCTTCAGAAAACTTAGTCATTAGAATCTCCCGATAAGTTACAAGAAGAATCGGGGAGAAACCTCAAAGAATTTAATAAGCCTCTCAGAATCCTCCGAGCCACTAAAGAAGAACTCGGAGAGTAGTATAGAAGAAACTACTGCAAGTAACAGATCCGTTGCTGCCTCCTAACCAGAACCCCCGTCGACTCCGAACCACCCCAGGGCCATAGACGGAGGGGTTAACATACATATATATAGAGGTTACAAAAAAAAATATATATATATATATTTTTTTTTTTGTAACCTCTATATAGTCTTGAACTCTTTATTTACTTCAGTGTTCCTGAGGATGTCATCAGACGAAAGCACTTGAGCACCATTCTGTTTCCTTTCCTTCGTGGTTTTATTCATCATAAATATTTTTCACGTGTTACTTTCGTTAAATAATTTTCATATATATATATATATATGCACTAGAATCACAAAATAACACGTGACCTTATTAATAAGCAAACAACCACAAGGAAAAGGAAACACAAAGTCCGAGCGCTTTCGTGATATATTCACATTATCAAGGAGGAACAGAAAATAGCAATTTTCTGTTCCTCCTTGATAATGTGAATATATCACGAAAGCGCTCGGACTTTGTGTTTCCTTTTCCTTGTGGTTGTTTGCTATATATATATATATATATATATATATATATATATATATATATATGTGTGTTATATAATAACCACCCCTTTTGTCCAGTAAGTAGCAGAGGACGCTCGACCTTATAGATACGAGTCCAATACACATGCGTGAGAAGTGAAGCTATATAAGTCTGGGACTAGGCGCGCCCAGGATAATTCGATTACTCAAACTTCCCCGTGCTTTACGCATATCCCGTCGCCGTTAGGCCGGTTCATTCACTCCCATTTATCATCCAATAAATTTGTAGTAAACTCCCACTCATCATTCATCCCTACGGCTTACTCCCTTTAAGTATCAAAGCCATCCTGATACCCAGTGATATAAAAGGGCTCCGAGGTACCCCCTTCAACCGAAGGAAGAAAAGAACCCACGTGGGGTCGCCAACATTGGAGACGACCCAATTATAATATATATATATATATATATATATATATATATATATATATATATATATATAAACGATATAGTGTGTGTGTGTGTGTGGTGTGTGTGTATATATATATATATATATAAAATATGGCTTAGACGACCAGTCACTCAGCCAGCATAACAGACTGCCAACTGGTATTATGCGTCAAGAAGCTGCAGCGGATGAATGTCCAGTTATGCTTAATAAAGAAGTTTTGTTTTACTTTCTCCTATACATATATAAAAACATAAACACATACATGCATACACACCTACATATATACACATACAATTCATATATACAGTATATATATACTTTTGTGGGCCTGATTTGTCAGATTAGGTTATCCACTCTCCTCCCTTGTTAGGTTAGGTTATCCACTCCCTCCCCTTCATGTATACCTCCTTCTCACGTTTAGAGGGTCTAACCCCCTTCTTCCCCCTTGTTGCATAACCCCTCGCCCTTGGAGGGTCTAACCCATACCTTGTTGCATGCAATGTTGCAAGATACAATTTTGCAATTATTGATCATGTTGCATGCAATTGATATGCACTGCACTCGGGATTTTTGCGAACAGTGATTCAGACGAATCTGAGTCTGACAGTGACAGTGAAGTGGTTTGAAATGTGTTACCTCTTCTTCATGTTATGCTGAGTGTATATTTCTTCAGTGTTAGGCACAATGTAGACACCTGAATTACAATTTTGAACAGTAGAATACTGTACAATGTATAATATCTGCTATAAATAGAAAGAATTTAGGAAGTTACTACATTTCATGTTTCTATAGCAATTACTCTCTGTGTGATTTTATCTTTATGTCGTAAGTATACACAAATATATAAAAATGCACTTTTACCATGGAAACGTAATTTTCACTCATAGCTGACCATTTACCGCATCTGAGACAGGCATATTTGGATTTCATGGATATTTTTACCCCTAAAACAACTCACCAGATAAAATCATCCAAAACTATATATGAAATATGTGGTTTCATGCCAAAAAATTCATTAAAAATGCATGGTTACCATAGTAGTCGGCCATTTTCACCTACAACCGACCATTTGTCATAACTAAGACTAGCCTATTTGGATTCAGCGGGCATTTTTACCTCTAAAACAATTCACCAGAACGAAAGCACTCAAGAAAATAACATTTATTTATGAAGTTTCCCAATATATAAAAAAAATGAAAAACTGGAAACGAGCAAATTTCACCTAAAACGACCATTTGCCGCAACTACGACAAGTATTTTTGGATTCTACAAACATTTTTACCCCAAAAACGACTCACCAAACAAAAGCAGTCAAAAACATAAATAAAGTAGTCCAAGCTCCTGGACTAAATGGGTTTACTTAAGGTACAGTCACTAGCACGCATTCGTGGGAGAATCCCTACAACCATTCCCATATCTGTCTTTTCTCTAACCTTGTCGGTTAGGATCTTGAACGCTTCTACAATGGTCTCTGTCTGCCTCCTGTCCCTCCCTGAAAAACGTCATTGCCACCAACATGTACAGTACAATGATGGGGCAACTTTTATTCTTAATATAAATTTTGACTAATTCCCTATTTATTATCTGACTCGTGGCACCTAGAAAACATCGGAGTTTTCTATTGGTCACGCGTCTTGCTCCGAAAAAGTACCCTTCATTCCTAAGGAGAGAATCCCCAATTAAAAAGGATTCCTCCTCTTCGTCAGCAAGTAAGTAAAACCTATTTTTTACGGTAATGGGTTCTGAATCCTTATGTTTTGGTTTGGAGGGTCTTTTATTTTTGACCACTTGGAATTCTTGTTCCTTCTTCCTACTTTCCGGACTACTTACTGTATTTTCCAAGCGGGCCACGTTTTGTTGTAGATGTTTGACCTTAGAGTTTACATTTGCTGAGTCGTTTTCACTCTGGTCTGGTCCACTGGGTTAGATTTCCAGTGCTACGACCCGAGCTTCAAGCTTTTTTACTAATTTCTTTAGCGCTTTAATTTCCTTTTCATGGTTTTCTCTAAGTTTACAAAAGAAACATATACTCAAAGATGTAATGTCGCTGAAATTATCTTCGGGGAACACCAATGATGAACTTTACATTTAAAGCATTCAGCTTTTCTGTTTTTTTTTTACGAAACGAGAGAGAGCTTTGTCAGTATTCGATATGTATTTATTTAAATTCAACTGTAAAAGCTGATGGATCATCTTTGCATTTGTTGAGATTGAAGGGCTTTTTGGTAAAAGAATACAAAACTTTCATGATACAGCTCGTAATACTGAAGATTGAAAATAAAATAAGATGTCTAGAAACATACGCAAATAATACACGTAATGAAGAAAGCAACAGTAAAAGTAATATGGTTAGACAACATCTGTGAAAATGAACGTAATGGCCATAGCTTGCGCAGCAGTAAAAAAGGTGTTATAAAATTTAGTTAGCGTTAAACAGAACGTTCTTTATATTTAATATATAGAATTAGTATATAGAATTGTATATAGAATTATCACTAAGCTTGGTAGGTCAGTCAGTAAGATAATATAAGCCATGATTAATGGGCTGGTAACTGATATATTTCATAGATCTCAGATCTGGAGACATTGGCGTAGGCAGCTGTATGTTCATTGTGTATAGAGTTTCAGTGGCATATATAAACGCTGCTCCAGATAACCATCATTTAACCTTCTATAGACTACTTGCATAATGTTTGTATCTGTTGAGTCTGAAATAAAGATTGTTTGTTTTTGTTTTGTTTGTTAAATGTTTAATTGCTTTTATTAGCTTTTTGTATTATATTATTATTATTATTATTATTATTACTATTATTCCACTTGTATATACTATAAATAATGGAATATTTATTTAAATATATTTTTGTTGAACATTTCCATAAGATTTCACATTTAAATATGTAATCTAATTAAGTAGATGAATCGATCTGAAATCAGTCGTAAATTTTTAAAATAAATTTTATGTCAAGTCACAATACAGGACAAAAGTTTGGGTACTGTACGTGTTTATTTTAGTTATCCACTGGAAACTCAGGATTCGTTGTTTCGTTATATATTTTCAGAATTCCATATTGTACTAGTAATCATATCGAGTGTTTGTTTTCAGAGAATATTATTCCTTACATATTATTATATAAAGATATATTTGTAATTCTAATACTAGCATATTACTTACTGTGGGATATACATTGTGGCCTTAATTAATGTATTTGGAGTTTTTCTCTCCCATTTTATGAGAAAATGCCGATACTGTTGGCATTTGTCTGACTTACTGTGGGATCATAACCCTTAAGGATTCAAATTCTCCAAACTACAAGCAGAAATTGGGCGGACACCCAATGGTACGCGTCTGTGCAGTCCCGGGAATCTGGTCTCTTCTACAGAAGCTCATGTTTCTCTTCCCACCAATTTTTTAAAATTTTTTCGTGTCTTATTTTTCGGTCATATCACTCATCGTTCTGAATGTATTACCGTATATACAGTATACTGTATATATTAGGAGAAAATGATATATGAGAAAGTTATTCCGTGCACAAATGAAATTACTCCATGCTGGTAGAATTAATAAATACTGTATATAAATAACTAGTGTATACTTGTTGGATCTGTTGTCTCGTTAAAACTGAAGGAGAAAAACAAGTGATCTTTTTAATAAGTAAACAACCACAGGGAAAAGGAAAAGTAAACACGAAATCCGAGCGCTTTCGTGATATATTCACATCTTCAGGGACAAGAAATTTTTTTTTCTTGTCCCTGAAGATGTGAATATATCACGAAAACGCTCGGATTTCGTGTTTACTTTTCTTTTTCCCTGTGGTTGTTTGCATATATATATATATTATTTTTTAATTATATTTATATAAAACTTTAAATAGATAAATAGGTATAGAGATAAATAGGTAGAGAAGGAGCGTTTATTTTACAAGTGCTATTATTATTATTATTATTATTATTATTTATTAAGTTATTTTTGAGGTTTGTAAAAGGAACAAACAAAAAAGAAACTAACCAGGGCGCGCGGATTGAGGGTAACCGTTTCGGGATGCGGGCAGCGGCGCGGGTGGGCATAGCATGGGCGTGGGGGCTTAGATCATTTCTCGAGCATGCTACAGCATCCTTCAGGGGCTACGCCACCCTCAAATATGGAAGGTTAGGTTAGGTTAATATAACCTTCCCCTCCATCAAATACACCTTGTATATGTGTGTGTGTGTGCGTGTGTTTGTGTGTGTGTGTGTGTGTGTGTGTGTGTGTAACAACTTAAAAACACTCCTAAAATTAGAAATTTATAATACTTTTGTCATTTAGTACTTTAAATATATGTAGTTAGAAGCCAAAATATTGAAAAAAATGTATCATACTTTGCTTCCTTTGCCAAAAGATTTTCAAATGTAGAATGACGACGAATTTTAGTAAAGTAGGATTTGTGACGAACCATTTATTTTTTCAACATGACCTGGCTCTAACTCATGCGGCTCGTGCAACATCTGCGTGGTTTGATGTTCATGAAACTGAAGTACTACCATGGCCAGCTAATTCTCCCGATCTTAATTCGATAGAAAATCTTTGAAATATTGCTAAGCAGAAGGTCCAAAAGCGTAAACCAGAAACACTTAGTGAACTGAAGAGGTGTTTGATGACAACCTGGCAATCGATAACTACAGAAAAATGCAAGAGGTTTGTCGACTTTATGCCACGTCGATTGGAGGCCGTAATCAGGCTAAGGGTGGATCAACTAAATACTAAGCTGCAGAGTTAAAAAGTCTTTGATAAGGGTTTAATATATTGGCAGTACTCAATAAACATAATGAATTTTTTGTAACACCTGACAAGATATTCTAATAGTTTCGTATGTCGGTGTGCATTAACGTTTCACTATTTAAAAAGGTTTTTGCTATATTTTTTCTTAAACTGGCACACAGAGGTGTCTTTTAATTATAATGACATCACAGATACTGGATATTCTTCATAAAGGTGTGTAACTTGAAGGTATTATCATGGTCATTAGCGCATTTAAGACAGAATTCTATTTTTTGGTCTTGAGTTGTATATATTACAAGGTTCTATGATTGAGGAATAGATCTTTGACACATGACTTTTGTACTGAAGTTCAAGTCAAAAACTGTACACAGAACATATGAAGCAGTTAAAGAATTTTGGTCAAATAACAACTATATTTTATATTTATATCAAGCTGTTCATGTGCTATGAATTCAGCAATAACGTTAAAATTTTGAAAACAACGTGGTGACATGCTCCCTTGACATAGTGTCTTGTATGTTTCCACTGTTAAATTTCAAAACAATGATCTGTTACATAAAATCTTGACACATTTACGATAACATAAAATGAGAGAGTGACTGAAAACAATTTCGTAGTCACATAACAACTTTACCAAAGAGCAATAATACGTAGTGATAATGTCGAACGTATCAGAAACATTTTAATAATTTAACATGTCGGCATATGTAGCATGAACAGAATCAGTGTAATTTTGATCATCATATACGAGGTGTACAGAAAGTCCTTTCCCAATTATAAACTTTAATTACACGAAATACAAAGAAGACACAGTCATGCTTTGTTTTGCATGTTGTTGCACATATCAAGTTTATTAAGTTTCTCATTAAATCTCAACATGTGCGCGTTAGTTACATGTAGCACATCCAAGCAAAATTCGAGTTCACACCATACGTTCGCTAGCATATCTCTCGTGGCACTGTTGATGGCGTCGCAAATCCTTCCACGAATAGTGTCAATGTCAGCAACAGGAGTATGGTACACATAATCCTATACATATCCCAACAGGAAGAAGTCCAGGGGCGTGATATCAGAGGATCATGGAGGCCATTGGCATCGGCCCGTCGCGCCCAATCCATCTTCCGGAAAAAGTGGTGTTCAAGAAGTCACGCGCTAACAAACCAAAATGATGGCTGGTTGAAGGTCTTCCAACTGGGGGGTACAAAGAACTCGAGCATGTCCAAGTACACTTGTGCCATAACATTCTTTTCTGCAAAGAAGGATGGGCCTATCACTCTATTATGCATTAATCCATAATCACATTAATCCATTAATCACATTTACATAACTCGGTATCCACAAGCTCGTTTCTTTTGCAGCTGCAGCGATTGCCACATTTGCTGGATTTGCATCCACATCTGATGAGTTCAATAAGAACACTTTCAACAGGGGAGTTGATGGAAAGAATTTGTCCAATCCCAACTTTGCCTTTTTCCCATTCGAGCGTGAGGGAGTCGAGAACAATAGGGCATGCCACAAGTGTTTGTCTCCAAACATTACATTGCAAATGTGCTCGGAACACTAGTTCCTGGATGGCGCCCTGAGTTGAAGGTAACCGTTCAACTTCCTGGTGAGGTTTCAGTTGGCGAAACATCTACCATCTCAGATCTCTAGCATTATCACATTGAATTTGTCTTGTACTAATCAGACTACAGATATATTTATTACAACCCTGAATGACACCATCAGTTGGTGTATCTTCAATACCTAAAGTCGAGAGTGCTTCAGTGACATCGTCACTTGCATTCATATATTTATTGAAACATGTCCGTTTTCTATTGCTTTGAATGTGACCAGTCATATCATAACCAGTGAGGGCGTACATCCCACAAACAGATGCCGCTCTGTTTGGTCCTAATTGATCAAATAGGGCTGAAGTTCAATCCATCGTCCTTTTTCATGACATTTTTGGCCAAGGTGAGGTGACACCGAAATTCCAAGAACTAGAAAGCATCCTTTCTTGCAAATTTCAGCTGCATACAAAATCAATGTTGTGTCAGCTTCCTCGTGACTACTGTTTATTCTGACAATATTTGCTGTTGGTTCTAAATTATCCAAAACTGCTGCTCTGGTAACTGCAACAAGTTTTGATTTTGCACATTCAACTATTTTCTGTCCAGGTGGGTACAGAAAGATTTCACCCACCTACTAAAATAAAATAAGAGCATATATAATGTATGAGCATATATGAACATATGAGTATATATGCATTAACATATACATCTGACTTGATATGTGTTTTTTGTGAGTAAATAGAAATACAAAAAAAAACAATTTTAACCCACCCACTAAAATTGTCTTAGAAGTAGCCCTGGCTTATAGGGTTGCCAAATTACACTAAATTGCTCGGTTGTGATGCTTGCGACTGAGTATCTGGTTAACAGTCACGTTGGAACACATTTCAGCCTCCATCCAATATTAAGTCCACTTCCTTCGATAGTTTGACCAAGGCAACATAAGGCACACAATACTATGTGGAACTGGCGAGGGTGTATGATCTATTTATACATGTCCTCTAAGTATGACAGTTTTAAAGCTCTCTTGTAGAGACCCATATCTATCCCAGAGAAATACAGGTGGCGAGTTTTCTCCTCTGACCATCTCGTTTATTCTGTAGCAATTTTCCAGTCCTGTTGTTAAAGGTGACCACTCATGTTCTACAGTATTAATTATGGGGAGTGGATGCACGTTATTTTATCAGTTCTTCCATCGCTTCCAGTGAGGACCGAATTGTATGCTCGCTATACTGGAACTTGGGAGTCTTCTCTTGGGCTGTATTTAAAATGGGACTAGTTTCGTTGCTTGTCCTTGGAATCACTTGGTCCTTTAGTTCTTTGTTATCTGCATAGTCCTCTGAACTCTGATCATGCAATCCTTCTGTAGTGAATTTACCTCGATTGAAATATCGGCCCAGAAGCCATGCCAGATCATTTATTTCTGTACGCTTAGGTTCGTCTACATATTTTCCAAGCTGAAAATCGAGATAATGTGGACTTTCTCGTGGTTTGGGGTTACTAGTTATCTTGCATTTTGGTACATCCAGCAGGGACTTAGGAACCTCTGTTAGCTTATTGACATCACCAACTTCATCCAGATTAAATAACTGTGTGAGTGTCTCAACTTCCTGCAAGGATGATTTCTCTTGATAGATGGAAAGAGTTATTGCCATCAGGAGTATTTACTCTACAGTCGATATTGTAAAAGGAACCAATGATTTTGTTCCTTACCAGACCAGGTGGAATCTAAACATTGCTTTTGTCATGCTGTCCTTAACTGCACATGCTCTTTGAAACATACGTTGTTACATTGTTGTACAATGTCACATTCTCAATATGTTGAAGAATGTCGATATGTTCCTGCTTCGAAGAGCATGGTGGTTGTGCAACGACTTCCTACGAGTAAGAGGCATTTCAGTGGTTGAGCAAAATCCAGAGCTCTCTAATTTCGGCGTATATAATTTCTGTTTATTTGATTTCCGTACTTGAGTTATCTGTTGAGCTAAATTTTGGCATAAAAAGTTCACTGTATTCCTTTTGTGTTCAGTTTTTCTGGTACCCGTACCTTCAAAAACACTGGTCGACAAAATCGAACTTTTTCTCTAATCAAAGATGTATGCACACTTTTCTAGACCGGTTTGTACGCTGATTCCAAATCTGTTTTCAGTTTTCCTCTATTATCGAAATATGAATGGTGTTAATTTCAGCACAATTTATCGTAAAAGTACAACTTTATTCATAAAAAGAAATGTACACCAACCTAAAAACGTTGTGAGTACGATTTTCTTTTGTAAACCTTGTCCGGACCGTCGCGGTACAACATCCAGCAGTAGTCTGCCAGCATACTTTCGTTCCAGAAACCTTGGTAGCGATTTTCCATTGACTGGATGTCTTGATGGAAGCGTTCCCCCTGTTCGTCACTCACCGCGCCAAGGTTTTCGGGAAAGAAATCTAGATGCGAATGTAAGAAATGTATTTTCAAGGACATGCGACAGCCCATTTCTTGATATGCATCGAGCAGTTTCTAAACTCCATCTTTGTATGCGGGAGACTTGTGGTTACCCAAGAAGTTTCCACAAATCCATATGAAAACCTGCCATGCTTTTAGTTCTAAGACATTGAGGCTTTCTTCAAAGCCTTCATCCTGCAAAACCTCCCTGATTTAGGGACCCACAAAGGTTCCCTCCTTCAATTTCGCGGCACTGATGTTTACAAATTTTTCGACAAGGTATCGAAACCCTCTTGAATTCACCTTACCCATCGCTTTCACAAAATTTTTCATTAAGCCGAGCTTAATGTGGAGAGGTGGCAGGAAAATCTTCTTTGAATCAACTAAAGGAACACAGGACACTGGCCGTTCCTGGCTTGGATGTGCTGCTTTGATGAGGGTCACGTCTGATGTAATGATCCGCGGTAGCACGGCTGTCCCATAGGCATAGGAAACAACAGTATTTCGTGAACCCTCCTTGCATGCCCATTAACATACTAATGACTTTGAAATCACCACAGATATTCCATTGATGAGTGTTGTATTGGATTGCTTCGAGTAGTATATTCATGTTATCGTACGTTTCCTTTAGATGAACGGTGTGAGCGATCGGGATGGACGGCTTTAAGTTCCCGTTATGCAGGAGAACCGTTTTTAATCTTCGTTGTGAGGAATCAATGAAGAGGCGCCACTCAGATGGTGTGTGTACCTGTGACAAGTTCTCGAAAAGTTCATTGATATCATGGTAATTGCAGAGCGGACCGTCTACTGTAAAGAATGTCGCCAAATCATGGTTTCGTTTTCGATAGTGACACACTCGGACGTTCTTCTCAAGTAAGTGTTTCTGCTTGAGTCTCGAGGAGAGAAGTTTTGATTTCTCTTTGGAGAGGGCTAGGTCTCTAATGGGGTCATTCAACTCGTTTTTGGTAAGCCTCTCCGGCTCCGATTGCTCTTCGTCAGGTGTGTAGGCAAGATCGGCCGAAGGTCCCGCATCTTCGCCAATCGCACCTTCGTCGGATTCCCTTTCGTCTCCTAAACAACGAGTCCATGCTGGGAGGTACCTGAATCGGCATCGTGTCATCGTGAGGGATCGGTCTGATTGCGGAGTCTACGTTCGGATACATGATGTTATGCTTGTTCTTCACGGAGAATGCAGTTATGTTAACATTGCAAAAGTAACAATCGCCATGATGGTTTCTCGGCTCCCTCCATATCATGGGTATAGCGAACGGCATCGACTTTTTCATTTGGTTCAACCAGTCATGTAATCCATTCGAACAAGCGGTACAGATAACATGTGGTGCCCACACCTTATCTTGGTCGCCTAGTGGACAGCTGAAGTATAACCTGTAAGTTTTCCAAAGATCCATCGTGATTATACGCCGTTGTGATTTAGTCGCGAACGAGCCGCACACGTAACAGAAATTGTCGGGGTGATTTTTACACTTTCGAGGCATGATAATCGATGATGATGTAAATTGATGTATATCACCTAAAAAAATAAAATGTGTAAGTGGGCGACACAAAACAAAACAAAACACAACACACAACTAAACATGTGACTGTTACGCCAAAGAATAAAAGGGTGTACATGTGCAACGTTTGCAAATTTGTGGCCAACAACTGCTCTCACCTAAAATACCACAAGACAACCTGCGGAAAGCCTAAGTTGAAATGACAAAATGCCATACATGAGGGTACAGAAACGGTAAAGCATAAACCTACACCTATGCTGCAACGACAAAATTCTACGCTACATGTATAAAAGACGCATATTATATATTGTGTATATATAATATACAGGGTGAGTCAAAAGTGTCCATACATAGGCAAAATGGTCATGATAAATAAATGATTATTTATTTTTTATTTTTTTGCAGGTGATGTGCTGAGATGCCTTTGTCCCAAGAAGAGCGTGTAAAGATCATTCTTCTGGCAGGATCAGGAAGCTGTCGCAAGGTTGCCGAGGATTTTAACAGGAGACACGCCCCCGGCACGCACATCACACACGACACCGTTGCCAAACTCAATGAGAAGTTCAAGAAGACTGGAAGTGTTGCAGACCAACCGAGAAGTGGCCGTCCACGAACATCCACCGATGAAGGCACAGCGACCGTGGTGCTGTCAGCGTTCGCAAAGAGTCCCCAAAAAAGCACTCGACGGATGTCATCAGAATGCGGTATCAGCCAAAGGACAGGCGGCTGGAATTCTGTGAATGGGCAAGAACAAAAGAGGACGAGGACACGGAGTTCTCGGCTGGCATCCTGTTTTCAGAGGAAGCCAACTTTTATGTTCATGGAGAGGTTAATCGTCAAAACGCATGTTATTGGAGTGATGACAACCCGCACTGGATGAGTCCCTCAAAGAAGCAAGGCGCTGGAAAAGTGATGGTGTGGTGCGGGATATGGGGCAACACAATTGTTGGCCCTTTTTTCATTGACACCAATCTGAATGCCGAAATGTATCTAAACATGCTGCAAGACACAGTCATGCTGTCCATGCTGAACGAGGACGGGGGATTTCCAGCGTACTTTCAGCAAGACGGGGCGCCACCCAATTACGGTATCTGCGTGCGCCAGTGGCTGGATCAGCAGTTTCCGGTCACTGGATTGGCCGCCGTTGTCCCGTGTAGTGGCCTCCGAGGTCCCCAGACCTCACCCCCCTTGATTTCTACTTGTGGGGGCACTTGAAGGCCATGGTGTACCAGGTGAAAATACAAAACACGGACCACCTAAAGGAACGCGTTCGTGATGCGTGTGCCCACATAACACCAGATGTGTTTACGCGCGTTTTCCATGACTGAGAGAAACGCATCCGTATGTGCATTCAGTGTAATGGTGCACACATAAAGCATATTTTGTGACTTACAAGTGATTGCATAATAACGTGACCATTTTGCCTATATATGGAGAGTTTTGACTCACCCTGTATAATATATAATATATGTGATAATATATAATATACAGGGTGTTTTAGGAGGAAAGGTCAATACTTCGGGAGGTGATAGTATCGGTCATTGTGAGAAAAAAAGTTCATGTGAACATGTGTCTAATTCTGAATGGTTACGGAGATAGAGCTGTTTGAATCTGATGCGCGCGCAGCCCTTCCTCCCCCTTCCGTCCCCTATAACCTTGAACCATGTAAGCTGTAATGTAAGCATGTAACATAAGCCAATCGACAGCTGGCTGTTGTGAGTGACATTGTTTGGTGTTTGAAGCAGTGTTAAGAATGCCACACACCTTCACACATGCCGAATATGCAGATATGGTGTGTCTACGGTTTTTGCGATGGAAGTGCAACAGCTGCTGTTGCAGAATACCGTCGACGGTTTTCGAACCGCAGAATTCCGGATCGAAGAGTGTTTACCAGGGTTTTCAACACATTGTGTGATTGGTACACTTCCCAGCGCTCATGTTTCATCTGAACGTGAAGGTCAACAAGATGTGGATGAAGTGGAAAACATTCTTCAGTTGGTAGAGCGTAGTCCTACTACTAGCTCACGAAGAATTTCTACACGTCTCGGTGTACCACACACAAGAGTATGGCGAACATTAGGTGAGGAAGGCTAGCATCAATATCATGTACAGCGTGTACAACACCTTCAACCAGGAGACGCTGCCATGCGACTGGAATTTTGTCATTGGGTAAATGCTAATCGCCGATTGCTTCGATTAATACTGTTCAAAGATGAAGCTACTTTCACCCGTGACGGTATCAACAACACTCGTAACTCTCATCGGTGGTCAGACGAAAATCCAAATGCCACTGTGGAAACAAATTTTCAACATCGCTTCTCTGCCAATGTGTGGTGCGGTATCATCGATGATCAGCTGATTGGCTCTGTTACTTTAGAGAATCGTCTTGCAGGACAAAGTTACCTAGAATTCCTGCAAAATGAATTGCCAAGACTATTGGAGGATGTTCCTTTGTCTACACGCGCTGGTATGTATGATACTTTCAGCTTGACGGATCTCCTCCACATTCTACCTGTCTGGTGATGCAATACCTAAATCAAACTTTCCCTGGTCGATGGATAGGCCGCGGTGGTCCCATTCAATGGCCAACAAGGTCTCCAGACCTCTCTCCGTTAGATTATTGTTTGTGGGGGTGAATGAAAAGTCAAATTTACAAAAGAAAGGTGGATACACGAGACGAATTGCTCGCGCGCATTTTGGATGCTGCTTCCCGCATAAAGGAACGTCAAGATCAACTCAGACGAACAACACGCGATCTTCGCACACGAGTTGCAAAGTGCATTGAGGTTGACGGTGGAATTTTCGAAAACGTATTGTAAACTGTAACAAATTTGTCATTTCTGTATCTGATACCATTCAAAATGCCAATGTTTAAACATTAAATGTTAGAAACAGTAATTGGTTTCTCTTTCTTGATTACCATTAACAATGCTTTTGTATTTGTAGATTCAAACAGCTCTATCTCCGTAACCATTCAGAATTAGACACATGTTCATATGAACTTGTTTTCTCACAATGACCGATACTATCACCTCCCGAAGTATTGACCTTTCCTCCTGAAACACCCTATATAGTTATATGCATATTATATATATTATTATATTATATAAAGGACGCATATTATATATTGTGCATATATAGTATTATTCATTAAATCCCGTCTGGCTTTCGTCGGGTTGGGTCCCATCTGTCATGTCGATATCTTCACTCCCGTCGGTCGCCGACCAAATCAAATTGCTCCCTCATGCTAAATTCGCCGTTTGCTCCTCTGAATGCTTTGAACCACAATGTCTTTGGTCTTCCTCTCGGTCTGTCGCCATGGGCCCTTCCGTGCAACAGTGCATTTGGCTACCTCTCTCTGTCCATCCTCACGACGTGGCCAAACCATCTTCTCTGTATGTCTCGCACCCTTTCAAGTATGTTCCCTCTCGCTCCCGCTATCCTTCTTACTCCTTCTTTTCAAAATCCAGCATTCCGCTCCGTACAGCGCCGTTGGTAGCTCCACAGAATTGAGCAGCCGCATCTTTAGTTCTCGCGATATTGTGGTGTCCTTCCAGGACCTTGACAGCCTTCCAAGAGCCCTACAGCCCAACAATAGCCTCTCTGAAATCTCCCTGCTTGAATCCATCTTATCGGTAACATGCACACCAAGGTATTTAAACTTTTGGACCTGTTAATTTCTACCAGATGTCAAGTATAAAACCATGTTTCCTTCCACTCAGCCAATCTTCATACATTTTGTTTTGCCGAGATTGATATTCAACTTATATTTCGTACAGCTCTCCTCCACTCTCCTCAAGGCCCTCTGCAAGTCATCACATGATTCTGCCAGTAGTACGATATCATCTGCGTATCTCAGATTCGTGATACGCAATCCGGCCACCTCTACTCCTCCATCATAACTCTCCAGTGCGACCGCCATCACCATTTCAATAAAGATGTTAAAGAGTTGCGGCGAAAGCGGGCACTCTTGCATCACTCCTCTGTCAGTCCGGAATCGCCTTGTTAAAATATGTCCTTTCCTCACCACGGCACTGGTCGCAGAGTAAAGTCGCCTGATGAGGTAGACCATCTGCCGCTCAACCCCCTAGCGCTCCATCACCCTAAACATGCCCTCTCTCCACACCGAGTCGAAGGCCTGTCTAAAGTCAATAAAAACACAATCTGTGTCTCTATCGCTCTCCCATCTCTTCTCTATGATCTGTGATAGGCTGAAGATGTGGCCAATTGTCACTACCAGTTCTAAACCCAGCTTGTTCGTAATTCATGATCGTTTGCTCTACTGTCCAGATTCTGGCTTGGATGATCTTGGCGAAAACCTTATAAGCGTGCGGCAGGAGGCTGATAGGCCTGCAATTGTTACATCTGGTCACATCGCTCTCCTTATATATTGGCACTATGACCGCCTCTCCCCATTCCGTCGGGATTCCTCTTCCATCCAAAGCGAGCTGATATAGTCCCCTCAACCACTCAGTCACAGCCTCTCTTCCGGCACTCAAGAGCTCCTGCGGTACCTCATCGATTCCAGGTGATTTGTTTGATGCAAGTGAATTTACGTTATTTCTACTTCCTCACTCAGTATGTTTGTTAGTTCGTTTAATGTCTCATGTTGTTCGTCCCCAGCACCCACCACCAGTTCCGGGTAAGCCCGTCCCACTTCCTGTCCCATATTTTCTACATTGTCAGACAACAGGGACGACCGGAAATGCTCCATCCATACCCTACTCACCTCATCCTCTCTGGACAACTTTTCATCACGTTCATTTCTTACGACCACTGATTCATGTTTCCATTCTTTCGTTAGATTTTTAACTGTCCTATACATATCTCACCCCTCCATAGACTGTGAAAGGCCTTCGGGTCATTATAACTGAAAGCGACGAAAGTGTAGCTTCACTGTTAAGCTTCCATCACCGAATGGGAAATTTTTTTCCCCCAATCGTTCTTATATATATCAAGATATTGGTTAATAGATTAGCCGCAACATTCACATAATGGGGCTTGTCATATGTAATGCTCAAACTTTTCCCTCTATGGTTGGGGATGTGTGCAATGCGCAGCAGGCGCGTCTGGGTGTCCCCAACAAATTGATGCTCTACGATATTGCTGTAAATATAGCACATGTCTGGGGATGGGCAGCTTCCACCTAATTTCTCCATCTTCAGCTGATACATTAAGCTGGACAAGTCATGTTGTGCCTCGTGAAAGGTATCTCTTTGGATAGCTGCACTATATCGACCCTCGGCCACAATTGTGAACAGTTCTTTGTCTTTAATATTTTTACTAAGCGTTGATTTTAACTTCAACGTGCGTGCAAGCGTGTCTATGTTTACGACTTCAAAAAGTAAATGGTTTGTCAGGTACGACTATTCAAGACTCTTGTTTAACCTCGTCACTATGTCCTCGTAAGAATCACGTTCCAACTCAATGGGCCCATGGAGTTCTGTTACAAAGTTAGCCAGGGTGTTGTTAGGATGTACAGACAGAGAAGAGGACGGGAGTGTGACATAGAAATGGTAAGGCGCCATGTTGCATACTATTTAAGCTTCATTATTGCAGCAGCTTTTATATAGGTGTTGAAGCTTTCTGGGTACCCTAGCCATTTCACCAGGTACATTTTTCTCTTTCCTGAACCCTTGCTGGCTAAAATTTTTTCAATGTTAAACAGACTTTTTCCTAAATTAAATGTCACTTTCTGCAACTCTTCGCGGTAATCCGCTTGCCAAATAGAGTTAATCCTAGCCGCTGTTGTCTTGGCCGTTTTAAGCCTTTTTCTCACCGGTTTACGAAGTGTATAAGCATCCTGCTCCCGTAATAACCTCTCAATATCTTTTTCCCTACTCCATTAATGTAAACACCTCTGTACAGTCTATTAACGCCGCCATAGGAGGCGGGGTTAGAAAAGTCATAATAACGTTTTCTTAATATGTTATCCATTTGCGTATTTTAGAGACACGTGGATAAGGTTGGGCGTTTGTTCTCTTCTTTCTCCTCTTCAGAGATGCTAATGCTGGGGGTGATGGCGTACTCAGTTGTGACACATGCGAGACTTGATCCAAGTCTTTTAACCTATTCAGATTTCTTATCAATGTTTTGGGGACATTTATTTGTTGCAGTCATGCTTTAATATGCTTCCATCCTGTTGGTGAGAGCCTGTCCCACTTTCTCACCAGATCATGGACAATGTTGACGATATTGGATCCCTGTACCCTTGTCCCTTCATCACTGACCTCTCCTGTATCGGTCCACTGTATGATGGGGTCCTCACTCAATAGATTATAAAGACTTAAGCCTTTATTCCGTAATGTGTGTGGGAGACTGCTTTTTATCACATGTTCGATGTGCTGCGTTCCGTTATTCTTTGGCTGGTTATCTCTAACGTCGGGCCCTGGTCCTACGTCGCCATGCTCAGCGTTGCTAGCGCTGTGCCTAATAACCACGGGGAGCTATGTCGGATTCTTATAATCTTCGTACTCATGAAGAAATTTCTGCAGAGCCTTTGGTACAAGATCCTTTTCTCATTAGGTGACTTTTCAATGTTTAATAGGGCTAACAAATCGCTTTCCATTCTTTGAAGCCTACTTTTACGAGGTTCTACAACCGTGTCTGGAATCTTTGAACTTTGCAATGAAGCATACACCTCGTGCGGAATCACTACCACTTTCTTCATTATATTAATGTAGTCAGTAAAGGCCACAAAACTGAAAATAAGATGGGGAGGAATGATCCCCCTTTTTGTACAATAATTCGCTTTTTCTTCCCCACAGTTTGACTTTTACGAGCGAGCGCACGTATTATGTTCTTGTAACGACGTAAGCAAGTCTTCTGAGGTGGTTTCATTGGCACATTACATTTTATAACATTAAGACAGATTTCACAGATGCATTTTAAAATGTCGGAGTCAATATTTTTAACAAACATCTGCTGCAATGCCCGAGACAATAGTTGATAGATTTTTATTAACTCACAATATTTCTTCAACCTCTTTGTCATTCTGGAATATACACCGTTTCAGGATCGTTTAGGAATATATTCGTTCTTAGAAGCACCCTAAACGTGTTTCGCGGGTGAAGGTTACAAAGCAAATATCTGTAACGCTGACTTGTGGCTTCTTTATAAACCTCCAAAAACTCCTTACGCTGATTCGGGAAAATTTGATTGGCTAATACCCCAATTTGTCACACGTCTCTTCGTTGCGCGAATAAGACTAGATATTGTGTATTTAAAGACACATCGCTCATATATCTATTTTTGAAAAATAAATTCTGATTAATGAAGAATACACTTATGTTAAGATGGTGGGAGAACACTAAATGTCTCGGCAAACGTTTTATCCATTTCCAACATGAGATCGTCAATTACAATGACTGTATGCTCATCTCCCTTTAACGAATTAACGTCATATACACCTTTGTGGAACAAAATATCGTCTTGGTACTTACTGAACACTGATTGATACGTCGAATAGCACCATATTACTTTATGCACAAATTTTGAGAACATCTCCCTCTTATATTTAATGATTTTAAGCATAAATACAGTTTTACCACATCCTGTAGGGCCTGATATAACACATGTGGATGGGCTTCTGAACCTGAATTTTTCTACAGACTCCATCTCTAACACGTCACACCCCTAAGTGGGTCATTTACAAAATATAACAAAATTTAAGTGCTGCTCCTTATATTCTTGTTTTTCTTCTTCCACAGAACTGTGAATGACGAAAATGTACAGCCCCCCCTTCATCGATGCGGCAATTCAAAGCGGAAGCATGATAAAGAACCCTCCACGTCAGGTATAAAGAGTGCCAGGATTGCGCCGGTTGCTAGAACCCCAGTAATAGAGCCCCAACCCTGTACGTCTTACGACACAACCCCCACAATAGTACCTTTCTCAAATATACCCCCTTATTCCTGTTCAATTCCGGGTACTTCCTCCACAGCAGTAACAGCTTCTCGTGCTGTGGAGGAAGGTATAAATTTCGAGTTGGTAGGCAACGCTACACCCACACCTGCCCTCACAAGATATCGTTACATGGTCAGGGTTGACCCTGGATCCATGTATAGCAACGGCGTTGGACTGCGACGCTTAGTTGAACGTATTGTGGAGCTTGCCCTTCAGAACCGCGACGAACGTGAAGTCCAGACGAGGTTTTCCTTCAGGTTCGGTTCAGATGACGGGGATGTAGATGATTTTTGGGTAGTAATACCGTTCAGACGCTTGGCCGCTGTAAACATAGAATATATATTTCTCCGTATAATATAGGCCTCTCAAACTAGTACAACCTTCAATATGGACAACTTCATGGTAGATATTGACAGAGTATTCCGGGTTGCGGGTCATAGCGCCACACCTTATACTCTTAATTTAAATTCTCAGGCTATTTACAGAAAGCATATAAACGTCGATCGTGGTTGCGGCTTTATAGCAATAGTCTTAGCTCATATGTTCACTGTACTAAATACAATCGCGTACAATATCTGGCTACCTACGGTTGTGCAGCGTGCCCGTAAACTGGCTTCAGATTGTAAGCTTGAGTTTGAGTGTAATATGGGTCCTGAAAAGCTAAGAAGGGTCGAGCAGGAAATGAATGTTCGTATAGTTGAATTTGAAATGGATGATCGTCGTACGACTGTGTATGTTTTTAAAAGCTGTGTGAGAGCTCATACAAGACTTCTACTCATTTTAGGATTGTCAGGAACATCATATCTCCCCATCCGTAATATAAGGATCCTCTACGCTAGTTATGATAAAAGTCGAAAATATGGAAGGCATCACGATTTGTGTAAGGGATGTCTCGAGTTTGCGGATGATATCGTGAAACATTGTAAGGAGTGTTACATGGTATTTGAGCAGTGTAAAAGCCCAAAATGTGAAAGTCGTGTAGCTGGAGCTGGGAAGAGCGAATGTAATGTGTGTAGACTTACATTTTTCAATAATAAATGCTTTTAGTTCCATAAATCAATTGGCACTTGCAGGAAAATGAGAATCTGTGAATGTGGCATGTTTCATATAGTGGATAATTGGGGTAAGTTTGTGCATAAATGCGATGAAATTCATGAAAAATATAAGGCGGATGGAGTGAAGCATGTATGTTATATGAAAGTTGCTAAGCCTAAAAATAGCCCTTGTATAACCGTGTACTACGATATAGAAACATACACGAACGCTGTGAAACTCTTTGTATCCTATATTATCAAGTTAGCGGACAAGTTCCGAAAAATGACTGTGTATATTCTTGCTCATAACGGAGCAAAATTTGACACACATTTCCTTTATAAGGAGTTGCTTGAACACGAGTCATCGAAGATATTTACAGGCGACCCCTTGAAAGGAGGCAACAAACTAATAGAAATGCAGATAAGTGGCAATGTTCAGTTTAAAAACACCCTGCTGTTCACACCTTGTAAATTAGCCAAGCTACCCAAGGTCAGGGGTGTAGCCGCTGAAGTTTCAAAAGGGTATTTCCCTTACACATTCCTCTTACGAAACTTTAAACTACGTAGGACTGCCTCCCCTCAAACATTACTTTAACTACACCAACATGAGTGATAGTGAGCGTGAAGATTTTGACCGCTACTACAACAGTTTTAATGAAACTATGCCATACACTATAACTGATGAATGTGAGCATTATTGCGTGAATGATGTGCGCGTGCTTAGAGTGTGTTTTCAGGTCTTTTGAAGGATGTACATACCCCGTTTCAAATGCGATCCGCTGCAAGTCGCAATTACAATCGCCTCATTATGTTTTACAGTGTTCTAGAATAACTTCATGCCAAAAGACACCTTAGCCGTCATTCACAGAAACAATCCCCGCAGTTATGGGCACAAGGCTATTTACTGATTCATACACCTTCAGCAGCAGACCGGGGTATACATAAAACACGTCCGCAACACGGGGGAACTACCCATTAAGGTCAATGGTCGTGTTTTTTGGGTTAATGGTCTAAGTGAGGATCCAACCACTGGTGAAAAGACTGTGGACTCCTCTAACGGCTGCTCGTGACATGGATGCCCACGCCCTAAATGTGCCGTCACAGGGGAATTCCATGAAAGATCCCCCGCCGAGAGCATAGCATGAACCCGTAAACGCGATCAACTTATAAGCTCCCAGTTCACTCACAAGATCGTGTGGGAGCATGAGTATGATACACGGATGGAAACAGATGGCCAGTACCGTGAAGAAATAAGGGCCATCAAACGTTCAATGGTGTTGGACCCCCTAAAATGCGGTGACAGCTTGTTTGGAGGGCGTACACACTCATTCAAGCTATACTTTCCGCCTACGGAGGGCGTGAGACTCCACTACTACGACTTCTGTTCTTTATACCCTTACGTGAAGAAGAACAATCCGTACCCCGTACGTGCGCCTGAAAAACCATGCCAACCATCGAGGAGTTCTCAGCTAATTTGAATGAACGCTACTTTGTACTCTCTTTCGTAGACGTGCTCCCCCCTCGCGATTTATGGATGCCGATCTTACTCGTCGTTATAGATCACAAGCTCATGTTTCCCCTGTGCCTGAAGTGCGCTGAGGAGAACAACGGTGATTGTAGCCATTCAACCAACCAGCTTAAGATCAGAGGTGTATATACAAGCACTGAGCTGGACCTAGCCGTTCGCCATGGGTATAGAATACTGAAGATACATGAAGTGTGGAGGTTTCAGAAGCTACCCAACCTTTTCAAGCCATATATAAACGCTTTTTTGAAGGATAAGGTAGAAGCATCGGGATATCCGCGAGTAGTTGACACCGAAGATGAAAAAAGGCTTATATTCGTCGTTACCATGCCCATGAAGCTATACAGCTTGACCGTTCCCAAATTGTTAAGAATCCTGGCAAGCGCTTTAGTGCAAAGTTGTGTCTAAACAGTCTTTGGGGGAAATTTGCACAGAATACTGGCAAAGGGAGCGTTCATTTGGCACTAAGTTATAGTGAAGTCTGGGATTATGCCAACGCCCCCGATAAAGAGGTTATGGAGATCGTGACTGTAGGTAATACTTACATAATAAAGTAAAACATCACCGAACTGGCCACAGAAACCTCACGGGTTACAAACATACCTGTAGCCAGCTTCACAACGGCATACGCACGCATCAAGCTTTGGGGAATACTGCACTCTCTTGGGCGGAGCGTGCTGTACGCTGACACAGATAGCATGATATTCACAGCGATGAAGGGTGAATGCATGCCTGCTATTGGGGAATTCCTCGGAGAGTTAACTGACTCATTTGTATCAACAGGGCCAAAAACCTATACGGTACGGGTGAGGGTGGGGGAGGATATGAAATATATCGTGAAGGCTAAGGGTATCACGCTTAACCATGCGAACCAACGAATCGTTAACTTTGACTCATTGAAGGATCTAGTGTGCTTGGAAGATGAGGGCCACCAGCCATCCCACCTGACTGTGGGGACCCACAATTTTCGGGCGCAGAAACTGGGGTGTGTGAAGGAACTTAGGGGCACGAAGGTATGCCGTAACACTTATAGGAAACGTTACCAGGTCCCTGGTACCTATGATACCGTACCCTTTGGATACCTTAACCCTTGATTGTATTTATATTTATATATATGTGTATTGTAAACGATATGTTTAATTATTACGTATATTTGCTTCAATTAAGGTTTCATTTTCTCTGCGTGAGTGCGTGCGTACATTACTAAGCTCCGCCCACTGTAAGATCGGCCACATGACTCCTGCCACTACCTGAGCATATCTCTATCCCTGCGTGCTCAGTTGACCTCTGCAAACCCTTGAGCTCAGAGGTGTATTTTCTTGCGTAGACGAAAAAGAGTGATGGCTACTTTTGATATTGCGTTTTCGACGTTTATAAAGTGGTATTCGGTAAAGTCGGAAGATGTAGTGGATACTGAAAGACTGCCTACCTTCCCTTCCTTTGAGACTTTTTAGGATACATTGAATAGCGCGAGGGAACAAGATGTTCAAATACTCTATGGATATTCTGGCTAGAGTATTGCCGGATTTCGCAGCACAAACGATGTGATGGACTATGTTGTAGGGCTAAACTGTATAAAAGCGTACATATACCGTGAGGTGAAAGAAACAACGCGTGCAGAAGAGAAGCAGCGGGTATGGATCTACAGGTCCACAGAAGCTAAGGCGAACAAAGTCCCTAAGATCCACTCTAAGGTTAGCCCGAGAGAAAGGAAAGAGTACGGGGTTAAAAGAGGAGAATAAGGGGTTAAGTCAATAGCAAAACCTATCATTCGTGGGTTAAAATTCATTCAGAAAAAGAGAAAAAGACTCACCATCATCATCCGCCGGCCACTGCCGAAAATCGGAAAAATGGCCGAAGAGAATAGGAAAGGGGTGAAAGATGAAAAGACGTAAAATAAGAACGCTTACAAACCGTGCAAACACAGTCTTAACTCAAACACTGTCATACCATGCAAACTACAGACATGCAAGTAAAGAGAGGATAAGAAAAGGGGAAAAAAAATTAGGAAGAATATAACAAAACGTGGGTTAGTTTACGCTACGAGCTACATCTACGTTCGTGTTAGTCTAATTTTTATTTTTTTTTAATAATAATTTTATTGCTGGCATATCACACGCTGGCATTAATCGTCAACAGACTCATCCTCGACCATTACCCGCAGAGCTCCTGTTACTAATTGTTTTATTATTTTAAACAACGCTAATATTTTTAAAATGCCTATCTAAACGGTTTTCAAACATATTAACGCAGGTAGAGTTCACGACGGACGCGGGAAGATTAATCCATTTATCAGTTACTTTAAACGTAAAAAGTTTTTAGCGATGTTAGTAATGAATCGTCTGCCACACAAATTAAATCCGTTATTACGAGTACTGCTATTATCGAAAATGAACAATTTGTCAAAATTTACGTTATCGATGTTATCAACGATTTTGAAAACTTCAATAAGCTACCCGCTTAATCTCCTAGTTTCAAGTGAATACAAGTCTAACTCTTTAATCCTATCTTCGAGAGACTTGTTGCGCAATGACGGAATTAGTTTCGTGGCGTGAAGCTGAACCCTTTCTAACCCATCAATATTCTCACGCAAATACGGGCACCAAAACTAAACGGCATATTCTAAATGAGGCTTGACTAAAGACTTGTAAAGGGGCAATATAATATTCTTCGATTTAAATTCGAAATTACGCGCTATGAAGCTTAACATCCTATTAGCTTTTACGCAAGACTCCAGGCACTGGTTCTTAACTTTTAAATCCTTAAATACGCGTACGCCTAAATATACTTCCTCGTCAACGCTCGCTAACTCTCTACCATCCATCATGTACGTGTAATTATTGTTACGAGAACCTATATGCAAAACTTTACATTTGTCTACGTTAAATTTCATCTGCCACTTATCCGTCCACTCCATAATCCTATTTACATCGTCCTGGAGCATATTTCTATCGTCCAAGTCAAGAACTTTACCTCCTATTTTAGTATCGTCCGCGAATTTTGACACGTTACTGGTCAAAACTACATCTATGTCGTTAATGTAGATTACGAATAGCAATGGGCCTAACACTGAACCCTGTGGGACACCGCTACCTACATCCAATCATCCCGATTCACTACCATTAACAACCACCCTCTGTCTCCTAGCGCGAAGCCATTCCTCTAGCCAGTTAGCTACCTCACCGCGTATACCGTGCGCTTTAACCTTCGCAATTAATCTTCTATGCGGAACTGTATCGAACGCTTTTTTAAAGTCTAAATAAATAACGTCAGCCGCTCTATGCCTATCGTATTCGCGCACTATTTCTTTATAAAATTCTAACAAATTAGTTAAAGAAGATCTATGGCGTCGAAACCCATGCTCACTATTATTAATCAAATCGCGACTTTCAAAGTGATCGACGATACGGTCTAGGCTGACCATATTTCCTTGAGACAAAAACGGGACATTGGGATGGCAAAAAAGGGACGGGGGTTATGCAATATTCTGTATTCATGAAAAAGTAAGTACATAAACATATTAAGCTTACAATTATTCTTCAGTGACAGGGACGGCCAGGAAATATTAAAAAAACGGTACTGTCCCGTTCAAAACGGTACGTATGGTCAGCCTAATACGGTCCCTAACTACGAATTCCAAAAGTTTACCGACAATTGACGTTAAGCTAATAGGCCTATAACTGGTAGCTACTGTGCGGTTGCCACCTTTTCTAAAAATGGGCGTAACGTTAGCTAATTTGAAGTCTTCATGAATAATCCCCGCTTCCAGTGACTTATTAAAAATTTTTGTTAAGGGGCCTACTATAACGTCTTTCAAATCTTTCAAATGTCTAGGATAAAGCGCGTCAGGGCCTGGAGCCTTGCTAACTTTTAGCTTATCGATATAATGCGCAATTTCACCCTCGTAAACAGTTATATCATTCAAAATAGTCTCGGTACTAAATGGAACGATATCGTCAACGTCGGGGACATTATTTACGTCTTCTACGGTAAAAACTGTCGCAAAAAAAGTTGTTGAAAATACCCACCATCGCCTGACCGTCGGAAGCCAAAGCGCTGTTGGCGTCCACTAGAGGGCCTATATTATCTTTTATCTGCTTACGATTATTGACGTATTCAAAAATCTTGTTCAGATTATGTTTACCATCCGCAGCTATAAGTACCTCTAAATTACGCTTAGCATTCCCAGAAGATCTTTTAACTTGACGTCTAAGCTCGATATATCTATTAAAGTTAGCTACTGTGCCATTGCGCTTATTAATTCTATACGCTCTGTTACGCTCGTTTATGAACTCGCCTATTTCCCTAGTCCACCACTTTGGCCTACCATGATTTCTAGCGCGCTTGGGACTACGAGGAATAAACTCCCTTTCGATATTCATAAAACTTTCTTTAAACGCCCCCCAATGAAAATTTGCATAATTACCCATAAATAAATTATCCCAGTCCACTACTCTCATCCTATCCGCAAAACTATCAAAATTAGCCATACGAAAATCAGGGACTTCTATTACGTTATTATCCTTACTGTTTTCTATGAATAGCTTAAACCTAATAATTTGGTGATCACTACATCCCAAACTCACCTACTTCTAAACCTTCGACTATATTATCGTCGTTCGTCACCACCACGTCTAAGTTATTGTCACCGCGCGTTGGTTCGGTAACCATCTGTCCTAAGAAATTATCTTCCATGAACTCAATCAGTTTCAAACCCTCATCATTACCAGTAAAAGTCTCATATTTAACATTAGGGCAGTTAAAGTCTCCGACAATTATACTACCCCGATTATTAATAAAATTACCGAGAAGTAAGTTAAATCTTGTATCAGTATCGAGGGGTTGAACGGGAGGTCTATAAACAACAACAAAATTGAAGCTAATACTACGCGCCCTAAATTCAACGCATATCGCATTAATTGCTGTCGGAAAATCTATCTTTACCTCGATAGCCCTAAGGGAATTACGACTGTACAGCAAAACGCCGCCACCAATCCTATGTAACCTATCATTAGTAAAAAGTTTAAAACTCGCTATATCAAGTTCCCCCAACAAGTCCTGAGTCACGGTATTTAACCATGTTTCGGTTATAGCAACTATATCGTAATTGCCGGAATAAATTATCGCCTTAAACTCGTTCAATTTATTTCTGATACTACGCGCGTAAGAATAAAAGACGTTTAAATTATTTTTTACTACGGATTGACGTTTTAAACTATTTTTCACTTCGGGCCGGCGTTTCCCGGACCCACAACGTTTAAAGAAGGCTTCTACCTATACAGCTTTCGAACATTCTCATCGATTACCCTACCTAGCCTAGCATTCCCTATTTCATTGAAATGCACCCCATCTTTTATAGGATCACTAAATTCTGACCACAACTTTTCGAAGGGTACATTTTCCTAAGCACAACTCTCTTCTAGTTTAGTATTCAAAAATATTGTTTTTCACGTAATCCTAAAACCCAAACCTTGCCTAGGGTTAATACCTAAAGACCTATCTGACCTTGCCTTCAGGGACCTAATTAACCCCCTATATCTCTCCAAAAGGTCAGGCACTCTCGTATCTGGCCTATACGAGTCGTTGCCCCCTACCATCGTCACCAACATCGAGTGACGGGAGGCACCATCAATCCTATCTACTTCGTCTCTAATTCTGTCAACCCTGGTCCCTGGGAGACAGACCCTCCTCCTCTTGGTTGGATTCCGATCAACGAACTCTTTATCCATATGGCGCACTAAGGAGACCCCAATTAAAATAGTTTCCTCCTCGTTCACATCCCTATCCAACTGGGCGAAAGGGTTCGAAACCTAGATAGAGGGGGTGCGGATTCCTATCATCTAACGTACGTGGCCTAGCTCCACCCTTAACTTCTCTAAATTCCTCCCCGTCTACTAATCTCGGACCAACCTCAACCCTTTCCTCAACTCTGTCTAACCTTCCCGATAAGCTACTATACTAGAAACTAGGTTCCTCACCTCACCCTTCAAATTACTAATGTCTTCAACGTTAGTATAGGTTCGGCCTTCGTCAACTGTGACCCTACCCCTGCCCTCATCAAGCGTTGAAAGTCTTTCCATCACCTCGAGTACACTACATTTTATATCAACTACTTCCCTTAAACCACAAAAGAAATAAACCGATCTCTCGGTAATCGCCAGAGGACCGCCGTTGTAATTCTTAAAATCCGTATACCACCGATTAACCCCACACCTAGCACAGGACGCTTTCTGCAACGGCATCGAGCAAGTTAAATTAGTTAACGTTTATAATCGTTACAAGTTTAAGTTAAATTAAGCCGGTACGCAATGAAAACTTCTAAATCGATAAAAACCACTAATATCCAGTTACTTAACTATAACAATGTAAATATAAACGCAAGCATATAAAATTCAGAACTTTTCAAAAGTAAATTAATCGACAATATTCAAAAGTAGAAACAATATCAGACAGCCTAGGGAATGCGTCCGCTCAGTAAGGAGTCTGGCTGAAGAATGTGTCTTGTTGATGAGTGATGTGACAGGTGGTATTATTTCATGCTGCATCACATCGAGTACGCGTACCCTGCGGCGGAGAACGTAAACCTTGTCATCATGGACTCGCTAAAGTGTTTTTACCACTACATTCATATATATCACGACGAGGTTCGCAGTGAGATTGTGGCTAAAGGCCTGTGTGAGTTTTTGATAGAATTTAGAGAAGAGTATCGATTGTTAAACACAAAGGAACAATACGGTAACATGTTTCTCTGAAATAGTGCACCGGTTTGTGAATAAAATGTGTTTAGTTCGTGAAATTACTCATAAGCGAAAATGTCTGGTGCGTGTTCTGGGGAGTGGGAGCGATAAAACATTAAAACCGACATTGTTTCATGTATCAGAAAATTTCTCAAAACACCTACCCAGTATAATGGGATACAAGTATTCACGTCTGAACAACGCCGTACACGTTTCATCAGCTTATGGTGTGACTCGCTCCTCCCGTCGAACCGATCCGCCCACCCGTGGCTCATAGTCATCTCAGAGCTTGTACCGATTGGACGTGCACTCCTCGAATACGATGGAACTTCCTTTGAGAAGCATTCTCAATGCCTCGTGCGATGTGTCCGTGACGAAGTCATTGCGCGTGTTCAGGCGTGAAACCGGTACCATTAACTATGTACTTGAAACGATTTGCAGGCAAGCAAACAAACGTAATGTTATTTATTTAAGTGTTGAGGAGCTGAATAGAGTCTTCGTGATAGTTGAGAAGTGGGGTGAGGATCGTTATAAAATACCTGCAGGTGTACGTATAAGAAGAGAACAGATCAATGATGCCCCCTCATATGCCATTGTTTGCACGTTGTGTATAAATAACCATCAGCCATGCATTGATATACGACTGATGTGGAAGAATGCATCTGATAATAACGCTCTTGTCCCTACTCGAAACCGATTCATCCTCGACAGAATGTTTGAAATCGTCGGATTCCGCAAGCTGAAGCCTATATTAGACGCGCGTGTTACGGATATGATTTATTTTGACACGGTTCTTGAATACGCATACACCACTCTGCTCGAAGGATTTATCGAATGTGGGAATGAACAAGGCGAGAGTGATCTAGAGCTGGATGCTTATTTAAAAGGTTTAGACTCTTCGAAATATCCCGAACTTTGGTACAAAGGACTTGAGCGGTACAGGGCAGAGCTCGTCTACACTGTTCACCCTGAAGAGTTGTAGCTCTATATAATGAGTAGCTGTCGTTACGACTTAGAAGATTATTTCAATTGCCGCTATGCACAGTGAAGAAGAGTTCACGATTGAAAAGCTCGGGACGGTAAGAAAAAACCCTCGATTGGAAAGGAGAGTTCATAAACTTGTATTTAATAATGATGTGGCTGCTAACGATACCCTCTTTGTGCGTGCTTTAATTGTATTCTAGTTGTGTTTAAAGATAACATGCCAACCGAATGTAAAGTTGGCAGAAAAATAGTATTGAACGATATGAAAACCATTTACATAGAGTATAGGCGCCCGCACACCTTCAGCGGTGAAATAATGCTAAGCCGTATTTACCGCTCAGTGCAAAGCAATAATGATGTGACTGTAGACTCGATTACGTGCGAGTTTAGTGTTTTGCGCAGTAGAACATAAAGTATTTTGATGTATATTTATTTTCAATATATTTAATTATTTAATATAATTGTGTGTGTGTATTTTTTAACTCTACTAATATGTTGATGATTATATTCCATCGTTTTGTATATTATTATTTTCAATATACAGGGTGGGCGGAAAGTAGCTCCCTATTTTGGATTGGTAAAAAAATACGTATATTATTCATTTATTTCAGAAAAAATAATATGAAAAGGTAGGCATACATGGTAGGTTTTCTCTAAAATTCAATGTGGGCTCCAACTCTTTCCACCAGCTTCTGGAGCCGCCCAGGAATGGCGTCCACTGACTTTAGCAGGAACTCCGGCGGGATGGAGGACATGACTTCCCGAATTCGGTCCTCCAGTTCTTCCAATGTCCTCGGTTTGGTGCGGTAGACTTCTTCCTTTACCCACCCCCAAAGAAAGAAGTCGCACGGTTACCGCTGAAAAACGGCAGAATCGGTTCAGTGTAACGGTGTGGTGTGGTATGACCTCAGATCAGGTTGTGGGCCCGTTCCTTCTGCGCAACACCATGAATGCTGAGCGGTACCTTGCTATGTTGCGAAACGAGGTCTGGCCTGTTGTCAGCACATGGGAGAACATCGACGATCTGATATTTATGCAAGATGGCGCCCCTCCGCACTTCGCTCTTGTTGTCCGTGAGTGGCTGGATGCCCACTTCCCTGGGCGTTGGATGGGTCGTCGTGGTCCACATCAATGGCCAGCCAGGAGCCCCGACTTGACACCGTGCGACTTCTTTCTTGGGGGTGGGTAAAGGAAGAAGTCTACCGCACCAAACCGAGGACATTGGAAGACTGGAGGACCGAATTCGGGAAGTCATGTCCTCCATCCCGCCGGAGTTCCTGCTAAAGTCAGTGGACGCCATTCCTGGGCGGCTCCAGAAGCTGGTGGAAAGAGTTGGAGCCCACATTGAATTTTAGAGAAAACCTACCATGTATGCCTACCTTTTCATATTATTTCTTCTGAAATAAATGGATAATATACGTATTTTTTTACCAATCCAAAATAGGGAGCTACTTTCCGCCCACCCTGTACGTATTTAATATTATTTTCAACATATTTAGTATATTATTAATTTTTTATTATATGTATATATTCCTCGTTCGTATTTCTTATATTATTAATAATTTTTATTGCATATTTTCCACTGTTTGATTGTATATTTATTTTCGATATATTTCATGAAATTGATTCCAATAATTCGTCTAAATAAACAGATTGATGTAATGGTGTTTTATTTAATCGTTTTGGTTGTAAACGATATTATTATTTAATTATACCAAAATGGCTGCCTTCTAAAACGGCTGATGGATTTCTAAGCCAACTGTCAAAAATATCTGAATAGCGTAATCTGGCAGCTGAAAAGCTAATATATACACCTGCCTTCTAGGTCTTCTACGTCAACTGGCTGATTAAGCCAACTGGTGGATTAAGCCAATTGGCGGATTATGTCAACTGGCGGAAAGCCAACTGTTGAGAATATATGCTTTAATTAATTAAATAGCGCAATCTGGCAACTCAACCCTAATAATGCACATCTGAACAAACCATTTACGCCTTCTAAGAAGCCTTCTAAGCCAACTGGCTCGTTAAGCTAACTGGCTGATTAGGACCTTATAAGACAGCGAGCGTTCGGATGAAGTCTCTATGCGCTTGGATGGAGCCAGGCGAACACTCCTCCCTACTTCTCCTTTCTCGCCGTCCCACCTTCTCCCCCAAATAGGTCAGGTGGACTCCCCTTCATTGCAGCTTGGGGGATAAACCCCCCTAGTTGCATAACCCCCTCCCCTTGTTGCATAACGTCTTGCAACATTCCCCCTCCCCTTTGCAACATTGACCAAAATTTGCAATTGCATTGCACTCTAACATTTTGCGGTCATACTAGTGGCAGCAACGGATTTCTCACTCTGAGGTAGTTGGTACTGCATAGGGAATCGAAATAATTTCTTTTGTACTACCCTCCGATTTCTTCTTATAACAGCTCGAAGGATTCTGCGAACCCTTACTAGGTTATTGGTTGGTTCCCCGATTCTTCTTGTAACGTATCATATCGGAGAAGTCTGTGAGGCAATGCTAGACTCAGACTTAATGTGTATTTGATTTCTAACTTTACTGTTTCTTGAAGATGTTATGTTATTCTAAAACTAATATTTCTTGGAGGAGACAGGACTCATAGGAGAAGATAAAAATATCCTTTTACTAAATTTTACTGCTTCTAAATATTACAGGTAACGCTTCAGCCTCTGGGTCAGTTCAGACAGAACAGAATGAAATTTGGAAGTTAGAATGGTTTATATACTCGTACTGTCTAAGCTAATGACATCATTATTATACAAGGGAAAATATTTTGATATCAGTTCCTGAAGTAAAGAGGTTAATTAAAGAGTTGAAGACTGGTTCTGTGTCAGGGGTACATGACGGTAGGCTGGCCGCAAAAAGGGAGAGTGCAATGAACTTGCAAATGTTGCATAATGTTGCAAGAGTACCAAACCCCACCCCCATAGTGCCAAACCCCTTGTTGCAAGGCACCCCGAAAATGGAGGAGGGGTTGCAACAAGGGGTTATGCAACTTGGAGGCGGAGTTATCCCCCAAGCTGCAATGAATCCTTTGGGGGGGGGTATGCAACTTGGAGGCATCCCTCAAGCCACAATGAACCCCCCAAAGGGGGAGACCTAACCTAAGAGAGAGGAGAGAGGAGGAGAGGTGTTCGCCTGGCAGCTGCCAAGCGCATATTAAGACTTCAGCCGAGCCGCCGTTGTCTGATAGACCCATAATCAGCCAGTTGGCTTAAACAGCCAGTGCCTCCGGGCATCATCAGCCAGTTGGCACAGTGTACACACCCATCTATACTGTTTGTGTGCGTCGCGCGTTAAATTCTAAGGTGGAGGCGGGCTCGAGACCAGGCGCGGCCTTCCGCGGTTGATAGCCAGGGTGACCTAATGATCCGTGTTAAACTCTAAGGTGGAGTGTAATGCTTCGAACAATTCGTACGGGAAGCAAAGGCTAGACTATATATGTAAATTTCCGGAAAAAAGTTCAGCTAAAAATCGGGACTGCTGGCCAGGGCGCCCTAATGATCCGTGTTAAACTCTACGGTGGAGTGTAAACATCTTTCCACGGTTCGTAGGGGCAGGACCCCGTTATTGCAACACTCGATCATGTTGTTTATTTCTCTCTCTCACCCCCAGTTGGCGTATCTGGTTGATTTTCCAGTTTGCACTATTTATTTAATTAAAGCATATATTCTGACATAATCCGCCATTTTGGCTTGTTCAGGTTGAGTTGCCAGAGAGCAATATTTATTTAAATAAAGCATATATTCTGGTTTAGAAATCCGCTTTAGAAACCAATCATTTGGTATAATTAAATACCGTGTACAAACAAAAAGGAATAAATAAAACGCCAATACATCATCCTGTTTATTTAGGCGAATTAATGGAAATAAATATACAATGGGGTGTGTGTATATATATATGATAAAAAAAAAATAGCATCACGAACGGGAAATATATAATCAGAAATATACAAAACGTTGTATTATCAAAATATTAGTATAGGAAAAATATATACAGCTATATTAAATATATTGAAAGTAATAACATACGAAACGTATAATCAATTGCATATTAGTAGAGGAAAAATATATACAGTTATATTAAGTAATTAAATATATTCAAAATAATAATATACGAAACGTATAATCAAATGCATATTAGTACAGGAAATATATATATATATATACACAATTAAATAAATAAACGTACATCCTTTATGTTCTACGGTGCAAAACGCTAAACTCACACGTAATAGAGTCTACATCCACATCGCTATTACTTTGTACCACGTGGTAAAACCGTCCAAGAAACACTTCACCGTTTAACTGATACGGAGGCATATACTCGACATAAATGGATTTCATATCGTTCAATACTATTTTTGTGCCTACTTTACATCCGGCTGGCAAGTTATCAAAAGCACGCACAAAAAGGTCAGCGTTAACCACAACATCATTATTAAATACAAGTTTATAAAAAAGCCTTTCCAAATAGAGTCAATCGATGTAGCTGTTGTCTTGGCCGTTTTAAACCTTTTTCTCACCAGTTTATGAAGTGTATAAGCATCCTGTTCCCGCAAAAATCTCTCAACATCTTTTTTCCTTACACCGTAAACACCTCTGTACAGTGTATTAACGCCACCATAGGAGCCGGGGTTAGAAATGTCATAATAGCGTTTACTTAATATGTTAGCCATTTGTGTATTTTAGAGGCACGTGGATAAGGCTGGCCGTTTGTTCTCTTCTTTCTCCTCTTCAGAGACGCCGCTGCTGCTGGGGGCGATGGCATACTCAGGTGTGACACAGGCGAGACTTGACCCAAGTCTTTTAACCTGCTCAGATTACCTTCAATGTTTTGGGGACATTTATTTGCTGTAGTCTTGCTTTAATATGCTTCCAGCCTGTTGGCGAAGGTCTGTCCCACTTTCTCACCAGATCATGAACAATATCAACGATACTGGATCCTTGTACCCTTGTTCCTTCAACAATGACCTCGCCTGTATCGGTCCACTGTATGATGGGGTCCTCACTCAATAGATTATAAAGACTTAAGCCTTTATTCCTCAATGTATGTGGGAGGCTGTTTTTTTAGCACATGTTCGATGTGATGTGTTCCGTTGCTCTTTGGTTGGGCATTGTCGGGGCCAGGTCCTGTGTCGCCATGCTCAGCACTACTCGCGCTGTGCCTAATAACCAAGGGGTGCTCTGTAGGATGCTTATAATCCTCGTACTCATGAAGAAATTTGAGAATGTTTCTCAAAGGAAGTTCCATCGTATTCGCACGTCCACTCGGTTCAAGCTCTGAGATGACTATGAGTCACAGGTGGACGGATCGGCTCGACGGGCGGTGTGAGTCACGCTGATGAAACGTGTATGGGTTTGTTCAAACTCGTATGTTTCGTGAAGTACGCCGGTGGTCGGCTCGCTGGGGGGAGCGCGTCACACTGCTAAAGCGTGTACATGCTTGTTCGAACACTTTTGCTCTTGGACGAACAAACAGAATTTTCCGAAACAATATCGACTTTAATGTTTTATCACTCACCAGACGTTCATTTCCACAAACTAGACACCTTCACAATCCGGTGCACTATTTGAGAGAAATATATGTCCGTATTTGTCCTTTTTGTTTAACAAACGATGCTCGTCTCTAAAGTCTGTTAAAAACTCACACAGCCCATTAGCCACAACCTCACTACAAACCTCATCATGATATATATTAATATAGTGGTAAAAATACTTAAGATTCTCCATGATGACAAGATTTACATTTTCAACCGTAGGGTACGAGTAGTCGGTATGGTGTAACATGACATACATAATATCGCTTGTCACACCACTCATCAACAAGACTCACTATCCATAATCGTTCCTTATCTTCTGAACGTGTTGCTTCTTCTACTTAACGGTATATGTGAGCCTTTATAAAGCTTAGGTCTATAACATACTTCAATACATCGTCTGTACTACGAAATCCTACAACGCCCTCGCCAGAACACCCGTAGAGTATTTGAACATCTTGGTCCTTCGCACGGCTCAATGTAGCCTTAAAAGAGGCAAAGGAAGGTGGAATAGGGAGTTTTTCAGTATCCATCACATCTTGGCACTTTGCCGAATACCACTTCATAAACGTTGAACACGCAATATTAAAGGTAGCCATTACTATTTTTCTTCTACGCGAGAGAATACACGCCTGAACTCAAGGGTATGCAGAGGTCAACTGAGCACGCAGGGATAGATGCATGCTCAGGTAGCGGCATGACTCACGTTGTCGGTCTTACAGTGGGCGGGGCTTAGCTTTTTACTGTACAAACACACGCACGCACGCAAAGGAGATAGTGAAACGCTAATTCAAACACGATTTACGTAATAAATGAAATATTCAAGGTGTATATATTTACAAATACGTGTAAAAAATAAGTCAACAATAGACATATCAAAGATTATGGTATCGAAAGGGAATGGTATCGTAGCAGACCCAGCTAATCTTACTTTTGAAAACTGTCAGGATATCTGCTTATGGTCACAATGTGTTGTTACCCTAACGTAAAAATTAACCCCATCATGTTTTTGTCTGTTTCCATGGTGATTATTTCGCATATATATATATATGGTGGAGATTTAATAATATTTTTCTCGATAATGCAGCACCGTTGTAGGACACAAAACTTTTATGAATTATCTGCATTTAAATTCGTGGCATTACTCTTTATTTTAATTACCATTACAGGACCGAATCGGAGCTAGGCCGTATTATAGCTACTTTTGATGAAAGGGGGATAAATGAAATGGAGGCTTCTCCGCCCAGCCAACCCAGTGACCTGAATACAGAAGTCAAGGTATTGGCTCACATCCGGTCAAGCGAGTGTCAGATTACACAGGCCTGCAAAATTGAGGGTTCTAAAAACTTTTTTGAAATTGTATGCTGGTTTTATGGGAATTTGGGGTGCTAAATCCAAAAACGGCCTCAGATTTGCTCCATCACGTATAGTTTTTTCACAATTTGCTATGACGTTTTTATGTTGTAATATGTTACTGAATAAAATAAGTAGTGAAGAATTACCACATGAAACCTATTTCCTGACCATTTCTGAATATACCGGGTGTCCGAGAATTATCTGTACAATATTTGGCTGTTATTAAAAGTCAACCATGAAGTGTAGAAATTCCAGTGTTGTCCCATTTTACAGAGAATCTCATTAAGTTTTTTCTGATTCTACGTTTTGACAAGTTTTTTAGAAATGTACGCGGGTGACAGACATTGATGATTTAAAAGCAAGAATCACAGCTGCTATTGAGCGAATTGATGTGGATATGCTGCAGCGTACATGGCAACATTTGGAGTATCGATTGGATGTTTTGCGAATCACTAATGGTGCACATATCGAATGTTTGTAACAACGTTACTTTAATAAAACAAACTTGAAAATACAGATTCTAAGTAATCTTGTTTAAGAATTTTACGTGTGTTATCAAGAATTTTATTAAAAGATGAAATTGTACAGATAATGTTCGGACACACTGGAATTTCTAAAAAATTGTCAAAACTTGGTATCAGAAAGAACTTAATGAGATTCTCTGTAAAATGGGACAACACTGGAATTTCTACACTTCATGGTTGACTTTTAATAACAGCCAAAAATTGTACAGATAATTCTCGGACACCCTGTATTTATTTTAAAAAACTATAAAACTTGGATACTTACATCTTTACTTAGTGGAATGGCTTAGCAGTCCCGTTTTCTTTTGCCAGTGAAGCTGCGCCTGTTGCATTTCCTTTTGTGCGCTGCTTCCGGATTTTCACGATGCAGCATCCAGCAATAATCCCCCGTCATATTAACGTTCCACCGGCCTTGGTATCTCTTTTCCATCTCCTTAATGTCTTGATGGAAACGTTCTCCCTGTTCCTCACTTACTGCACCTAGATTTTCTTGGAAAAATTCCAAGTGTGCATTCAAGAAATTAATTTTGATACTCATTGAGCATCCCAAAGCTTTGAATTTCTCCAGCATGTTTTCAACAATGAGTGCATATTCAGGGTCCTTATTATTCCCAAGGAACTTAGTAACCACACTTTTGAAGGAATTCCAAGCCTCTTTTTCTACTTCAGTCATCGTAGACAAGAAGTTTTCATCTGACAGCAGTCTTCTAATGTCTGGGCCTACAAAAATACCTTCTCTTAATTTTGCTTCTGATAGGTTAGGGAACTTCTTGCAGAGGTACTTAAAGCATTCTCCACTTTTTTCTAATGCCTTAACAAACTGTTTCATAAGGCCTAGTTTTACATGAAGAGGTGGTAGAAGTACTTTCTTGGGGTCAACAAGATTTTTACGCAAAATATTCTTGCTTCCAGGTTCTAGAGATCTTTGTGGCTGCCCTGCTGCCCCAGAAGCATGCACAATACCTTAAGGTCTCCACAAATCATCCAGTGATGATCATAATATTTTATCTTTGTAAGAACCAATTCCAAATTCTCATAACTTTCTTGGAGATGTACCGAGTGACCAACAGGTACAGAGACATACTTGTTCCCATTGTGCAAAAGAACAGCTTTTAGACTTCTTTTAGAAGAGTCGATGAAAAGTCTCCATTCATCCGTTTTGTACTCAATGCCAAATGCCTGTACCAAACCATCAATTTCACTACAGTAAACTAAATTGCCCTCATGTGAAAAGTAGTGAATAAACTCCTTTTCTCTTCTTCTATACAAATAGATCGATGTTCCAGCTGATAATAAATTTCTTTCTTTTAATCTGGAGCCTAAGAGTTCAGCAGATTCCTTGGATAATCCCAAATCTCTCACTAAATCGTTTAGTTCAGATTGAGTGAACAACTGGGGGTCTTGACTTCCTATATCACACTGAAATTCTTCATGATCAGTATCTGAACCAGAATTACTAGGCAAATCTTCCAATGTTTCTGGTGGAAGCGGAACTGGAACTTCTGGCCCATGAGGAACAGGTCGAAAAGCTGATGGAAGATTTGGATAGAATATGGCTTTCTTATTTTTTGAGTTATAGCCTTTAACATCACAAGAGCAAAAATAGCAGTCATCACAGTGATTTTTTGGGTCCCTCCATACCATTGGCACACCAAATCTGAATGCTTTCTTTTTGCCTTTACACCATTTCCTTAGATCCTCTACGCAAATAAAACAAACTTTGTGTGGTGCCCATGGTTTGTCTTGGTCTCCTAGTTTCATTCCAAAGTAGGCATGGTACACTTGCCTAATAAAATTTGTTACGTTTCTTTGATGTTTCTTGATCACAAATTCCCCGCATATGTAGCAGAAGCTGTCGGGACTGTTGACACATCTACGGCTAGCCATGATTCACAACTTACTACATTACCCAGAACACAATAAGAGTCTTGAATTTAATTTAATAAAGGCTAAATAAGGCTTTCTTAACACTATCAAAACACGCTAGTTCGCTGATATAAAACACAAAAAACAACTCAAAATCACTGAAAAAATTCGCTTCGGATGAATCATTGTGCGCATTCATGAAATCTGAGTAACAACTGAATCATACGGCTTGGCAACCCAGTATTTATAGTCTCTTAGAAGTTTCTAGTAATTTCCGGAAATCTGGCATTTTCTAGAAGTCGCTTCACAAAAAAATCGAATTTGTGAAATAACTTTGTGTCGTATGACATTTTTATTGTGTTTTTCGAATTCAGCACACAAAAATACATTGTAAACAGCTAAAATTATGAAAAACGTTTTTCCATCGCAGGCCTGTGTTATCGAAGAACTAATGCAAGTATTTTGAGGTTAAGAACAAAACACATTGTATTTTTATTTATTAAATGGTAGAAAACATGTACAAAACGGGGCCAGTATCTGTTAAATAAGTCTTAATGGCTACAGTTACAAATGTATATACAACTTTACACAATATAGATATACACCTTACACATTACAGGGGGTGCTAACATATGGGAACCTTTTTTTTATCTGTCTGCATACACTTTTATCGTTCATCTCTGTGTCGCACAAATCAAATAATTTTTAAAAATTCATAAATCCCTTCCCACGTGACATGTGCATGAGAAATAAAATGCAGTACAATCCGCATGTTTCAGTATAATATCCTTGGAAACGATACGGGCTCCAAACAATCTCAAGCACATATAATTGCGCGATAAACTGTACAATTACCGAATCATTCCAGGGCTGAAATCCGAGTGAATCAAAATAGTACATTCTTTCCATATTTTTAAAATAGATTGCAAACCAATGAATCCCCTCACCCCCCAAAATGTCGGTGTTAACGATAATCCCGTACCAGTTTCTCGTACTTGGCAGCTCCAATATTTCATTCTTCATAAAAACACCGATAAATTTTGAGCGTGTGAAACGGTCACGTTTCGTTACTTTCTGGAGTGTATTCGCGTCCATTTTAAAAGTCTGTGATCACGTTCCTGAAACGATCAACTTCTATTAGTGCCTGTGACTCGAGGTAAACCAGTACACTTGTAGGCGCGTCTATAGGCTTGACAAATTCCAACCTGACTGAGATATTCCCTCTGCTGTGGACTTAAATGCGTATCTGCGCCAGCAGACAAGTCAGGCGTAATATCAAATGAGTAAATGTTAAATTCTTCAACAAATTCTTTCTGCGTTACAACAAAACCAAGTTCATCACAGGCGCCTGTATTATGAGCCAGACTACTATATGCTCTCGCGCAGAGCGGGAACACAGCGTCTGATGAGTAGTCCGCAATCATGGTCCCTCCCAGAGCTAGGCCATTTACGTATAGAGTAATATTTTTAAGGCCGAAATTCTCGAATTTAAAGGCACTCTTTTTATATTTTCCATTCGTCGAGGCGTGGTCCTGCATTCCAATTAATATCCTTTTAGGTAGGACTCCAAGGGCCACGTTTTCTAGTTGCTTCGAGGCCAACACTGCGGGGACCGTGTACAGTTTGATCTGTACCCTGTTAATTGGGTAATTTACTGTGGCGTGTATTAAGTCTTTCTCAATTTCTATTTGTTTCGGGAAACATAATTTCACTCGGCGTATACGCAAATACGTCTCCATGATGTGTACCACAAAGGGTTTCGCGCCTTTTTCTTGATCAGACCACAGATTCATGCAGATCTCAGGAATCGTGCGGGTAAGCTTCAACTTCATATCCACTAGGGCGGCTCGTTTTTACACTTTTTTCGATATTTGATTGGGGGTAGTGCGGAAAAGTTGCGATTTGGAGAGAAAATAAAGTGTAAAATTTTTTTGATCTACGTCAATACCTTCCGGTGGCAGCGAGTCCTTAAAAATCGAAAAATAGGCCTAAAAACACATAAAAATGTTATATAATTTTATATAATATTTATATAATGTTCATTGTTCAATGACTGCTATTAATTTATTCAAGCCTATAATAGTGTTCTCAGGTTTGTTTGCACAGAAATATACCGGAATTAACATTTGTATAACATCTTGTTAAAACTTGCTTTAAATCAATATTTTGGATATTTTAACGGCTAAGACGCCACCGGAAGTTATTAACAGATTGTGCTGAAATTTTTATTGTTTATTTTGTAAGTCTTTAAAACCATTTTCCAATCTACCCCGTTAGGCCTATTTTTCGATTTTTAAGGACTCGCCGCCACCGGAAGGTATTGACGTAGATCAAAAAAATTTTACAAACTTTATTTTCTCTCCAAATCGCAACTTTTCCGCACTACCCCCAATCAAATATCGAAAAAAGTGTAAAAACGAGCCGCCCTAATATCCACCCCGTTCATAAGCAACTTATCCTGGAATGTGAAGTCTGTATGCAGGCGTCGAAAACATTCAAATATCTTTTTTTCAGAATTTTTAAATTTATCCTTTATTCCATTTTCATCTTTAGTGTGGTAATACCACTCGGCTGTTAAAAAGGTGTCCTTCGCTTCTTCTAAAAAGTTGAAGCCATTTTCCAGATAGGCTCGTAGGTGGTAGTATCCTGTACCTGCCGAGATGTTAACCTGGTTTAAATACACTTCACACTGGCTGAATATGGAGTGTAAAAAGTTGGTTTCTGGGTAGGCAAAGTAACTATCATCGCAGTCCGTTCCATCAGAATGGGCTATACGCAGTTTAGCGTACATGTACATGTAGCTCGGGTTAAAAAAGTAGGGGCCTGAGCTGGGTATCACGAACTCTATAGGGGCACTCGGTGAACTAATTGTTTTTAATGGGTTAATTGTAATAAAGTCGCTATGCTCAATAGAGACCTGAGTGGGGGCATATCAAAGAGAGACAGTTCCGATTTACAGCATTGTGAACTACACGGATGGATGAAACATGCCATGACGAGTCAGGAATAGTGCCACCTCCCTCGGCAAGTATTAGTC
This sequence comes from Bathynomus jamesi, assembly GCA_023014485.1. Lineage (NCBI taxonomy): Eukaryota > Metazoa > Arthropoda > Malacostraca > Isopoda > Cirolanidae > Bathynomus > Bathynomus jamesi. Next base: position 183,492 of record JAJOZX010003948.1, read on the forward strand.
AACCTATGATTCGTGAGAGTAGTGTCCTCAGCTTATATCAGTTAAAAAAATGATCAGCCATAGGTTTCATACGCTTAGAGCACTTCTTTTTTGATTTCCTTTTACGTTTAACGCCACGTGATGGTAACCCCTTCTTCCTGACAGATCTCTTCTTTCCGCCACCACGCATTTTTCTCTTTGCATCTTTGATGATTTCGTCCCGTGTACGTTTTAAATGTTTTTTTAGAGCTTCTTTAGGCTTAGTTCCACCCATTATGTCTTCTGCCGCGTTAAAACCTGTTTGTAACGCCTTCCGCCCTAGGTACCTGGCACCCCTCTTCAACAGTGGGACAGCGGTGCGTAGTATGGATGAAAAAATGGATCCAAGTCCACTCCCACGCTGGTACCTCACCCCTCGGTAGACTGTGAACGGTCTTCGAGTCATTATAAACGACGAAAGTGTAGTTTCACTGTTAAGCTCCCATCACCGAATGGGAAATTTTTTCCCTCAATCGTTCTTATATATATCGAGATGTTGGTTAATAGATTAGTCGCAACATTCACATAATGGGGCTTGTCATATGTAATGCTCAAACTTTTCCCTCTATGGTTGGGGATGTGTGCAATGCGCAGCAGGCGCGCCTGGGTGTCCCCAACAAATTGGTGCTCTACGATATTGCTGTAAATATAGCACATGTCTGGGGCGGAGAGTTTTCACCCAATTTCTCCATTCATTTGATACATTAAGCTGGACAAGTCATGCTGTGCCTCGTGAAAGGTATCTTTGGAGAGCTGTGCTATATCGGCCCTCAGCCACAATTGTGAACAGCTCTTTATCTTTAATATTTCTACTAAGCGTTGACTTTAACTTCAATGTGCATGCAGGCGTGTCTATGTTTACGACTTCAAAAAGTAAATCGTATGTCAGGTACGACCTTTCACGACTCTGTTTAACCACGTCACAATGTCCATGGCTGTATCATAATGCCCGATTCCTAGCGATACACTTGTGCTATAGTACCGTTCTTAACTGAACAGGACTGAGCGCATAGTATTGTCTAAGGTTATACCTAATTTTTTGCACTCGTCTTTTCTTCTAATGATCAGAAATATGATTTGTTCATTTTCAAGAGTTAAAAATTTGATGGCTAAGTGGAGTTCACATAACCTCACCTCATACGAATCACGCTCCAATTCAATGGGCCCGTGGAGTTCTGTCACAAAGTTGGCGAGGGTGTTGTTAGGATGTAGAGACAGAGAAGAAGAGGCCGGGAGTGTGACGTAGGAATGGTTAGGAGCCATGTTGCATACTATTTAAGCGTCATTATTGCAGCAGCTTTTATATAGGTGTTGAAGCTTTTTCGACAACCTAGCCATTTCACCAGGTACATTTCTCTCTTTCCTGAACCTTTGCTTCCTATAATTTTCTCAATTTTAAAAACATTTTTTCCTAAATTAAATCCCACTTTCTGCAACTCCTCGCGGTAAAAGCCTCCTGCGATTTCTTCCTCATTCAAATCTTCAACGTAATACATCATTATCTTACCTTTAGGTCTCATAGCCCTAACTTTAAAAATCTCACGTGTCCAACCTTGCTCAAATCCCTTTGCGAATTTATTTCCCGAACGCGACAGCCTTATATAATCATTGATTTTGAAACGCGCAGAGTGTGGTGGCGGTGGTGTTCCATCTCTTCTCACCACTGGGCGCGTACCTCTTTCAATCGCACGATGGTGTGAGCGGTTGTTGGATGAGGTCAATGAACCGAGAACGTTTATATATCTGTATGTGTTTTTATGTGTAAAATAACGGTGCATGCGTTCCTTTATGGTACGTTGAGCTCTTTCAGCAAAAGAAGCCTTATGTATAGAAATGGTAGTGTAATAGCTGATATTAAACTCTGCCAGCATGTTCTGTAAAGCGCGTCCTATAAATTCTTTCCCCATATCCGTACAAAAATAGCCAGGAATCCTGTCTTCTTTCAACATCAACGTTTTGGTCGCTTTAGCAACTGTTTCAGGCGATTTATTTTTCAGGGGAATTAACCACAGGTATCTAGAGAATACATCTATTATGAATAGGATGTAGCGGTAACCATCGTTATACACTGAATATCTTTGCATGTCTGTTAAATCCGCCTGCCAAATAGAGTCAATCGATGCAGCTGTTGTCTTGGCCGTTTTAAACCTTTTTCTCACCGGTTTATGAAGTGTATAAGCATCCTGTTCCCGCAAAAATCTCTCAACATCTTTTTTCCTTACACCGTAAACACCTCTGTACAGTCTATTAACGCCACCATAGGAGGCGGGGTTAGAAATGTCATAATAGCGTTTACTTAATATGTTAGCCATTTGTATTTTAGAAGCACGTGGATAAGGCTGCCCGTTTGTTCTCTTCTTTCTCCTCTTCAGAGACGCCGCTGCTGCTGGGGGCGATGGCGCACTCATGTGATATATGCGAGACTTGATCCAAGTCTTTTAACCTATTCAGATTACCTATCAATGTTTTGGGGACATTTATTTGCTGTAGTCTTGCTTTAATATGCTTCCAGCCTGTTGGCGAGGTCTGTCCCACTTTCTCACCAGATCATGAACAATATCAACGATATTGGATCCTTGTACCCTTGTTCCTTCAACAATGACCTCGCCTGTATCGGTCCACTGTATGATGGGGTCCTCACTCAATAGATTATAAAGACTTAAGCTTTTATTCCTCAATGTATGTGGGAGGCTGTTTTTTAGCACATGTTCGATGTGTGTGTTCCGTTGCTCTTTGGTTGGCATCGTCGGGGCAGGTCCTGTGTCGCCATGCTCAGCACTACTCGCGCTGTGCCTAATAACCAGGGGAGCTCTGTGTAGGATGCTTATAATCCTCGTACTCATGAAGAAATTTCTGCCAAGCCTCTTGGTACAAGATCCTTTTCTCATCAGGTGACTTTTCACTGTTTGATAGGGCTAGAAACTCGCTCTCCATTCTTTTAAGCCTACTTTTACGAGGTTCTAGAGCCGTGTCTGGAATCTTTGAACTTTGCAATGAAGCATACACCTCGTGCAGAATCACAACCACCTTCTTCATTATATTAATCTAGTCAGTAAAGGACCCAAAACTGAAAATAAGATGGGCAGGAATGATCCTTCTCTTTCTACAATAATGCGCTTTTTCTTACCCACAGTTTGACTTTTATGAGCGAGCGCTCGTATTATGTTCTTGTAACGACGTAAGCGAGTCTTCTGAGGTGGTTTCATTGGCACATTACATTTTATAACATTAAGACAGATTTCACAGATGCATTTTAAAAAGTCAGAGTCGATATTTTTAACAAACATCTGTTGCAGCGTCCGGGCCAATCGTTGATAGATTTTTATTAATTCACGGTATTTCTTTAGCCTATTTGTCATTCTGGAATATACACCGTTTCAGGTTCGCTTGGGAATATATTCGTTCTTAGAAGCACCCTAAACGTGTTTCCTGGGTGAAGGTCACAAAGCAAATATCCATATCGCTGGTTTGTGGCCTCTTTCTAAACCTCCAGAAACTCCTTACGATGATTCAGGAACATTTGGCTGGCTAATACCCCAATTTGTGTTACATCTGTACTTTGCGCGAATAAGACTAGATATTGTGTATTTTAAGACACATCGCGCATGTATCTATTTTTGAAAAATAGATTCTGATTGATGAAGAATACGCTTATGTTAAGGTGGTGGGAGAATACTGTAAATGTCTCGGCAAACGTTTTATCCATCTCCAACATGAGGTCGTCAATTACAATGACTGTATGTTCATTTCCCTTTAACGAATTAACGTCATATACACCTTTGTGGAACAAGATTTCATCTTGGTACTCGTTGAACACTGATTGGTATGTCGAATAGACCATATAACTTTATGCATAAATTTTGAGAACATCTCTCTCTTTTCTTTTAATGATTTTAAGCATAAACACAGTTTTACCACATCCTCTACGCCCAAATATAATACATGTGGATGGGCTCGTGAACCTGAATTTTTCTACAGAATCCGTTTCTAACACGTCACACTCCTAAGGGGGTCATTTACAAAATATTACAAATATTGAGTGCTGCTCCTTATATTTCGGATCCCATGTAAAGCTTTAGGTCCCCTCCGTCATACTTAGATGTTGCGGAGGAGGTTAAACAGCCCCATCATTATATATATATATATATATAATATATATATATATATGGGCACAAAAGTAGAGAAATTGCGAGGAAATTCATTTTTTCTCGGAACTGAAACATATCAAACCTTAATCTCGCCTAACTTAAAAGGTCCGAATACGACGTTTATGATAGAGGAGATTAGTTTAAATTTACTCGTACGACGTTATATTTAACTGAGTTAAGTTAGGCGTAATTAGGCTAAGCTAGACTAGGCTAAGTAATTAGGTTTTGGCGGTTTTCATTTCGATGATTTTCAGTTTCGGTCGACGGTTTTCGTTTCGGTAATTTTCCGTTTCGGGAAAATGGCCGAATTCCCACAAAAATGTTCATTTATTTCAACGAGTTAATTTTTGTATTTTACCCCAAAATATGTAAAAAAAATATATATACAGGGTGTTTGAAAACTTTCTGTACAAATTGTAATGGGGGATAGGCAACACCAAGACAAACCCTTTTCGTCTATAAGTGTATGTCAGCTGACGTCACCATTCGGCGCGAGAGGGCGCCGCTGCAATTGGCTAAAAGGTGAAGTGGGCTAGACTCGCGCTTGCCGCGGGCATTCTTAAATCGAACGTAGTACGCGAAACATGGATCGCTTCACGACTGCTGAGATGGCTGACATGCATATGGTGTATCGGGCTGCCAATGGAAACGGAAGAGCTGCTGTGAGGTTGTACCGACAGCGCTTCCCAAACAGACGTGTGCCAAAGGAAGAAATCGAGGCATGTTAAATCGGGCGATCTCGGTGGCCAGGCTACGGGCCCACCCCGGCCTATCCATCAGTCCCAAAAGTGGCGTTCAGATAATCCCGCACATCGTTGCTGGAGTGTGCTGGGGCCCCGTCGTGTTGAAACCACATTCGTCTACGAATAGCCACGGGAACATCTTCCAGCAGTTCCGGCAACGTTTCTTCAAGAAATATCCGATAAACCCGCTCGTCCAGTCGGGCAGGCAGCAGGTACGGCCCAATCAACTTGCCATGGACGATACCCGCCCAAACATTGACGGCGAACCGTTCTTGATGAGCATGCACCCGTGTAGCATGTGGATTTGCGTGCGCCCACACGTGAGAATTGTGCATGTTAAACACACCCTCACGTGTGAAACAGGCCTCATCTGAGAACAGCACATAAGCCGGAAAAATAGGCTGCACCGCTGTCTGCTGCAGAAACCAGCGTGCGAATTCCACACGAAGAGGGTAATCCCAAGGTTGTAATGCCTGGACTCTCTGACGATGAAACGGATGTAACTGCTGCTCGTGCAACACTCTCCAGACCAGGTCGTGGTTCACACCGAGGATACGTGCAACACCTCGCGTGCTTGCGCTTGGATTGTCCTCAAATCGCCGTAGGATTTCTTCTTCCATGTCAGGAGTGCGCACGTTTCTCTCCCGACCAGTGTCATGCATGTTTGCATGGAATGTTCCAGTTTCTCGCAGTCGCCGATGCAAATGCGGAAACGTTTGGTGGTTTGGCACACGTCTGTTTGGGAAGCGCTGTCGGTACAACCTCACAGCAGCTCTTCCGTTTCCATTGGCAGCCCCATACACCATATGCATGTCAGCCATCTCAGCAGTCGTGAAGCGCTCCATGTTACGCGTACTACGTCCGATTTAAGAATGCCCGCGGCAAGCGCGAGTCTAGCCCACTTCACCTTTTAGCCAATTGCAGCGGCGCCCTCTCGCGCCGAATGGTGACGTCAGCGGACATACACTTATAGACGAAAAGGGTTTGTCTTGGTGTTGCCTATCCCCCATTACAATTTGTACAGAAAGTTTTCAAACACCCTGTATATAACATATATATATATATATATATATATATATATATATATATATATATATATATATAATACAAATAATAAAAATAAATAAATAAATAAAAATGTTTAATTAAACAAATATTTAAAATTAAACTTTTTATTATTTGCAAAACAATTCCAGGCTGGAAATTTGATATGCACTGCAAAGGAGAAAAACGGTCAAGTTAAGCCTTAAATTCGATTTTTTTCTGTATAAATCTATATATATATATATATATATATATATATATATATATATATATATATCGAAGCAATTCATAATTCTTTATTGATGGATAGGTTCCGAGCTTCTACGCTTTTAACAGTACGGAGAATTAGCCGCATTGTGAATGTGTTTACCTCGTGAAAACGTTTGTTTGGGTAGAAATACCCTTTCAGTCATCGGTCGGCCTTGGAACTAAGAAGTCGTGGAGCTAAGAAGGCGATTTTGTGTGTAGTTGTAAATTTAAAATAGTGCTACGTTACTGCCCCTCGCATTACCCCGTTTTATCTAAAAGTGCTTTCGATATAAATGAAGTTAGTGAAGTATTAAACGGTTGCATATTATTCCACCCATGCCCGTTTCAAATTATAACGGATTCCACTCGGCCATGTATTTATAAAGTACAGCGAAGCGTGTGTAAATACAATGATGAAGGATAAAGAGAAATGTAAAAGATTATTTTTTGACGGGATGTAAATAATGGAATTACAGGCATAGCTTTGTAGTTTTAGTTCGCTTTATAATTTTAAGTTAATTTAAAGGTTTAAAGACGAAAAATATCCGTTAATGACACTTCGATGATTTTCCTTTCAAGATGGCGCCCATCATTTTCAAAATTCCGTCTCATAGCGAGCGTTTTCGCGGGCAAATATTTTTTTCATCTCTTTTCGTCGAAGTCTAGACTTCCAAACCGCTTTGACTCAAAGTCAGAGTCGGAATTCGAGTCATTTCCTTTTCGCGTTGATACTGGAATAAATAAACATTCAAATAGATTCGGGATGCGGCGAAATAAGTACTTCATATATATAATTGAAGCAAGGACTCCGAAGTGTTTCGAAATTAATGAAGTGCTTTTAGAAATTTAATTGATGTGGTTTGATGTGCTAATTCGTTGGGAAATTTAATTACATGGAAGCAAGGACTCTGAACTGAAGAAATTAAATTGCCGTAAAATTATTTTTGGGAAATTTAATTGATGTGAAATTATTAAGCAAGGATACTGAAATTAAATTAATTGAATTGAAATGGATAAGTTACATAGAAGCAAGGACTGTGAAGTGTTTTGGAAATTTAATTGCCATGAAATTATTTTTGGAAATTTAATTGATGTAAAATTATTAAGCAAGGATATTGAAATTAAATTAATTGAATTGAAATGGGTAAATTACATGGAAGCAAGGACTCTGACGTGTTTTGGAAATTTAATTGCCGTGAAATTATTTTTTGGAAATATAATTGATGTAAAATTATTTTTTGGAAATTTATAAACGCTATCATTATTATTATTATTATTATTCAATTAGACCAAATGGCTAGTATAGGAATGTATATTATTATTTTCAATATATTTAATCGTTTAATATAACTATATTTATTTCCATTAATTCGCCTAAATGAACAGAACGATGTATTGACGTTTTTTTTATTCCTTTTGGTTTGTACACGGTATTTAATTATATCAAATGGTTGGTTTCTAAAGCGGATTTCTAAACCAGAATATATGCTTTATTTAAGTAAATATTGCTATTTGGCAACTCAACCTGAACAAACCAAAATGGCGGATTATGTCAGAATATATGTTTTAATTAAATAAATAATGCAAACTGGCAACTGAACCAGATACGACAACTGGGGGTGAGAGAGAGAAATGAACAACATGATCGAGTGTTGCAATAACGGGGTTCTGTCCCTACGAACCGTGGAAAGATGTTTACACTCCACCTTAGAGTTTAACACGGATTATTAGGGTGCTCTGGCCAGCAATCACGATTTTTAGATTAACTTTTTTCCGGAAATTTTCATATATAGGCTAGCCTTTGCTTCCCGTACGAATTGTTTGGAGCATTACACTCCACCTTAGAGTTTAACACGGATCATTAGGTCACCCTGGCTATCAACCGCGGAAGGCCGCGCCGGGTCTCGAGCTCGCCTCCACCTTAGAGTTTAACGCTGATCATTAGGTCACCTTGGCTATCACCGCGCCGGGTTTCAAGCCCGCCTCCACCTTAGAGTTTAACACGGATCATTAGGTCACCCTGGCTATCACCGCGGAAGGCCGCGTCTGGTCTCGAGCCCGCCTCCACCTTAGAGTTTAACGCGCGACGCACACAAACAGTATAGATGGGTGTGTACACTGTGCAAAGTGGCTGATGATGCCCGGAGGCACTGGCTGATTAAGCCAACTGGCTGATTAGGGGTCCTATAAGACAACGGCGGCTCGGCCGGTCTTAATATGCGCTTGGCAGCTGCCAGACGAACACCTCTCCTCCTCTCTCCTCTCTCTTAGGTTAAGTCTCCCCCTTTGGGGTGGTTCATTGCAGATTGGGGGATGCCTCCAAGTTGCATACCCCGCAAAGGGTTCATTGCAGCTTGGAGGATAACTGCGCCTCCAAGTTGCATAACCCCTCCCCCATTCTGGGGGTGCCTTGCAACAAAGGGTGGGTGGGGTGACACTATGGGGGGTGGGGGTTTGGCACTATGGGGTGGGTTTGGCACTCTTGCAACATTTGCAATTGCATTGCACTCTCCCTTTTTGCGGCCATACTACTGATGACCTATCGAATGAGCACTTAAAATATGCCAATGACGTAGTATGTCTGCATATATCATTGCTCCTATCAGCCATGCTTGCTCATAGCTGTATCCCTGCAGAGTTCATGAGGGTATATATCTTGCCTCTGGTCAAAAATAAGTATGGAGACATTCTGTCCAGCAGTAATTACAGGCCTAATGCTGTCGCTTCCTGCTTCTCAAAACTACTAGAAAAACTCTTGTTACTCCGATTAAATGATTAGCTATGGACATCTAATCAGTTTGGTTTTAAAAGATCCAACTCAACTGACCTGTGTATCTATTTACTTAAAGAAACAATATCTAAATACATTGGCAGTAATTCATCTATTTATAGCTGTTTCCTAGATATAAGTAAGGCATATGATAGAATGAACCACAATATTTTATTTATAAAACTAGTAGAAGACAGGAAGGTTCCCATGTACATATTAAATTTATTGAAATTTTGGTATTCCCACCAATCTTTTACCGTTAGGTGGGGCAATGTACTGTCCGATGTTTTGGCTCCTCTTGGGGGTTGAGACAAGGCTTCTTGCTCTCCCCTATGCTGTTCAATGTTTATATTGACGGACTGATTGCTTCACTTAATGAGGCAACAGTGGGATGTTGTATAGCTATACATAACACAAGGGTAAATAACTAAGTTTATGCCGATAATATGGCGTTAATAAGTCCCTCTGTTAAAGGTCTGGATTGGTTACTAAAAGTCTGCGAAGTGTATTCACAGAAACATGATATTCTTTTTAATGTCACAAAAACTAAGGTTATGCAATAGGGTGGGATGAAACGCAATTCTTTGTGGAATATTTATTTGCTTCACCTATAATTTGCTCTATTGAGTTCTATAGATGACATAAATTGGTATAAAAGAAAAATCAATTTTGCCCTACTAGCGCATTTTTGAGAAAAACAAAATGGCCGCTAGTCAAACATATAAATGCTTATAACTTGAAAATATGCATCCAATTTAAAGACACTATAGAATAAAAGTGATTCAGAATATAAAAATATACATTAAAAAGTGCCCTTTTATAAACTATTTTCTCAATTTCAAATTTTATAAAAATTTACCTCGGTAAATGATGTCACAAATAAATAACATTTTTTCTAAATAAATGAAAAATTCTTTGATGATTGATGAATATTCAAACTATAATCTACAACAACACTAATCAACGAGAGAAATTATTGACATTTTATTACCACAATTGCAGAAACATATAATCAATACACTTCCAAAAAGATCCCTTTTCAAAAATCGTGAAGTGTTTGCTTTTATGAAATTTTGGTGAATTATTTCAGTCTCTAATTAAAAGCTAATTGTCAAAAAGTGAAGTCGTTTCTTTCTTGGTTTCCATACATGGCAGCAATGAATGAACGAGACCTAATTCTTGCTCTTAGAAATCCATCACGGGATTTTTAGGAATATACAGATGAAGCCGCATCGGTGACAAGTTTTATTGCCCTCTCGACACTTTGTGAATGAAGTGGATAATTGGGTAGGCACAGTTTTTTAACCCTAAATGCATTGAGTTCAATATTTGTGAGCGCCATAGTGAGGGGAGGTTCAGTCAGCATTTCTTTTGACCAGTAAATAATATCATCCCATGCGTTTGCGTTGAAATTTGTCTTAGGAACCTTAAATTCTCTGATTTTGGACACATTTTCCGTCTTTGTTCTAATGTTCATGATGAAATCAACTGCTCTGTTTCGTTTTTGTTCTGATGTATCTGATAACATTGCTATCAGAACATTTTCGCAATGAGCAAAATATGCGTTTCTAGCAATGTAAGGCTTCACTACATTCTAAACATCCTTTGGAAGAAGATGAAATCTTTTAATTGCTCCAAATATGTGATGTGGTCCATTCCATATATATGGTCTACTCTTGATATCGAACCAGCTTGGTCCATAATTTGTAACAATGAAGAAAATTATTGAATAAAGAGCCAATGAAGGAGTTTTCTCTGCAATGTATAAGCGACAGACACGATTTGCTAATGTCAGCCATCGAGAATGGTTCAGTGGTCCTGGTTTTGTATTTTCCAAATCTTTTGGGACATTCCCACTTCGTAGAGCCAAATAATTTTGTACAAATACTGTTGATCTTGGCTAAGATCATCGATAACCTCTTCTGATATGTGTGTTAAATCAATGCCTTCTCTAATTGGTTTGAAATTGACTGCAGGCATTTTTTCACATTCTTTCAGTGCTACTCCGATTTTTCCAGTGAAACATGTTGGACCTTTTGTTTTACCATCAAAATGTTCAAATAAGTGTCGAAGGGGAAGTTCATTTGTATGCAGCATACAAATGCTCCATTGTAACGGTTTCTTTAGTTTTTCTTCTATGAGGTGGATGATCCCACCCTTGGCACCTGTGTTGGTATTTGTACTGTCACATCCTATGAGACGAATGCTCTTGAAAGAAGGAGAACAAACTATCAGCTATATCTTGAGCTTTACCAGAAGAAGGAACGACATGGGTTAAATATTCATTTCCTGGCTCAGACACCAAAACATAGTGTTCCTCTCTAATGGAGTCTCCGTACCATTTGTTTCCTTTCTTCCGTCAGAAAATATAGCAGATATGACAACAGGATTAGCTTTACCCTCCATTACCAAACTTTTTCTCATTTTCTCTCTTTCCCGTCGGAATTGTACGCGTCGATCGCTGATCCTGTAAAAACAGAAGCTCTTCTTTTGGTACCTTCAGTTCTCCTCGACAGGTGCATCTTATGTGAACATCTTCGCAGCTCTCAGGACAGCCAAAGTTTTGATGGGAGATAAAAGGGCATTTACAGGCACTGATATCGAATAATTCTTCCAAGGTGTCTTTATAATTTTCTCTCATTTTGACACTACTTTTTGATCTACTAAGATCGTTTGCTTTGCCGATGAACCGCTTTCATTTGATATAAACTGATTTGTCAGCTATTGCAGGAATTGAAGCTTTTCTCCAAATACAGAGTATATCTTCAGTAATTTTGTTGAAAATATCGGCTTCTTTTAAAAGAACATGGTATTGGCCCACCTGTTTATTTGTTGGCAATGTTGTAAGAGGAAGCTCTTGTGCGGTTCCAAATATAAAATGTGGTTTTGATTGACTTCTTGTAGCTCTAATGTTTGAAGCAGAAGTCATAGTTGTTACTAATTATCAGAAATTACCAATTCCAAATCCAACAAAAACCTGAAAAATAAAAATTTCATTAAACATCTGAAACATTTATATGAGGTAGAAAATGTGACATAAACAATTTTTGCTTCAGCAAACTTTTTTTTAAAAAGAATACTTTTCGAGTTATGAAGCGTATAATGACTGGATGGCGGCCATTTTTTTGGGGGAAAATGGGGTACTTAGGATGAATTGAAAATTTTTTAATTCTCATATTCTTTTTTATCACCCTTCAATCCACTTTATTACCAGTGAAGCAATAGTTGAAAAATTTTTCACCCCACCCGATTATACAATTTCATCCTGAAAGCTGTAAGCAGCCAGCTGATATTAAGTTTAAAATGAAAGGTGAAGTAATTGAGGAAGTACAAGTGTTTAAGTACTTGGGTCAAACTGTTACCAGCTCAAAATATTACAATAAAACCCACACTAATAGACAGAGTTTATTTCCACAACAGAACAGTTTCGATGCCCACTGGCATCCTCTTCGGGTGGATACAGAATTATAAAAAAGGTTCTAGCAGAACCCTAAATTTGCTGTAGAACAGGTCTTTTAGACTATTACATAAATTAATCCGAGATGCTCAGCTTCGCAAATGTTTGCTACCCGCAATGTCCCGAACTTCCCGGAGGTAACAAGACGTGCTGAATACAGTCTGATGCATAGGATTAAAAAATCAACCAACCCGATTATCCAAGCTATCCATGAGTCCTATAGTTTATCCTCTAAGCTATGGAATTCTTGGTACGAAAACGTCTGTCTGTAGCTCCACTTAACTTCGACATTGCTGTATTATTTCTAATCAGTTGTATATATTTCTATCCTCAGTATGTGAACTGTCATTGTATTAATAATGTTTGTCATATGGACGATATAGTCTGCCAATAAACCTTTTCATTTTCATTTTCATTATTATTTAATTTCACTTATATTTCTGATTTTATTTTGGCTGAATTCCTTTACTAATTATGTTGTTCTTAAATTAAAAAAAAAAAATGTTTGAAGATGGAGGCAAATTTTTCTAAACAGCATGTTGACAAATCTGATGTTATCATGATTTGTTATGTTAATTAGGAATGGAAATTAAGATATGCATGTTATTAAAATTAAATGCTTAAAAACTAAAAATTAAATGTTTATTAGAATTTCGACAGGATATGGCTTCATCTTTTATGATTTAAGAGAGAACGAAAATGAACATTGCAGAATTTAACAAGATTATATGATTAAGTTTAATAAAAATGTAATTGAACTTAGGTGATTAAAAAAGAAATTAGGTAATCAAATTTAGTAATTAGGTAATTAAATTAGGTAAATTAGGTAATTAAATTAGGTAATTAAGGAAATAATCCATCAACTATTGGCTAAAATTAAATAGAAAGAAAGTTAACATTTAATTATTTTCCAAGATCTGCATGAATATGCGAGTTTGGACTTGATATGCAAAAATGAATTTTAGAATTTCATTTTTACACACACACACACACACACACATATATATATATATATATATATATATATATATAGAGAGAGAGAGAGAGAGAGAGAGAGAGAGAGAGGGTGGCGTAGTATCGCGATACATTTTCTGTATCTTGTATCGTATCGCGATACATTTTTTATTATTTGTATCTTATCGAAAGATACGACACAAATAAGTGTCAGTAACGCGATACTTTGTCTACACCACAAAGCAATGAGACAAGCAGTGAGGAAGAGGACGAGTTCTTTAGTTTTAAGAAACGAAAAATTTGTGAGACTGAGCACAAACCTCGTCAACAATTATCTAATTATTTAGCGAATAATTCATCAGACATTCAACAATTACACATGTATCCTTTGATAAAAGAACTGTTCATAAAATACAACACTACAGTGCCATCAAGGACTCCGAGTGAGAGACTTTTTAGCATAGCTGGAAATCTCTTTCCTTCAAAGAGAAACAGAATGTCTGATGAATTGTTTGAGAAGACACTGTTTGTAAAATTCAATAAAAATAGAAAGTAATTCACTTGTTTCGTAGTATGTCATATATGATGTGTATATACAGTATATATATATATATATATATATATATATATATATATATATATATATATATATATGTATCGTATCGTATTGTATCGCGATACATATCTCATTCATATATCTAGTATCGTAACGAGATACATTTTTGCCAATGTGTCAAGTATTTTATCGCGTTACTTTTTTTGGCCCCGCTACACCACCCTATATATATATATATATATATATATATATATATATATATATATATATATATGGGATGAATTTCACAATTAAACACGTGAAATGAATGAATGATGCAAACCTACAAGAAAAAAGAAAAATGACTCTGAGTCCTTTCGTAGTATTCAGAGTACACCTCGTCAGGATTCCCTGACGAGGTGTACTTCTGAACACACGAAAGGCCTTGAAATCATTTTTCTTTTTCCTTGTGGGTTTGCATCCCACATATAATATATATATATATATATATATATATATATATATATATATATATATATATATATATATATATATATATAATATATTATATATATATATTGTGTTAATCTGGTCGTTCAGAATAAACTTCAATCTTGTTTTTATTGTATTATATATATATATATGGAAAATTTATATATAACGTGTTGAAACACTGTAGGAGAGTGAACGCACACTGATTTTATATAACAAAAAATTGTCCAAATCAATGGCAGCCTTTGTACCTTCTTCCTTCTCCTCCGTTCTCATTTATCCATCAAGGCTGTCTCTGTCGCGAACACTAACAAGGACAAGTATGCCTAAATGAAACCAAATTGAGTAATGTATAAAGTCAGTGTTTCTGGGAAGGCAAATACATCTTTTTACTTTATTTGGACATATACATTTTCTGTGGCAGCGCATGGATGCTACTAAAAGGGTCAGGTTTTCTTTATTTACAGAAAAGGTTATCTTTATTTATTTTATAATATTCCTCCTCCATAATTTGACAGGATAAAAATTGGGTTTTTGAAATGACAAACATTATACATATATAGTATATTATATGTGATGTGTATTCACATCTGAAGTAATTCGGATTATACTGCTTTTATATTCGGTGTCTTCTAAAGGAGTAATATGTACGACACATTATGTATTAAGGCATCAAGATAAATAATAATTTAAGAAAAGAAAAAAGGATTTTGAAATTTGGACATTAACCTGTTTTTACGTTTTTAAGACGCATTTTCACGAATACAAATATCACGTGAAGCAAGTATTTAACTCTTCGCTGCGAAACGTTCACTTTACTGATTTTATTCTAGATAATGTCGCATGATTCAGCCTTAGGAAAGAACTGTATACCGAAAGAGGATAAAATTTTGATTCCATTAATTCCAAAAATATCCATGTAGAATAGCGCGACTGAATGCACGCGCACATTCTTTAAATCTGAAACAATAATAGGGGGAGCAAATTTAGGAATATGGAAAGTATCGTATTTCAGTGCGTTCAATTCTGACTAAATTTGTGGAACGACGATAACTATTTGGGGTGAATAACTGAAGTGGTCCAAGGGAAAGGAGAAAGTAAATATACTGAAGAGAAAGAAATGCAGTGGTTACAGTAGTATGATTTAAAAAATGCTGAGTGGGGGAAGGGAGGATAGGTTTGATTGGGGTTGGAGGGTAGGGGAGAGTGGGGTAGGGTGGTAGGAGTGGTACAAATATACAGAGTGAGGAAAGGGGGGGATGTGGATGGTGGCCGCTAAACCTCATATTAAAAAAATGCCGAGTAGGTGAAGGTGGGTGTGAGTGGTGGCCGCTAAACTTCATATTAAAAAATGCCGAGTGGGAGTAGAGTGAGGGATGGGGATGGTTCCGTACCCAAAGAAGACAGTTGAAGAAGGAAGAATTAACCCCCCTCATAGGAGGAGAGAGAGAACCTAACCTAGCATGTATGTATGTATGTTTGTGTGTAAATATTTAAAGGGTAATAAAGCGCAAGTATTTGTTCGGAAGAGAGAGAGAGAGAGTTACAAGGAGTTACATGGAAAAGAAGTAGCTCAAAAGGCCTTACGGCCCATACCGAGGAGGTACCAATGGCAACAGCTGCCAGGAAAAAATTCATACACCCTCAAATAGTGTGCAAGATTCGGTCTAACCTTTTCTTGAACAGATCCACAAAAGAACTGTTCACAACTTCTGAAGGTCGCCTGTTCCACGTGTCACAGATCTTATAGGTAAAGTAATTACCACACACACTAGTGCTAAACCGTTTCAAATCCAGCTTCCAACCATTGTTGCGAGTTGAGTTATCATTTAAACTAAACATGCTTCCAAAATCGACATCGTTGAACCCGCGTGGGAGCTTGAAAACCTCGATGAATTGACCGCGCAGCCTCCGAGTTTCCAGCGAAAACAAATTCAGGGCGCGTAAGCGTCGATTGTAGCCCATATGCCTAATGGAAGGGATTAACTTTGTGGCCTTCGCCTGCACTCACTCCAGCAGAGTACAGAGAGAGCACAATCTCCTTGTTCCGAAATCGAAATTATCTCCTGATATAGCCCAACAGCTTCTGTGCTTTCTTTTCCACCTCTACGCACTGTTTGGTAAACTTAAGGTCGCTGCTAATTAGCACACCCAAGTCCTTTTCCAAATCAGTGGCCTCGATATTACTCCCCAACATGGAGTAGTCCGACTTGGGATTGGAGTAGCCAATGTGCATAACTTTGCATTTACCCAAGTTAAACGGCATTTGCTATTTTTCCGACCACTCTCCTATCCTACGTAGGTCCGCACGCAGTTGCTCGATCACCTCGGGCGTCACAACATTGGCCCCAAGCTTGGTGTCATCAGTGAATTTGCCGATCCTACTGATAAACAACAGTGGCCCTAAAACGGAACTCTGAGAAACTCCACTAGTTTCTGAGGCCCAACCCGAACTAGCCCCTTTAATTACAACCCACTTCCGACTATTCTTCAGCCAGTTTTCAATCCAGCTACCTACTTCCTCACCGATACCCAGCGCGCGCGTAGAGAGAGAGAGTTACAAGGAGTTACAAGGAAAAGAAGTACCTCAAAAGGCCTTGATGCCCATCCCGAGGAGGTATGATAAACAACAGTGGCCCCAAAACGGAACCCTGAGGAACCCTGCTAGTGACCGAGGCCCAACCCGAGCTAGCCCATTTAATTACAACCCACTTCCGCCTATTCTTCAGCCAGTTTTCAATCCACCTACCTACTTTCTACCGATAACCAGCGCGCGCACTTTGGCCATTAGCCGGCAGTGAGGTACCTCATCAAAGGCTTTCTGGAAGTCGAGATAAAGTATATCAATCGCCCTACTCTTATCGTATTCACTCCACATGACGTGGAAAAACTCGAGCAAGTTGGTGAAACACGACGTATACCACCTAAGCCCATGTTGGGAGTCCCCAAGCAGCTTGTAGGAATCCAAATGGTCAACGATCCTATCCGCTATTATCCTCTTTAATAATTTACCTACAGCCGAAGTGAGACTAATGGGACGATGTTCTCAGGACTTTCGTGATCCCATTTCTTAAAGATAGGGGTCACGTTGGCTTCCCTCCAGTCACCAGGCACCTGGCCTGTCTCCAACGATTTGTTGAAGACTGTAGCCAGGTGGGGAGCCACCTAGTCACGCACTGGTCTGGCCCAGGAGCCTTAAACGCGCTCAATTTGTCTATTTTATCGGCAACGACTGTCGCTGGCCTAACCTTCGCTTTGACTTCCCTGCACAGACGGACATACGCCTCAGTGTTTTCATGGGAACGATTGGCCTTTGCCCTCCTATACGCTACTTTCCTATTTCGGATAGCCGAAGCGATGTCCCGAGTGAACCACTTAGGCTGCCGTTGAAGCAGGGATGACCGGTTTTGAGGATATGGCAGCCGACTGCAGCACCATAAACTGGGCCCGGAATGCACTCCACACTCCATCAACATCGCCGCCGACCTCTAACCCTATCTCACCTACGCTATCCCGGAGGCCAACAAAGTCCGCCAGCCGTAGACCGAGCTGACTGCCTCTCGGGTTACTACGCTTGACCCGAGGGGCGCAGACACAGAACCTAATCAGACTGTGATCACTCCCGCCTAACGATTCGTCAACGGTGATGCCAGTGACGAGGTTGTCTTCGGTCGTGAATACTAAATCTAGAACGCTTTCGCCTCGTGTAGGCCCATTGAACCACTGTGTCAGGAAGTTCTCATCAGCAAAGTCAACGAGCCTCCTCCCTTCGGCATCAACAGTTCTGTCTTCCCAGTTTATGCCGCGACAGTTGAAGTCTCCTAAAACTACAAACACCCTGTACCCTAGCAGGCTACGGACTTCAGTGTACAGAGCTGTATCCTCCTCGAGGAGGAGATGCGGAGGTCTGTACACCAAGATTAACCTATAGTTCGTCCCTCCCACGTCCAGATCGACGCCAAGCAGCTCCCGTTCCGATCGGAACTGGCAGTCAACCGGACTCAACGTGTCCCTCACGTATATTAGGACCCCTCCCCCCTCCCCACGGGTGCGGTCCCTGTGAAACATTCTATACCCGGGAATCTTGAACTCCCCAACGTAGTCTCTACGATCAGTATGAATCCAGGGCTCGGTGATAGCAACGATATCCTGGTATTCTGATGCTAAGAGCGCCCGTAACTCGCAAAACTTATTTCTAATCGACCTAGCATTAAAAAGCACTGCACGGAGGGAGCCTTCCCTCTTCTGACCGCACCCTAGCACGATTCATTTCCCTAACAGCCAGGGCTGTCGGGAGTTGAAGAGCCCCTCACCAACGAGGGGGCAACTTCCGCAGGAGCCTTAACCCCTTCCAACAGGGAAGGAAGATCACCCACCTGT
Organism: Bathynomus jamesi; assembly: GCA_023014485.1. Classification (NCBI taxonomy): domain Eukaryota; kingdom Metazoa; phylum Arthropoda; class Malacostraca; order Isopoda; family Cirolanidae; genus Bathynomus; species Bathynomus jamesi. Next base: position 202,282 of record JAJOZX010003948.1, read on the forward strand.
ACACGAGGGAAAGTGGCTGAGGGGTTGTCCGCCTGACTTTAAACCTATTTTATTTAAACGTTATGTAGACGATTGATTGGCATTTTTAAGCATAAAGATCATGCCCCTTTGTTTTTAAATAATATTAATACTAAGCTTCCTAATATTAAATTCTCTATGGAAGTAGAAGAACACAATAAAATTTCGTTTCTTGATGTTGCCGTAAATAAACATAGTACAGGCTTCTCAACACAAGTATGCAGAAAACCAACTACCACCCAACTCCGCACTCATTTTTTCAGTAATATTCCACTTAGTTTTAAACTAGCTAGTATTAAAAGTCGTATTTTTAAAGCATATCACCTCTGTTCAAGTTGGTCTTCATTTAACTTAGAAATTCAGTATCTTAAGAGATTTTTTAACTAAGCACACGGGACAAAAAATTAGTCACCCCTCTCAGAATGTATCTAATAACGTGTGACGGCGCCTCTGGCCTTGATAACCGCACGAATCCGGCGAGGCAGAGACTCTACGAGGTTGTGCATCTACTGAACATCGATTTGCTGCCACTCGTTCATCAGCCGGTCCCGAAGTTCCGCCAGAGTCCTGCGCTTCACTTTCTGTTTCCAGCCTGAACAACACCTTTGACGCATTCAGGATTAAAGGCTTCATTGGACCTGCGATGTACTCGTCGCCTCCCATCATTGGAGAACAAACAAAAACGGGACTCATCGGACCAAATTACACGTTTCCAATCTGCCGCAGTCCAGTTTTTGTGCCTCTGAGCCCATTTATAACGTGCCAATTTGTGACTTGCTGTTAACAGCGCCCTCTTCCGTGGTACCCTGCTCCAGATGTCCATCGCATGCAGTTCTCGTCGCAATGTCCGTTCGGAAATTGGTCGCTGGAGAACCTCATTGGTTTCTTGGAGCAATTGTTCTCTGGTTTGAAAACGATTTGCAGTTACTAGACGAGAAACATGGCGGCGGCCCCTATTGTCGAGAATTGTTTTCCGGCCACAGTTACGCCGTCGATTGTCAGTTGATTGCGAACTACACCACTCTTTGTAAACTCGCTGGACAGTACGCGTTGACACACCAACAAATTGGGCTACTTCAGACATTTTGTGTCCGTGGGCTCTGCCAAACACGATGGCTCCTTTTTGCCACTGAGTAACGTCTGCCTCACGACCCATTTTGCAGACTATATCCAACACACACTTTGTTCTTCACCACCTCACGAAACAGATCTGATCCTGTGTGCTACGTCACCGCTACTTGTCACTTACCAATGCTACATCAGCGCCCTCTGTGTGACCTTGAACTTCCTACTATCGGTGCTATTAGGGGTGACTAATTTTTTGTCCGGTGTGCATAATTATAACACCAGTACACATTTGAAAACTTGTCGATCGATTTTTACAAACTAGTTGGTGATTCTATATAATTTGAGGGCGCTGATCTCAAAAATATAGTTAGTTGTTCCCTATCACGTATGGTTTTCTTACTACAGGGTGTGTCATAAATCCCCCATTTATCCCCAAATGTGAACCATCTTATCGAGACCAACATTGGATTGCACATGCTAAACCATAAATTTTGTTGTTATAGACTACAGTAACGCTTACATAATAATGTAGGGTAAATATATATAACAACCAGTCCCGTTCCCAGCAAAATACTCTCTCCCCTCCCATCAATGGGTGGTTAACATTTGGGGATAGATGAGGTATTACAACACCCCTTGTAGCACGAAATCTTTAGGTGATAGAGTAAAACCTTATTAAAGCAGAATTAAATAGCTCCTAGCTCTTGGACAAGCATATTGCTTTTTATGAAAGAATAAAAAAATAACTGAAAGAAAAAATATATTTACCTTCTTTACTTGCAAACATTTCAGGACTTATTCCAAAGACTTAAGACTACGAAGGTAGATCTGACTAATGACGACTAAACCGGTGCTTTGATGTTTTCTTATGCTGTGCGTTAGGTTGATCTCGTTGCAGACACCAGCAGTAATCCGCCATCATATTTGTATGCCATCTTCCTTGATATCTTCTTTCCATGGTTTTGATGTCCTAGTGAAATCGTTCCCCTTGCTCCTCACTGACATCTCCGAGATTTTCGGGAAAACGGTCAAGATGCGAAAATAAGAAGTGAACTTTCAGGCTCATGTTGCAGCCTAAGGCGCAAAACTTTTTAAGCATATTTTCCACCAGTCTTTCATAATTTTGGCTTTTGTAGTTTCCCAAGAAGTTTTCAACAACATCTTTATCTTTGAAACCAAGCCATGCTTCTTTTTCTTTATTGGTCATTGTGTTCAGGAAATGATCGTCTGTCAATAACTTTCTAATCTGAGGACCTATAAAAACACCTTCCTTTATTTTCTCGTAGCTAATCTTTGGATATTTTGAACAAATGTACTTGAAACACTCACCTTCTCTATTCAATGCTTTGACATACTGCTTCATCAAGCCTAACTTAATGTGCAAGGGTGGTAGGAGGATTTTATTTGGTTCAACTAGATGTTCATGTAAAATGTTCTTTGATCCTGGGGTAAGATTCTCTCTAGGAGTCCAAGTTTTCCTCTTCCAGTGCTGGTCACGTGCTCGACTATCCCATTCGCAGATCAAACATGGCATCTTAGTGTATCCTGATTGCTGCCCAAGTAACATTCAAAGGACTTTGAGATCCCCACACAATATCCATCTGTGATTTTGATACTGAATTTTTTCCAGAAGCAGTTTCATGTTATCGTAGGTCTCTTTTAAATGAGTAGAATGGGCCACTGGGATTGATGCATATTTGTTACCGTTGTGCACTAACACTCCTTTTAGAGGAATCTATAAACAATCTCCAGTCACTGGTTTGGTATTCGATGCCTAGCTTGCACACTAATCCTGTGATGTCCTTGCAAAATACCAAGGGACCATCTTCTTCGAAAAAAGGCACGAAGTCTTTCTCACGATTTCTGTACCAAGCGAAGTATGTGTCACATGCCAATAAATTGTTCTCCTGCAATCTAGACCCCAAAAGTTCTGCAGAGTCCTTAGGCAGATTCAAATCCCTGACTAAGTCATTTAGTTCGGCTTGGGTTAATGGTTTAGGAGGATCTCGGTCAGCTGTTGGCTGTTCATAAACATCATCATTGTCTGGATATGGAGCTGAATCAGAATCTGAATTGTATTGATCCAGACTCTCGGGTGGGCGGGGAATAGGAACTTCTGGACCATGGGGTACCGGCCTTATTGCAGATGGAAGACTTGGGTATTGAAGGCTCTCTTTATTCTTTGCATTATAACCTTTAACATTGCAAGAACAGAAGTAGCAGTCGTCGGTATGGTTTCTAGGCTCGCGCCATACCATGGGGATCCCAAATGGCAAACTTTTCTTTTTACCTTTGCTCCAATTCCTTAGTGCCGCAACACACGTAAGACAAACCTTGTGTGGAGCCCAACTTTTGTCTTGATCTCCTAATTTAATTCCAAAATAAACATGATAAGCTCTCTTAATGAAGGTCGTTACATTTGTCCTTTGTTTTACAACATACCGACCACAAATATAATAAAATATGTCTGGACTATGGGTACATCCTCTAGAAGCCATTATTAAAATTTTAAAGACGTAATGTTAGAATTATCTATCTGAAAAATATGAAAAAACGAAATTAATTTAAGATAAAACAGGTAAAAAATTACAAAACGCCCCAAAATTGTTTTGCTAATAACTTTAAAACTGTGAGTGATAGAAAAAAACTGATAGCATGTTTGAATTCAGCGCAGCGAACTGCTTCAGAATCACAACTCAAAATAAAGAAATCGATTTTCATGCAGACCGGTGTAATTTTTATTGTACTTCAACTACTGAGACATTAATTTCAAAATTTTTAAATAACCTATCTTCGCCTAAAATAATTCAGTCCACTGTTTCAAACCAGAAGGTTTATCTTAAGCTTCCTTTTTTAGACCAACTAACTCTTCAATTTAATAAAGATGTGCACTCTTTTTTGGACAGACACTTCCCTCAATGCGATTTCATAATTATTAATCCTAATCCTAATTCACTGCAATCCTTTTTCCGCCATAAAGATCAACTCCCCGTGCTTTTGAGATCCTTTGTAATTTATCTACCTGCCAAAGTCGCTATGTAGGGCAGACTGCCCTGCAGTTAAAACTTAGGATTTCGAAGCATTTAGGTTTTTCTTATCGAACTTCGCGCCCTCCTTCCACTCCTGAATCCTCTGCTATTCGGCATCATTCAGAAACCCACAACCACCCGTGCCCCCAGGACTCCTTTACGATTTTGTTGTCTGCGTCTAATTCACTTGATCTCAAAATTTTAAAATCCCTCTTTATCAGGAAATTAAATCCAGAATTAAACGACAGCGTTTCCTCGATAAAATTACATACTTCATAATCAACCAACCAACACCTTTTCAACACAACGCACTAATTTGGGTTCTTACGCCTTTCCTTTCTCTCCACTTATAATTTGCAACTCTTACTATCCATGTTAGTCCTTTTAAATTTTAGTTTGTTTTATTTTTAGTGGGTTTGACTTTCATTATTTTATTGTCTTACAAACCAGATAATTTTTTTTAAGCTATTTTTTAACTATTTTGCTTATTGTATTAGGTTTGACAACTATGTACTGTATATTTTTCTTGTATTTTTTTACTTTTGTTTCTTTAATTATATTATTGATTTTTTTTATGCTTTCATTTAGTCACTGAAGATGGCCCCTGAGTCGACCGAAACGTTTGGCCAAGAAATGTTGAGAGTCGTATCTCTTGTCTTTATATTCCTATTATATACAGGGTGTCCCATAAGTCCGGCATCATAGAAAAAATAATAAAAAAAGGCAAAACAAAAACTTTTATTGACAGAACGTGCTCAATATGTCCACCATTGTTTTCAATACACAAATTCAGACGTGATACCCAGTCAGCAAGCACACGGTGAATGATGTCAGGAGTAATGGTGTTACGTTACATGCCCCAATAATGCCCTGCCGCAAATGTTCAACACTCCTAATTTTCTCTGCGTACACCAGCGCTTTCAAGTGGCCCCAGAGATAAAAATCTAGTGGCGTGAGATCCGGGCTTCTAGCTGGCCATTCCACAGGCCCTCGACGTCCTATCCAATGACCAGGGAATTGTTGGTACAGGTATTCCTTTACTTGGGTGCTGTAATGTGCAGAAGCGCCGTCTTGCTGGAACCATGTTGGGAAATTTCCTTCTTCGTTCAAGACACTGGGAAATGCTTCTTCCTTGAGCATACGTAGGTAGGTGCCTCCAGTGACATGTTCATCGAAAAAGAGGGGTCCTATGATGCGATCCTTCCAAATGCCACACCATACCATCACCCGAGATGCACCTTGTTCATTTGAAGAGGCATACCAGTGAGGGTTGTTTTGAGACCAGTAGCGGGTGTTCTGTCGATTTACCTCACCATTTCCATAAAAAACAGCCTCGTCACTGAACAGAATGGTGGTTGGGAAATTGGCATCCCGAGCATATTGTGCCGTAGCCCATTCACAAAATTCCATCCGCCGGTCGGGATCATCTTCGCTTAATTTCTGTAGGATCTGAAGTTTATATGGATGCCATTTGTGAGCCTGAAGAATGCGATGGATGCTACTTTTCGACACTCCTGTCTCGGCGGACAATCGCCGAAGAGACTTATTGGTACTTTCTGTTAAAATGAGCCAGGATAGCAGTCGCTGTATCATCGTCAGTGGACCTCCTTGAAGGTCCACTGCGTGGTTTATCTTCTATGGATCCTGTTTCCTTAAACTTTGCAACAAGTCTGCTAGCACAACTCTGTGTTATTGGCTCGCGGTGTGGATGCAGTCTGTTAAATTCGATTTCCTATGAGTAGAATTATCTGGATTCGTTCTTCCTTGCTCACAGACATTATGGCCTGTAGAAAGAGAAAAATATGAATTATGGTTTGTAGAAATAGAAAAATATGAATTTCTCCGATGATGCCGGACTTATGGGAATAACTAACTGAATAACTAACGTTCTATCACCACGACTTGAAGTAAACTGCGGGGGCCTGTGGCAGTTGGCTGTCAGTCAAGAATTACAGCCATTCGTACTGACTTGGTGTCCTCCAAAGGTGGTATAATTCCCAAAGCCGTGCAGAATCCGTGCTAGCTTAGAAGCATATATATATATATATATATAAGCAAATAACCACAGGAAAAAGGAAAAGGAAACACGAAATCCGAGCGCTTTCGTGATATATTCACATCTTCAGGGACAAGAAAGAAATAGACAGAATTTACCAAGTAACTGAGTTAAATACACAAGCGAAAAATTCCCCAATAGGAAACTTAATTAAAAAACAATAAAACAATCTAAGGATTTTTTCCCAACAGATAACTTAATCTAAAGGCTACTATATTATTGAATACATAAAAACTATATAAATGAATCTAGACAATTAACATGTACACAAAACAAAAATTATTATAACAGTTATTAGAAATGGTCTTTTGATTGTTTTATTGATTTTTAAATTGAGTTGCCTATTGGGGAATTTTTCGCTTATGTATTTAACTCAGTTACTTGATAAATTCTGTCTATTTCTTTCTTGTCCCTGAAACCAAAGCCGATAAATCAAATGCCTTAGTGATCCTCAATAAAGAAGTGTACCTAGAAAAAATGTCTGATCTTTTGAATGACTCGGACACTTACGTGAAATTAAGGAACAATCCCCTTGAAACAGTAAACAGTGCATTTAACAAGAAAATTAAGCAACTTTTGAAGGGTAAAAAAATATTACTTAAACAGTTTCGGAGTACTTCGCCGTCATTACCCTATATGTATGGTCTAATTAAAACTCATAAGCCAAATAATCCTGCAAGGCCTATTGTTAGCTCTATAGGATCTATCTCATATAAGCTGTCCAAATGGCTTGTATCCATCCTTGATCCTCTCCTGGACACAATTTCACAATCATACATAAATAATAATGTAGACCTTGTAGAAAAATTAAATAGTATCAGTGTCAATTACAATTTTAGATTGGTAAGCTTTGATGTTGCCTCTTTATTTACAAGAGTCCCGGTGGAGGATCTACTAGTTTTTCTTTCGGAAGAATTGGTTACGCATAATTTGCCATCACCTGTGACTACCATTATAGAATTAATTAAGGTGTGCATAGTAGACTCGAAATTTGTGTTTAATAATCAATATTTTAGGCAGAAATTTGGTATGGCTATGGGAAACCCCCTCTCTCCCATTTTAAGTAACTTATATATGGAGTTTTTTGAACGTAAATTATTAAGGAAGGTTCTGCCAAATTACGTTCCGTGGTTTAGATATGTGGATGATGTTCTTTGTCTTTGGCCAGAAACTTTAAATCTCAATGAATTCTTACCCAAGCTTAATAATTTAACTCCCTCTATCAATTTTACGGTTGAAATAGAAAATGACTCATCGATCCCATTTTTAGATGTTTTAATATATAGGTCTGGAAAAAAGTTTAAGTACAATATTTACAGAAAACCCACTAATAACACTGGCCAACAAAATGAAACTTTTTTTCTCATCACAAACATGATCACACTTTTCTTAATGCATTTTTCGCGCTGATTCCGAATCTGGTTTTAGTGTTTTTCTAGCACGTATAGTTATATAGATACACTGGTTTTGATATTTTTAAGTTTTTGATATTGCTATAAGAAAATTTATGGATGTATAGATCACACTTAGGAATGCTAAACAACAAATACATCATATACCTTATTCAATGTACTTATAAATAAAGAATATATACATTATTTTATTAAAAGCGCTGTGAGTGTGATTTCCTTTCGTAAATTTGGCCTGGATTGTCACGATACAGCATCCAACAATGGTCCGCCATCATGCTTTCATTCCAATATCCTTGGTAGCGCTTCTCCATCATCTGAATATCTTGATGGAAGCGCTCTCCTTGCTCGTCACTCACTGCACCAAGGTTTTCAGGAAAGAAATCTAAGTGGGAATGCAGGAAGTGAATTTTTAACGACAATCGACACTCCATTTCTTTGAAGGCATCAAGGAGGTTCTTGACTCCATCCTTATACGCAGGTGACTTGTTGCTTCCAAGAAAGTTTTCACATATCCATTTGAACGCCAGCCAAGCCTTCAATTCCAGCGGACTTAGGACTTTTTCAAATTCAGTGTCATTCAAAACCTCCCTTATTTGTGGCCCAACAAAAATTCCTTCCTTCAATTTTGCTGCAGTAACCTTCGGAAATTTCCTTGAAAGGTATTGGAACCCTTCAGAATTGACTTTACCCATTGCTTTAACAAAATTCTTCATTAAACCAAGTTTAATGTGAAGAGGTGGCAGATAGATCTTTTGGGGATCCACTAAAGGGACAGACTGGACATTGCTTATCCCTGGGACATATGTATACCTAAGTGGCCAGTCACTTTTGGTGTAATGTTCTATAGTGGCGCGACTGTCCCACAGGCAAAGGAAACAACAAAATTTTGTGAATCCTGACTGCATACCCATAAGCATTCCTATAACTTTTAGATCTCCACAAACATTCCATTGATGACTGTCGTATTTGATTGCCTTAAGTAGTATATCCATATTGTCATATGTCTCTTTTAGATGGACGGAATGGGCAATGGGGATGGATGGCATTATATTACCATTATGCAAAAGAACTGCTTTCAGGCTTCTCTGCGACGAATCAATAAAGAGGCGCCACTCAGATGCCACATACGTCTGAGATATGGCTGTAAATAGTCCATTGATGTCATGGCAATAACAGAGAGGACCGTCTACTGAAAAGAATGCTGTTAATTCAAAATTCCGCTTTCGGTAGTAACTAATACGAACATTGTTCTCAAGTAAATTGTTCTCCTTTAGTCTTGAGGCGAGAAGCTCTGATTTCTCTTTAGACAGCGATAAGTCTCTAACAAAATCATTCAACTGTCCTTGGGTTAACTTTTTAGGCTCTAAATATCTACCTTCAAAAGTGTACTCTGGTTCTGTAGATGGTCCGGAAACGCCAGTTGCACCTTCATCACTTTCCATGTCATCTATGATAGAATCTAGCCTATCACTTGGGGGAATTGGAATGGGTAATGTTTCATCATGTTTTACTGGTCTACGTGCTGAATCCAAGTTTGGATATACAATCTGGTGTTTGTTCTTGGCAGAAAACCCCATTAAGTTCACACTACAAAAATAACAGTCTTCATGATGATCTCTCGGCTCCCTCCATATCATGGGTATGGCAAATGGCATTGAAGCTTTCTTTTTGTTAAGCCAATCACGTAATCCATTTGAACAGCCAGAACAGATTTGATGTGGCGCCCATGGTTTATCTTGGTCACCTAGATGGCAACCAAAGTATAGCTTGTATATTTTCTTAATGTCGGTTGTAATACTTCGTCGCTGTGTTTTAGTTGTCAACTGGCCGCATACGAAACAGAACTTGTCGGGGTCATTCTTACATTGTCGAGGCCTGTTGACTGACCTGAGCAAACTATAAATTAAAAAAAAATGTACACCAATTTGACACAACAAGTTCTTGGACTGGACTGAACTTTTGACACACAAAGCACGGCGTTGTTGCCTGAATCACAGTGCTGCTAGACGGAAAAGCTCACACCTGAAATACATAAGATGTATAATTAAGATAATTGAAATAAATAAGATGAATAAACTAAAAAAACACAATAAAATAAACACAATCAAATGTTGAAATATTAGTATTTTGCCTATTTAAAATGGTTAAATCTGTGTAGTTATATATATGCCTTCATCTTGAAAACTATACGTGCTAGAAATAATCTGAATGCAGTTTTGGAATCAGCGTGCAAAATGCTATCCAGCCACCACATATTTTACTCTGATGAAAAATCTTTGTTGACCAGTGTAATTGTTCCTTTAAACATTATTATTCGGCTCACTACATTAACGTAAAACGAACCGTTTTTTCTACTTTGTTCCGAAGATGCTTACGAATTTGTAGCCCAGAGTTCATTGATGATGAAATTAGTAAAATATATAAAATTGCGTTTGATTTAAAATATCCAAAGAACTGCATAGATAAATCTTTAAAAATGGCAAAGAAAACCTTCTACGAGGTAAAGAACAAGACTCCTTATACCACAAAAAACGTCTTAGCGTTATCATTTAGAGAAAATTTCTTTGATCTGCCGAAACTGCTGAGGACTTTTAACGTAAATATCGCTTTCAGAAATTTAGATGTAATTAAGAATTCATTGATTAAAACCTCCCCTTTAAGTGAACAGGGTTGTGTATATAAAATTCCATGCACAATATGTAATAAATTTTACATTGGTCAAACTGGCAAGACGCTTGAGTTACATATTAAGCAGCATAAATACAGTATAAGAACCGGCCAGGAATCTAACGCCATTTTCATTCACGTAAGAGATACTAATCATCCCATTGACTGGAAAAATGCCTCCAAATTAAGTTTTAGTAAATCTATTGTTAGTAGAAATATACTTCAATCGAGTTTGATCAAGAATAATGCTGATTTTGTCCTTAATATTAGCCCTGGGCTTTATAAATTAGACTCGTACATTGTTAAAAAAGTGGTGTATTATTTTGACCGCATTCTTGCCACTTAATTGTTTGCTTTAATTAAATAAATATTATTTTAATAATTGTTAACATTTTTATGTGTACATTTTAATTGTATTATTTCTTTTACATAGTCTTTATGTACTTGATAGTTTATTAGACTTTTGAACAGGTTATCTATTGGAAAAAAAAAAAAATTTAAATTGTTTTTAGATATTCGGAATATTCTGGAAGGAGCACGTAACGACGATTGCACCAAGTCTTCTGTTTCCTTAGATTCTTGCCACTTAATTGCCTGTTTTAATTAAATACTATATCTAATAACTGTTATAATAATTTTTGTTTTGTGTACACGTTAATTGTCTAATTTCATTTATATAGTTTTTATGTATTCAATAATTTAGTAGCCTTTAGATTAAGTTATCTATTGGGAAAAAATCTTTCGATTGTTTTATTGTTTTTTAAATTGAGTTGCCTATTGGGGAATTTTTCGCTTGTGTATTTAACTCAGTTACTTGGTAATTTCTGTCTATTTCTTTCTTGTCCCTGAAGATGTGAATATATCACGAAAGCGCTCGGATTTCGTGTTTCCGTTTCCCTGTGGTTGTTTGCTTATTAAAAAGATCACGTGTTATTCTGTGATTTTATTGCATATATATATATATACACACCCTCGATTAGGTACTCCGGCATGCCGGGCCGAGGGGGCTCGTACACCTTGTGGGTTGTTGGGGTTTCATCAACTCCTCGCGGGGTGTGGGCGAAGAGTTACCTAGTTGCGTTTTTTTTTTTCCTTTTCTTTTTGCTCCCCTTTTTTTTCCGTCTCTCCCGGAATTTCTTTTGTCTTGACTCGGTCTTGGGCCTCTGTCAATTGTAGTATCCCCCCCCCCTCTGTTTGTATTTTGCAGTCTTGGGGTCATCGGGTGCACCCGCCGGGGGGCATCGCTCCGTGGCTGAGCCGTGCTCTGGGGACGGTACGGGCGCCCGGACCGCTGCTGCGTCTGGATTGGGTCTTTGCTAGGCCCTTAACGGACAAATCTCCTTAGAGCCAATCTTCTGTTTTTAAAGCGACAGTCAGGTTGGGGGGCGGGCTACCCGGGACGTTGGGCCTGCGCCTTGAAGGATGCAGCGGCGGATGGTGCATTGCCTTGGTTCCGAGGCTGTCTTTTTTGTAAAGCTATTGTTTAAGGGTTCAATTTCAAAACTTCAATCCCCTCCTGTTGACGACTCTGGCCCGCCCTTGGATTTGGATAAGACTTCTACTTCTGGTCGTTCAGCGGCCTCTGCCTCCGCTGGATTGACCTTAAAGCCGTATGGCCCCCTCTCGTCCTCTTCGGTGTCTGGCTCTCGTGGCCGGGCTCGTGGTGGCCGACGGGCGGGGTCTTCGCGGCCCTCGTTCTCTCGCCCACTCTCGATTACCGTTACACATGGACCTGTCCCTGCTGTCAATTTCTGTCCGGTGGACAGGTTCCTTGTTCTCCGCCCTTCCGCTGGCTCCCTTCCGGGCAACTCGGAACGGGTGTTTCAGCGTCTTAAGACGGTGGGGGGTTCCCTGTCGTTATGATATCCGCCCTCTGAAGGATGGGTCTCTTCTTTTGAAGTCCCGTTCTTCGGGGGTGACTGAGTCCCTTCTACAGTTGCAGGATGTTTTGGGTTGCAGAGTTTCTGTGATTCCCCATCCACAATTGAATAGCTGTCAGGGCACCATTTACGCTTCCTGTCTGCTGTCAATCCCGGTTGGCGAGTTGCAGGAGGATCTTGCCCCCCAGGGGGTAACGAAGGTCTTCCGATTTTCGTCGCTCCGGGATGGTGCTCTTACCTCGTCCGCTCGTCTGCTCCTGACCTTTGACTCCCTTGTGCCTCCGGCCCAGGTGTTCTGGGGCGTTGGTGATCGCCGGTCGTGTGAGTTTTCGGTGCGACCGTATGTGCCTGACCCGGTTCGCTGCTTTGGCTGCAACCGGTTCGGCCATGTTAGCTCTGCGTGCCGCCGTGAGGGTAAGTTATGTGTCCGCTGCGGTGGGCCTGCGCACACTACCCCATGCACAAAGCCCCCGCGGTGCTCGAACTGCTCGGGGGCCCACCCTTCCTCATCTCGGGACTGCCCCGTTTTCAAGTTTGAATTTGAGGTGCGGTCCTTAAGGACTACCAAATTCCTTAGTGCGCGGGAGGCGCGCGATAGGGTCCGTGACCGGGAGCCGCGCCGGGGGTTGTCCTATGCTGCGGCTCTTGGCCCTGGCGGGTCGTCGGGTCCCTCCCGTGCTACCCCGGCGCCTACCGAAGTGGTGCCCCCCCTGGAAGTTCCGGGGGTTGATGGTCCCCCTGGCGCCGCGGGACCTTCTTGTCCCTCTGCCTCACTTTCAGACATCCAATCTGATTCCCTGCCTACAGGTGCCCCTTCTCCTTCTCCGGCCTTGGGGTCTGGATCCTTGCCTACTCATCTCTCGGGTGGGGAAGGTGATGCCCGAAGGGGAGGAGGAAGCGTCGCCGTGGTCGGAGTCGGAGTCCTCCAGACCCGATCATGACCGCTGCTCGCCCTGCTTCCCCTTCTTCACCGGAGGGGAAGCGGCGCGCCGCTCCTGATCCGCTCGGGACTCCCCCCCCCTATACGGAGGGCTGGTGAGGCGTCACCTCCCGGTGCCCGACCAGTGTCCGGGTGTCGGTTGAGGTACACCGCCCCATGACACCCTCGATTACTGACTCTGTTCCCATGGTGGACCCGGTCGAGAGGAGCCTGGCCCTTCTTCATGGAGTCTCTCTCCTTCGGCTCCTGCTGAGAGTGGTCGGGTCTCTCTCCTGGATCTACCTCTCCCACCTGTGGTGGACCTTTTCCCCCCCCCGTCAGCTTGTCTGGTTTGACGAGCCTCGAACATCTGGTTCTCCCCCCCCCCTCTGGTGGGGAGTCGGGGGTTTCGGCTGGGCCCGTCTCGTCGTCTCTCCCCCCAGGGGAGCCCCCCTCTGACTCCCTGTTCCACTTCCCCTCTCGTTCTACTACGGGTGAAGCAGCTGCGGGGTCGGTGGCCCCTACCCCCCGTTCGGGGTGAGTCGGGGAAGCCGATTCCGTCCCTGGTTACGGACCGTTGAGTTTGCTGCTCAGCTTGGTCCGTGGCTATTTCTCTGTTTTCTCTGTCTTATAATGCCACTTCCCCTTACAGTTCCATTTTGCATTGGAACTGTAGGGGGCTTTTAGCTAACTGGGAGAACCTTGCCTCCCTGCTGGAGAGCGAGCGGCCTTCCTGTGTTTGTCTCCAGGAGACTATCCTGGCTGCGCGGGGACTCCCTCGTCTCTCTGGCTATGTTGGTTTCCCTTGCACCCCGGATGAGCACACACGCCGGCGGGGTGCGGCGATTTATGTGCATCATTCGTTACCATCGCGAGGTGTGCCTCTTCGCACTTCCTTGCAGGCTGTGGCTGTGCGGCTCTTTTTAGATCGCCAGTACACTGCCTGCTCGATTTATATTCCTCCTCATGACCCTCCTTCTCGCGACGCGGTTCGCGAGTTGGTGTTGCAACTGCCTCGACCGTTTCTCCTCCTCGGGGACTTTAACAGTCGCGACCCGGCTTGGGGAGATGTCCGGTCGACTAATGTTGCTGGTATGTTGCTCTCCTTAATGGAGGAACTTTCCTTTGCGTGCCTCAATTCCGGTGAACCTACTACTTCCACGAACCCACGGGTTCATTACCTGTATTGATCTCTCCTTGGTGTCCCTCGATGCCTTACTCGATTTTTCGTGGAAGGTGTTGGGGGACTCTTATGGCAGTGATCATTACCCAGTCTGTCTTGAGCCGGTCGGACCGCAGCCGGGTGTCTCGTCTCGACCGAGGTGGTGCCTTGCGCGGGCTGACTGGCCATCCTTCAGAGCTCGTTCCGTCATTGCCCGTTCGGTGTTGAGCTTTGGCTCTGTGGATGAGAGCTTGGAGTTCTTCGAGCGGGTGGTGATGGGCGTCGCGGAGGACTGTATTCCTCGATCTTCCGGTAACCCGCGGACGCGTAGCGTCCCGTAGTGGACTCCTGCATGTCACCAGGCGGTGTGTGAGAGGAAGAGGGCAACGCGCCGCTTCCACCGCACCCGGCGCGCGAACCACTTGATTGAGATGCGGCGGGCGAAGGCTTTCGCCCGCCGGACTCTCAAGTTGGCCTGTCGGGCCTCTTGGCGTGCTTTTGTGTCCGGCATTTCCTCGTCTACCTCTTCTGCTGCTGTGTGGCGGAAGGTACGTAGTATCGAGGGGAAGCCGGTCCCTACTAGTCGCCCTGTCATTCGGGACGGGGACGGCTTCCTTTCGGATCCTGCTGCTGTAGCCGATCGGCTAGCCGGTGCTTTTGCTGCGGTTTCCCGTTCGCCTTCAGCTGCGGATCGTCCTTTGTCGGATGTTACGTTCCAGCCGCCTGGGAACGAGCCCTATAACCGTCTCTTTACGATGCGGGAACTTCAGGCTGCCTTGGCAACCGGTCGTTCTTCCGCCCCTGGCCCTGATGACATTCCGTATGACTTAAGGGAGGGAGGCGATTGTGGTCCCGATACCTAAGCCGGGGAAGGATCCGGCGGAGGTGGCGGACTATCGGCCTATTGCCTTGACGAGCTGCTTATGCAAGCTCCTTGAAAAGATGGTGACCGTCCGACTTTCCTTTACACTGAAGTCGCTCGGGTTATACCCCCCGACCCAGTATGGCTTTCGTCGATTTCGGGGTACTCTGGACCCCCTTCTCCTCCTTGGTTATGATGTACGGGAGGACTTTTCCCGCCGGAATCTTGTTCTGGCCGTCTTTTTCGACGTCCAAAAGGCCTATGACACGACCCGTCGGGGAGTTGTCATGGACCGTTTGAAGTCTCTTGGTTTTGTGGGCTTTTTGCCCACATTTCTTCGTAGCTTCCTCTGCCGTCGCACTTTTCGCGTCCGTAATGGGGCGGCCCTATCTGACCTGTATGTTTAGGAGGAGGGGGTGCCCCAGGGGTGTGTCTTGGGCGTCTCCTGCTTCAATCTGGTCATGTCTGCGCTACCGGGAGCCCTTACACCCTCGGTGCGCTGTTCCATCTATGCCGACGATCTGGCTGTCTATGCTGCGGGGTGAGTTCCCCCCTCGTGGAGAGGCAAGTCCAACTCGCGGTCAATCGGGTTGAACGCTGGGCGTCGTCGGTGGGCCTTACGCTGTCTTACCCAAAGACTTCGTGTGTGGCCTTCCTTCCGTCGAGGAGACGGGGATCCGGCGCCGTCCCGGCCTTTAATCTTACACTCGGGGGTCAGCCTCTGGCCCTCGTTCAATCAGTACGTTTCCTGGGTATGGTTTTCGACAGCCGTTTGAGCTGGGTTCCCCACCTTCGCCGGCTGCGCGAGTCTGCAAGACGTACCCTGGATTTGCTGGGACATCTGTCGCATACTACATGGGGCGCGGATAGGCGGACACTCCGTTTGTACGTGTCCCTGGTACAGTCAAATTAGACTATGGGAGTGTGGTGTATGGCTCCGCCTCCCGTACGGCCCTTCGGATACTGGATCCGGTCCTCTCTAGAGGACTGCGCATGTCATCTGGCGCCTTCCGCTCCTCTCCGGTTGATAGTCTGCAGGTTGAGTGCGACATCCCTCCCTTGGAGGATCGGAGGTCGTTCCTCATTGCAAGCACTATCTCCGGATCTCCGTCTTCCCAACTCTCCTCTGTTCCAGGTGGTTGAGAGGGCGTTCTGCCGGGATGGGGGTTGGTATTTCATCGACACGGTGACCTCCCTCCTCGATGGTATGGGCACTCCTCCTCCATCCGTTATACCGGTCTCTTTCAGGGTGTTGCACCTTGGGAGAGCACCCCTGTTGCGTGCTGTAGGGCGTTGCGCCCCGTTCGCAGGGCCGATTCTGACTCTGCCTTGCTTCGGTCTCTGTTCCTTCAGCATGCAGCGTGTCACTCTGCATGTGTTGCGGTCTTCACGGATGGCTCGAGGTCGTCGGGGGGCGTTGGGGCCGCGGCTGTTCCCCAGTCGTCTGCCCTTGCTCCCCGATGTACCCGTCTCCCTGATGAGGCTTCCGTTTTCACGGCGGAGCTCTATGCCATTCTGAGCGCTCTGGAGGTGGTGCGGGAGCATCCGGATGGGTCGTTTGTCATCTATTCGGATTCCCGCAGTGCCCTGGATGGCCTGGAGTGTTTTGACCCTGTCCACCCACTGGTCCGACGAATCCAGCTACTGTGCCATATCCTTGTCGCTTTGGTGGCAAGGAGGTGGTATTTTGCTGGGTCCCTGCACATGTTAACGTGGCTGGAAATGAGGCTGCCGATCGAGCTGCCCGTTCCGCGTGCCGACTACAGGTTTCACCCGTGTCCCTCCCCTTTTCCGATTATATCCCTGGCTTCCGTAGGTTTTTGCGCTCCCGGTGGCAGAGTCGCTGGGATGGCGCTACAAATAACAAACTCTGCAAGATTAAACCCAAATTGGGATGTTGGGCCTCTTCCTTCCATCGGTCGCGCCATAAGGAGGTGGCTCTGGCCCGCCTCCGTATTGGCCACACCCACCTGACCCATGGCTATTTGATGGCCGGGGATCGGGTGCCCCGATGTCCCAATTGTAACGTTCACTTACAGTTGCCCACCTCCTGGTGGAGTGTCCGCTTTACTCTGCGCTGCGCGCAGAGTATTTTCCCTTTTTGGAGAGCGTCGGGTCTTGTGATAGGCTTGGCGCTATTCTATCTGAAGGTCCCTACTTTTCGGTAACCGGGTTGTTCTCCTTCCTCTTTCGCTCCCGACTTCTTTACCGGCTGTGACTCCGCTATGATCTGCTTTTTCCCTCCTCCTCCTCCTCCCCGTCTATTGTTCATTTCCGTTAGCTGTTCCATAGTCTTCGTCCTGTGTTCGCTCTGCTATCCACCTTTCTTTTGGTGGCCATGAGAGGTCATGCTTTGAAACAAAAAAAAAATATATATATATATATATATTTATTTATTGAGATATTTCCATGCATTTTTATTTTCAGAGCGACATCAATTCCCCTGAATAGAACTGACTGTGTTTAATCATTATAATTGCTTTATTTATTTTTAAGTAATATATATAAATATATATGTGATACACACAGACCGTGCATGGAACAAGGAACTCTTCTGGGATAATTAAATCCACTATAGTCCGAATAAGTAATGGTAAATGACAAATACCATAGTTTTTCTTTTTCATGATGCTAGCCCGACGTGGGCAACGGGTCACTCGCAAAGAGGTCCCATAAATATAGCTTCCCTCACCAACTATCTGCAAAGCAGACAGGATCCAGCTTTGGGACATGGATCTAGGGTTTAAAGCAGCCTAGCCCTGCTACATTTAGAACCTGAATATAAGCAAAAGACTCGCTGTCTTCACGTCAGACTGAATACATCAAAGAAAAAGGGGTAACTATTATATTTTAGCCAAAAACCAAAACTTAAACCTCAACTGGTAGAATTGAGCGTCCACTTTTCAAGGCACATAACATGTCCGTTTCAAGATGGGAATGAACTCAGAATGGTCCCCTGAGTCTGTGTGTATCATAAAAAACTCAGGGGACCATTCTGAGTTCATTCCCATCTTGAAACGGACATGTTATGTGCCTTGAAAAGTGGACGCTCAATTCAGCCAGTTGAGGTTTAAGTTTTGGTTTTTGGCTAAAATATAATAGTTACCCCTTTTTCTTTGATGTATTCAATCTGACGTGAAGACAGCGAGTCTTTTGCTTATATTCAGGTTCTAAATGTAGCAGGGCTAGGCTGCTTTAAACCCTAGATCCATGTCCCAAAGCTGGATCCTGTCTGCTTTGCAGATAGCTGGTGAGGGAAGCTATATTTATGGGACCTCTTTGCTAGTGACCCGTTGCCCACGTCGGGCTAGCATCATGAAAAAGAAAAACTATAGTGTTTGTCATTTACCATTACTTATTCGGACTATAGTGGATTTAATTATCCCAGAAGAGTTCCTTGTTCCATGCACGGTCTGTGTGTATCATAAAAAACTCAGGGACCATTCTGAGTTCATTCCCATATATATATATATATATATATATATATATTATAATCTACCTTCAAACATGCAATCGGGAAATATATATTAAATAAATATACGATATTTTTTCCTCTACGCATTAAAAACGAAAGCAGGTTCTGGCAACTCACGAGTGAGTAATCTCGCCGTAACCCCATCATGTAACTCCTAGAGATTTCTCTTTGCAGTCTTTGTTCGGTCTTGATCACATGCAAAACACACACAATCTATGTTATGAAAATGACTTAAATAACTTGGCACTATTTATAAACTCGTATTCATGACAAATCTTTTGAATCTTTTGGAATCTTGGTGTTTTGCAATGTTGTTTACGGTAGTTCAATTAAAATGCAGAGCTGTTCAAATATTAATCGTTTTGTTCATAATCTAACTGGATACACCTGAAGTCACAATTTATTAAAAAATTACTCTCAGTTAGTCTCTAAGGAAGTATACTGCTTTGATTACACACACATATATATATATATATATATATATATATATATATATATATAATATATATATATCGTCAGTCGGATCGCCAAATTCGCTGATGACACGAAGCTTGGGGCTAATATTGGGACGCCCGAAGCGATCGAGGAACTGCGTGCGGGCCTACGTAGGATAGGAGAGTGGTCGGAAAAATGGCAAATGCCGTTTAACTTGGGTAAATGCAAAGTGATGCACATTGACTACGCCAATCCCAAGTCGGACTACTCCATGTTGGGGAGTAATATCGAGGCCACTGATTTGGAAAAGGACTTGGGTGTGCTAATCAGCAGCGATCTTACGTTTACGAAACAGTGCGTAGAGGTGGAAAAGAAAGCCCAGAAGCTGTTGGGTTATATCAGGAGGCAATTTCACTTTCGGAACAAGGAGATTGTGCTCTCTCTGTACAACTCCCTCTTTCGGCCGCACCTGGGCTATGCTGTGCAGTTCTGGTCGCCCACCCTCAGGAAAGATATTGAGAGGCTGGAGCGAGTGCAGGCGAGGACCACAAAGTTAATCCCATCCATTAGGCATATGGGCTACAATCGACGCTTACGCGCCCTGAATTTGTTTTCGCTGGAAACTCGGAGGCTGCGCGGTCAACTCATTGAGGTTTACAAGCTCTTACGCGGGTTCAGCGATGTCGATTTTAGAAGCATGTTTAGTTTAAATGATAACCCAACTCGCAACAATGGTTGGAAGTTGGATTTGAAACGGTTTAGGACTAGTGTGTGTGGGAATTACTTTACGTATAAGATCTGTGACACGTGGAACAGGTTACCTTCAGAAGTTGTGAACAGTTCCTCTGTGGATCAGTTCAAGAAAAGGTTAGACCAAATCTTGCACACTATTTGAGGGTGTAGAAAATTTTACCTGGAACCCGTTGCCATTGGTACTTCCTCGGTATGGGCCGCAAGACTTTTTGAGGTACTTCTTTTCCTTGTAACTCCTTGTAACTTTCTCTCTCTCTCTCTCTCTCTCTCTCTCTCTCTCTCTCTCTCTCTTTCTCTCTCTCTCTCGACTTGGTAAAACCTTAAGGACCTCCCACTAAAATTCGTTCAGCGACCGCCCACTAAAATTCGTTCAACCAATGAATGTTTTGCTTTCTGAAAGTGTCGGGGAAGGGGAAATTCTTCTGCTCAGCATGCCCCATTCTAGGGGGGGGGGGGTCTCCCTGTCCTATAAAAACAATAGCAGCGACATATATGAAAATTTTAGTGCTGGAGAAGCATTTCAGTTGTATCATACAAGCCTATAACCAGGATGAACTCTGACGAATACCCCAATATCAAGCTGTAAGTAATTTTACCTCGTATACAGGGTGTTTGAAAACTTTCTGTACAAATTGTAATGGGGATAGGCAACACCAAGACAAACCCTTTTCGTCCATAAGTGTATGTCCGCTGACGTCACCATTCGGCGCGAGAGGGCGCCGCTGCAATTGGCTAAAAGGTGAAGTGGGCTAGACCCGCGCTTGCCGGGGGCATTCTTAAATCGGACGTAGTACGCGTAGCATGTTTATTTAAAGAAGGCATGTTTATTTAAAGAAGGTGCTGAAAGTTGCGACCGGTAGCATCAATGCATGCCCGACAGCGTCGAAGCATTGACCGACGTACACGTCGAAAGATTCCCGGCATTTCGGGAACAGTTCCAGCGGCGACAGCGATTCTTGCTACGAGGTCTTCTTCTGAGTAAATGGGAGTCTCGTACACAAGGTTCTTCATGTGTCCCCACAGGAAGAAATCGAGGCATGTTAAATCGGGCGATCTCGGTGGCCAGGCTACGGGCCCACCCCGGCCTATCCATCGGTCCCCAAAAGTGGCGTTCAGATAATCCCGCACATCGTTGCTGGAGTGTGCTGGGGCCCCGTCGTGTTGAAACCACATTCTTCTACGAATAGCCACGGGAACATCTTCCAGCAGTTCCGGCAACGTTTCTTCAAGAAATATCCGATAAACCCGCCCGTCGAGTCGGGCAGGCAGCAGGTACGGCCCAATCAACTTGCCATGGACGATACCCGCCCAAACATTGACGGCGAACCGTTCTTGATGAGCATGCACCCGTGTAGCATGTGGATTTGCGTTCGCCACACGTGAGAATTGTGCAGTTAAACACATCCTCACGTGTGAAACAGGCCTCATCTGAGAACAGCACATAAGCCGGAAAATTAGGCTGCACCGCTGTCTGCTGCAGAAACCAGCGTGCGAATTCCACACGAAGAGGGTAATCCCAAGGTTGTAATGCCTGGACTCTCTAACGATGAAACGGATGTAACTGCTGCTCGTGCAACACTCTCCAGACCAGGTCGTGGTTCACACCGAGGATACGTGCAACACCTCGCGTGCTTGCGCTTGGATTGTCCTCAAATCGCCGTAGGATTTCTTCTTCCATGCCAGGAGTGCGCACGTTTCTCTCCCGACCAGTGTCATGCATGTTTGCATGGAATGTTCCAGTTTCTCGCAGTTGCCGATGCAAATGCGCAAACGTTTGGTGGTTTGGCACACGTCTGTTTGGGAAGCGCTGTCGGTACAACCTCACAGCAGCTCTTCCGTTTCCATTGGCAGCCCCATACACCATATGCATGTCAGCCATCTCAGCAGTCGTGAAGCGCTCCATGTTACGCGTACTACGTCCGATTTAAGAATGCCCGCGGCAAGCGCGAGTCTAGCCCACTTCACCTTTTAGCCAATTGCAGCGGCGCCCTCTCGCGCCGAATGGTGACGTCAGCGGACATACACTTATAGACGAAAAGGGTTTGTCTTGGTGTTGCCTATCCCCCATTACAATTTGTACAGAAGGTTTTCAAACACCCTGTATATTCTGATAATATCTCTGTTCTAAATATACAGAAGTAGTCTTATTCAGTAGTGCTCTGGGTAAAATATTTAGAAATTAGTTCCCCTGTATCAACATTTATGTAGAAGTGTGTTGTTTTCTGTGAAGTTTTTGTGATCACTGATTTTGTGATTTTGTGCTCATGCGATTTATTGTGATTGTCCCCAATTTTATATCAGGTCGTAACATAAATTCTGCTCGATTAGAAAACGGACGATAGATAATAGAATAACCTCAAGATAATGTGAAATAGTTTTAGAAATGTTGCAAAATACATGCGGCGACATGTTCGCCCAGGTTTTATCACGATACAGAATGACTTAGGCTAGTTTAGGCTTAGGCTAGTACAGGATTAGGCTAATGAATATTTTCTCTGGTGTTTTTCATACAGTTACAACGCCACCCCTACGACATTACAGGAATTGAAAAAACATGAAGCCCACGAAAGAGCATATTCGACATGTGATGCTGTATGAGTTCCATAAAGAATCTAACGCTAGTGAATCCGCAAGAAACATTTAAAAAGTTTATGGAAATGATGTTGTGAGCGAATGGATGTGTAGGAGATGGTTTGAGAAGTTCAGATATGGAGACTTCAGTCTGAAAGATTATCAACGAACAGGACGACCAAATGAGTTAGATGAAGAGTTGCTGAAATCAACAGTGCAGGAAAACCCAATGGTAACTGTAAGAGAACTTGGCCTGCAACTCGGCGTTAGCCATATGACCATTCATCGTCATTTGAAGCTGTTAGGAAAAGTAGTGAAGGTTGGAAAATTTGTTCCGCATGATGTGTCACAAACGAATCTTCAACATCGAATCGATATTTGCACATCACTGCATTCTCGGCAACTGCAGGCACCGCTTTTGAATCGGATCGTCACTGGGGATGAAAAGTGGGTCCTCTATAACAATATTAAGCGACAATATCAGTGGCTTAGCCGTGAAACAAAGCCTGAACCTCAGCCAAGGAATGGACCCCATCCAAAGAAAGTTTTGCTATGCGTTTGGTGGGATATGCAAGGAAGTATTCATTGCCAGATAACCAAACAATCACAGAATCACAGCTGAAGTCTACTGCCAACAACTCCAACGAATGAAGATGGCATTATAAGAAAAACGTCCTGCATTAATTAATCGCAGAGGTGTTCTATTCCACCAGGATAACACGCGTCCTCACACTGCTCGAATCACCACTGCCCAGTTGGAGGCATTTGGTTAGAGAAAAAATGCCTCATCCACCTTATTCTCCTGACAACGCACCTTCAGACTACCATTTATTCAGAAGTCTGCAACACCACCTAGATGGACAAAAGTTGCAATCCAGGGAAGCTATCGAAAACGAAGTGATCTCTTTTTTAACTCGAAACGAAGGGATTTCTTCGAACGTGGTATAAAAAACTTTTGTACAGGTGGGAGGACGTTATAGAAAAAGAAGTGAATTATATTGATGATTAATTTGTCATTATGTCATTTAATTTTTGTTGTGAATAAACTAAAAATTCGAGCAAATTTGTCCTTAGAATTCCTTTAATTTTTGTTCTGAATGAACTAAAAAATCGAGCAGAATATATGTTACAACCTTATACTTTTGTTGTTTTATCTGAAAGGATCGATTCTTCCATCCACAATTACCTATCCAAATATGCATCGCCACATTTATACCTCTGCTGTGATACGATGTGAATACTTTTATTTTATCTATATACATTCAGAACTGGGATTCATGCATATATATATATATATATATATATATATATATAATATTTAGGAGAAATCCAATGACAAGGATTTGGGCATGAATTTTTTTAGTTTTACTGATTTCAACTATAAGATGTCTTGTATTAAAACTCTCCTGTTCAGAGGATATAATTTGACCTCTAGTTTTACCTTACTTAATGATGAATTTAATAATCTAAGATCATACTTTACTAATAATAGTTTTCCTGTTCAATATGTAGACAAACTAATTAGATCCTTCTTAAATAATGTTTATAGCCCTCAACTTCCATGTATTACAGTGCCGAAGGATATAAAATATTTCTTGGTACCTGAAATGGGTCCTTTGAATAAGGAATTTAAGCTTAAATTTACAAAGTTGTTAAGGAAATTTTTTTATCATACTGATTTCCGCATCATATTTATTAATAAAAACGTCTTTAGGTAGCTTTTTCTCAGCGAAGGATCGAACCCCTGACTCGTTGCGTAGCGGTGTTGTATATTTATTTACCTGCCCTAGGTGTCTCCTTGGGAATTACATTGGCAGCACTGTTCGCTCTCTCAGGGCTAGATTTTATTCGCATATGGGAATAAGTGGCCGAACAGGTAAAATTTTAAAAACCAAAGAAGTTTCGAGTATTCGGGAACACAGTATAAAATGTAAAACTGATGTCACTTTAGACAATTTTAAAATTCTTGGTTGTAATACTTGTCCCAACTCACTAAGAATTTTAGAATCGCTTTTCATTAAAACATTGTCCCCTACTCTAAATGTTGACTCATCAGCCGTCCCCTAAATTTGCTATAATCCCTCCTCCTTCCCCAATTCCTTATAATCCCCCCTTCCCCAATCGCCCTCGCCATCTCTTGTTTTCCCGTCTTGCCTCTGCTTAAATCAGTTAGCCTCGGAAATTGCAGTGAAAGGTTAGTTAGTTTCATTATTCCAGTGTACTATTGTTAATTTTTCCAGTGTATTAATTTCACATTTACTATATGTATTTAAAAATAGCTTCTTAATTTTTATATGTAAATCTGTATAACTTAGAATTTAACCCTCTTTTCTCAGTCTTAAAATTTGCCTTTATGAATAGGTTATAGAAATTTTCTGTCTTGTTTTTCATTCAATATTGATTTTAATTTCACATTGTTATTAAACAGCCTGAAGATGAGCGTATTGCTCGAAACGTTGCGCATTAAAGAAGACTTTTCATGGCATTTACATTTCTCCTTGTCATTGGATTTCTCCTAAATATTAAATTGAAGCTCTG
The DNA here is from genome assembly GCA_023014485.1 of Bathynomus jamesi. Lineage (NCBI taxonomy): Eukaryota > Metazoa > Arthropoda > Malacostraca > Isopoda > Cirolanidae > Bathynomus > Bathynomus jamesi. The sequence continues at coordinate 227,127 of JAJOZX010003948.1, forward strand.
TAGAAGCAACCCGCATGATTATATATATATATATATATGCATTCAACTGCAATGACCACGCAGTATATAAATGAATAGAAACGACGTAAATAAGGAGCGTCTCTGCACACGGGGAAGAGAAATAACGAATAAATGAAAAATGAGGCGGTTCGCCTCATTTTTCATTTATTCGTTATTTCTCTTCCCCGTGTGCAGAGACGCTCCTTATTTACGTCGTTTCTATTCATAATATATATGTATATATATATAATTTAGGGTGTGCCAATTACATAGAAGTGAATTTTTAATTTTTTTTTTTTTAAACGACCAGAGTATACTGTATTATTGTTCAGTTTAATGTAGAAATGCAACACAAAAAAATTGAAGGAGCTGCATCAATATTTAGGACTTGCTCACCAGCATTTAATGTTACAGTATTTAGCTATGTTTTTAGTAATTTGTCAAGTTCTGCACATTATGTTTCTTGGTAAAGCATTCTTTCTTATATAAGTATTTCACATAAGTGGAGTTATAGAGCTACTGAACAAGTATTAGTCACACATTCTCTACACGTCTGTACAGATTTAAACGTAAACAAACAAGGAAAGCAGCTATGCACCAGTTAGCACACATGACACGTCAGTCGTTGTTCTTAAGCACTGCTGGTGGGTTGTGTTAAACTGTTTTTCTGCTCAGCCACATACAGTAATTGTTCAGTTTTTTTGCTTTTAGTGTCTACCAAGAATGGCAATGAAAACAAGACGCTACAGTGATATTTGGTTAGTTGGTAAATGTGAAGAAAAATTTAGTGCTGCACAGTTACCATCAAGGCGTGATGTACTAAAAGTGATATTTAATTTTCATACTGATAAACAAATGAGTCTGAAGGAAAGTGTTAAGAAAACTGTTCGTTTAATTTTGCCGATTTGGAAAAGAGCACGTATACCTACAACAACTGAATTACATGTGCGTGAGAGAGTTGTACGTCTTCATAAAGAATGGCAGTCACTCAAAAAAAACATAAATAGATCAACATCTACTGAAAGCAAGAAACGTGATATTTTTGGCGAGTCACTGGATGATTTAGTTGATATTGCACACCAGGATGCCATGAGTTTGATTAAGATTGAGGAAGATCGCTTATTCTTACAAAGTCAAAGAGAAAAAGGCCGTCGTGGATCAATGATAGGAGTAGACATGAAACTTTCAAAAAGAAAGCTAGCAGAATTGAGCGATCACTAGCATATGAAAGGCAAAAAGAGAAACAGAAATATTTGCAGGAAGCATATACATCATCCGCAGCAACAATTAATGAATCGATAGAATTAGAATCATCAGGAGAATCATCTGATAAAAGTGATAATGCTGATTTTGATCAAGAGATTGCTCATAAGGCTGTTTTGTCTAGGTGTTCTAACAGAGGTCGTGTTCAAGTTGTTACGCAAGAAGTTGCTGCAGCACTAGATCGAACAAAAATAAGTAGCAGAAATGCTGTTCACGTTTTCTCAGCAATGGCTTCTTCATCTAATTTGCTCAGAGCTCCCAGAAGTGAGTTACAGATTAGCCACAGAACAATTCATCGAGCCAGAAACAAACATCGTGAATCTCTAGCAGCAGAAATTCGAGCATCTTTTGATCCAAAAGTACCCCTTACTCTCCACTGGGATGGAAAAATTATGGATGATTATACTGGAGCTGTTCAGAAGACTGTAGAGCGTTTACCAATTTTAGTGTCTGGTAAAGATATTACAAAATTACTTGCTGTTCCAAAGTTCAATACTGGGAATGCTCCTGGTATTGCTGATGCTTGTCTGACAGAAATAAGAAAATGGGGACTAGAAAATAGAATAGTTGCATTGTGTTTTGACACTGCACCAACTAATACTGGATTGAAAGGTGGGGTTTGCCTTAAAATTGAAACAGAATTAGAGAAAGATCTGCTGAGTCTTGCATGCCGCCATCACATATTTGAAATTATGTTAGAGAAAGTATTTTCTCTGCATGATGCTGGTAGGTCACCTAATATTGAAGTTTTTTCTCATTTCCGTGAATCTTGGCCTCATATTGATAAAACGCAGTATAAAACTCTACTTAATATAAATACTGGTAACATGGTAGAAGAAGAAAGGAGAAAAGGTCTAATTGCATTTGCTCTTCAGCAGTTGCAGTCAAAACAGCTTCGGGGAGACTATCAAGAGCTCCTAGAACTCTCCATTATATTCCTTGGAGGTACTCCCTCCCAAGACATCACTTTTCGTAATCCTGGAGCAGTACACCGAGCTCGATGGATGGCACGAGCAATTTATGCCATAAAAGTGTGCCTTTTCCAAGAACAATATTCTGTTCAGCACCGTCAAACTGCAATTAGGGGATCCCGCCTCTCCTATGTCAGAATGTTAGCAGATCACTTGTTACGAGTGTCACTGTTCGTCACAACTGTGTACATTAAATATTGGTTTACATGTACGTCATCTTGTGATGCTCCAAGAAACGATCTCATGCTTCTAAAAACACTTGAAGACTACGCTGACAAAGAAGTTTCAACTGTTGCTTTGACTGCATTCTCACGACATTTGTGGTATTTATCTGAGATATCAGTAGGTCTAAGTTTTTTTGACAATAAAGTATCCCATGAAGAGAAGAGAAACATGATTTATAACATGAGAGTGCAACAAGGTTCCGAAGAGCCTCCAAAGAGGATTCCCCCTATAAAAAAATTTTCTTCATGTTCATTGGCTGACTTTGTGACAAAATCAACTAAAAACTTCTTTAGTATTTTGGGAATTGATGAAACCTTTCTCGGTAAAGACCCCGCAGACTGGTCCGGTGGTGCAACCTACAATGAAGCTCAAGCAATTGTGTCATCTCTTAGAGTAACAAATGATTTGGCAGAACGAGGAGTTGCTCTCATGCAATCCTTCAATGAAAGCCTTACTCGTGACGAGGAACAGAAACAGTTCCTTCTTCAAGTGGTTGAGTATCATCGAAAGAAGTTTGATGAGGCTGTCAAAAATGTTGATTAAAGCTAAGTGTTAATGTTATTGAAAGTAAATGTTTGTTAATTAAAGGTAAATAAAATTAAAGGTAAATTTTTATGTTAATTGAAAGTAAATGTTTATGTTAATTAAAGGTAAATAAAATTAAAGGTAAATTTTTATGTAATTGAAAGTAAATGTTTATGTTAATTAAAGGTAAATTTTTATGTTAATTGAAAGTAAATGTTTATGTTAATTAAAGGTAAATTTTTATGTAATTGAAAGTAAATGTTTATGTTAATTAAAGGTAAATTTTTATGTTAATTGAAAGTAAATGTTTATGTTAATTAAAGGTAAATAAAATTAAAGGTAAATTTTTATGTAATTGAAAGTAAATGTTTATGTTAATTAAAGGTAAATTTTTATGTTAATTGAAAGTAAATGTTTATGTTAATTAAAGGTAAATTTTTATGTTAATTGAAAGTAAATGTTTATGTTAATTAAAGGTAAATAAAATTAAAGGTAAATTTTTATGTAATTGAAAGTAAATGTTTATGTTAATTAAAGGTAAATTTTATGTTAATTGAAAGTAAATGTTTATGTTAATTAAAGGTAAATAAAATTAAAGGTAAATTTTTATGTAATTGAAAGTAAATGTTTATGTTAATTAAAGGTAAATTTTATGTTAATTGGAAGTAAATGTTTATGTTAATTAAAGGTAAATATATTTAAAGTTCAACATCTTTGAGCAAGTCCTAAATACTGTTCAATTTTGATAAGATTTTGTACATTATGTTTTTGCACTGAATACAAAAAAATTACATTCTGGTCGTTACAAAATTTTGAAGTTGCAATTTTAGGCACACCCTAAATTATATATATATATATATATATATATATATATATATATATATATATATATATATATATATATATACAAGGCCGCAGAGAGGGCGGGGAAGCCGGGATAAATCCCCGGGGCCAGGACCTCTAGGGGGACCGGAAAGAGGGGGGATAACATCTAAAAATATTAATAAAGCAGTTGATTAAATAACAGAGAGGAAATATAATTAATGAACATACATTTTATAGAGATTATCATTGTCAAACTGAAACAGATAAAATATTATCTGAGGTCCACCAATGCCCAAGACCGACTGACAGATCGGGGAACCATTGTAATTGAAAGCCAGTTAGCCCGTACTTTAAATTTCTTCAGAATCATTTACCACTTTGCTAGAGAGAAGGCAAAGAAAGTACACTTCTAATTATGAAAATCTTGCAGTAAACAATTGTCTTGCCTGCATTGACTGGTACTGCATTTGTAAATTGTATGGTGATAGAATTAATATAATTGATTCGAAAAATAAAATGGTCATTTTCCTCTGAGTTGTTTATTCATACTGTATGTTTTGAATAGTGACTTGAACATATAATCAGTTTGCTTGTTATGTACACCAAAAATATTCATAATAAAATACTGAGTAAACAGGTGGGCCCATATATGAATCCTTCCCCGGGTGCCCGAGGCAGCTCTCGGCTGCCCTGTGTATATATATATATATATATATATATATATATATATATATATATATATATATATATATCCCATTCTCTACGTATACATTATTATTTTACAGAGCTGATGCGTGTGTTCATTTGATGGGGCTCGAGTTAGGTTCTAGAAGATCTGACACCACAAGGCCCTCACCCCGATTTCAGCGCTCTCCAGAGAAACACAAATGACTCGAGAAGCGCCGACTACATTATGTAAGTATTATGTAAATCGAAAGCAGTCTATTGTTTGAGGGCATGCTTGAGCACCTCATGTAACTAATTCCTCTTCATAAAAGCTCTTTTGAAATGAATGGCACATTAGTTTTTATTTTTTCTATTTTTATTTTAAAGCCCTGACAAGATTTTATCATACTTCGGTGTCTGCTACAGTATGAACGTACGTTGGAACAGGAAGCTCAAATCAGCGACCTTCAGGGCTAAGAAACCGAAATTGTTTTAAAATAATTCTCTCTTTATCCTGTGAAAATAATAATAATAATAATAATAATAATAATAATAATAGAGCGCGGCTTACTGTAATATTTTTCTTTTTTCTTTTAGGGACGATCCGGTTGTTTTATACGAAGATGGGCCCCGAAACACAAAATGCGAGATAGTCGAAGAAACGATGGAAGTTTTATTCTTTTTCTTGTGTGTGTGTGGTGTGTGTGTGTGTGTGTGTGTGTGTGTTTTGTGTGTGTCGGGAAAGAATAAACACAGTATTTTCAACATTTTATTACATTTTATATATATATACATAATTTCGTTCTATTGTACAGGGTGTCCCAGAATTAACTATCTATTTCAATGAAATCGGACAAATTTTTTAAAAACACACTTTTATTTATGTTTATCATGTTTAATATGTGTTAAAAATGTATAAATTTCTAAAAAAAATTCATAATTTTATTTTCATAATTTTTTCATTATCTGGTCCAATGAAAGACCGTCTGAAGTCATAGAATGGCAAAGAGACTCTCCAAAAGTTAACGTGTGGCTTGGAATGACCAAATCCAAAATTTATGGTGCTCCATCTTGTTGAAACACAACATTATCAAGAATGCCATCATCAAGAAGCTGTGGTTCGAGAAACTGCTGAAGCATATCAAGGTAGACGGTACCTGTTACAGTTGCCTCCGCAAAGAAGAATGGCACATTAGTTTTTATTTTTTTATTTTTATTTTAAAGCCCTGACAAGATTTTATCATACTTCGGTGTCTATTGTTTGAGGGCATGCCTGAGCACCTCATGTAACTAATTCCTCTTCATAAAAGCTCTTTTGAAATGAATGGCACATTAGTTTTTATTTTTTCTATTTTTATTTTAAAGCCCTGACAAGATTTTATCATACTTCGGTGTCTGCTACAGTATGAACGTACGTTGGAACAGGAAGCTCAAATCAGCGACCTTCAGGGCTAAGAAACCGAAATTGTTTTAAAATAATTCTCTCTTTATCCTGTGAAAATAATAATAATAATAATAATAATAATAATAATAATAATAGAGCGCGGCTTACTGTAATATTTTTCTTTTTTCTTTTAGGGACGATCCGGTTGTTTTATACGAAGATGGGCCCCGAAACACAAAATGCGAGATAGTCGAAGAAACGATGGAAGTTTTATTCTTTTTCTTGTGTGTGTGTGTGTGTGTGTGTGTGTGTGTGTGTGTTTTGTGTGTGTCGGGAAAGAATAAACAGTATTTTCAACATTTTATTACATTTTATATATATATACATAATTTCGTTCTATTGTACAGGGTGTCCCAGAATTAACTATCTATTTCAATGAAATCGGACAAATTTTTTAAAAACACACTTTTATTTATGTTTAGCATGTTTAATATGTGTTAAAAATGTATAAATTTCTAAAAAAAATTCATAATTTTATTTTCATAATTTTTTCATTATCTGGTCCAATGAAAGACCGTCTGAAGTCATAGAATGGCAAAGAGACTCTCCAAAAGTTAACGTGTGGCTTGGAATGACCAAATCCAAAATTTATGGTGCTCCATCTTGTTGAAACACAACATTATCAAGAATGCCATCATCAAGAAGCTGTGGTTCGAGAAACTGCTGAAGCATATCAAGGTAGACGGTACCTGTTACAGTTGCCTCCGCAAAGAAGAATGGGCCATAAATTTTGGATTTGGTCATTCCAAGCCACACGTTAACTTTTGGAGAGTCTCTTTGCCATTTTATGACTTCAGACGGTCTTTCATTGGACCAGATAATGAAAAAATTATGAAAATAAAATTATGAAAAAAATTTAGAAATTTATACATTTTTAACACATATTAAACATGATAAACATAAATAAAAGTGTGTTTTTAAAAAATTTGTCCGATTTCATTGAAATAGATAGTTAATTCTGGGACACCCTGTATATATCACAGATATTACATAATATTAGCTTTAATATTTTATCGCACATATACAAACAGGAGTGGCAATAATACATAATTTCGTTTTAACACATATATATATATATATATATATTATATATATGATGCAAACCACAAGGAAAAATAAAAATGATTCCAAGGCCTTTCGTGTATTCAGAAGTACACCTCGTCAGGAGAATTCCATGATGAGGTGTACTTCTGAATACACGAAAGGCCTTGGAATAATTTTTCTTTTTCCTTCTGGATTTGCATCATTCATTCATTTCGTGTGTTTAATTGTGAAATGCATCGCATATATATATATATATATACGAGGTGCGATCCAAAAGTTCCCGGACTGTACCGACAAAAAAATGTAGGCTTACCTTAGGTTCTAATTACTGCTGTCCCCTTCGAATTAGTCCCCTTGGGTGTTGATACAGCGGGCCCAGCGATTTTCCCAATGCTAGAAGCACTTCTGGAACTCCATTTTGGGGATATTGTTCAGCACCTCGTGCGGTTCCGCCTGAATCTCCTCGATGTCTTCAAATCGTCGCACCTTAAGCCAGATCTTCATCTTGGGGAACAGGAAGAAGTCACAGGGGGCTAGATCGGGGGAGTAGAGGGAGTGGGGGACCACTGCCATGTTGTTTTTGGCCAAAAACTGCTGCACAGACAGAGCGAATTTGGCAGCGATCCCCCTCATGTTGAGTTCCTCCGTGAGATTGCGTTGGTATGAACCAAACGATAGGCCAACGATGCTGCAGATGTCGTTAATCGTTCGCCGACGGTCCTCGTGGATGGCCTGACGCACTTTTTCAACATTTTCGTCGGTTCTGCTGGTTGAGGACCGACCAGAACGTTCGGAATCCTCAACCAACGTTTGCCGACGTTTGAACAGCGAGAACCACTCAAAAGTCTGGCTTCTGCCCATGGCGTCATCACCAAATACTTGTTTAAGCATTTCTTATGTCTCCGACGCGGTTTTGCCGAGTTTGAAGCAAAACTTGATGCACACGCGCTACTCCTTCAAGTCTGCCATTTCTCATTTCTCTTCTCGCAAAAATCGCATAAAACCACTAACACTAACGCACAAAAACGCTCGTGAAAAAACGCGTGCGTGTATCACCGTGTCACTCGGCACACTGCTTCACGATAAAGCTGTTTAGCGCTATCTAGTGGCCCAAGTCCGTAGTACGACCTGTTAGCGCTCCACGCTGCCAGTCCGGAAACTTTTGGATCGCACCTCGTGTATATATATATATATATATATATATTAATATATATATATATTATATAATATATATATATATAATTCGGAACAAGATTTTTTATTACATTTATATAAATAACTAGTTCAATTTTAACTTAATATACAGTTTTTACTTATTGCGGCGGTCCATGATGTATATATATACAGTTGTCCTAATTTTATACAATTCGCGTGTTTGCTTCACTTATAAGTGCGAACCTGTTGACTACCTCGCTAAACACGAGGTTATGATTAGATTCGTAATCACATAAGTCCATCTTTTTGAAGAAAGCTGAATAGCTGTTCCCACGAGTCAGAAATGAAATAAAACAGAGACAATGATGTCCACACACATTTGAAAATGAACTTTGATAACATTGTAGGTTTCACACGATTCGTGGTATATATAGCTGTTTTATAAAGCTCATAATTACGGGTTCGAGACAGAATTGTATTGTTAAATAGTCATAACAATAGACACATTCCTTATTTCTAACAAATACCCCAAAACCAGTGTGTACCATGACTATTAAGTGAATCGTTCTTAATCGAGTGTTTCAATTTTTTATTTTTTGCGTAAGTCCCAACGAATATGTTTCGCGTGAAATAATCTCGCATCATTACCTTGCGTATCGTCATTTCATCCATTATTTCTTTAAAAAACACCAGATACACTTCTGAAATGGTCAATCTCGACGATGCTCTCTTTCCAAGTAAAACAACACACTCATCGAGGTGGTAATGCTTCACCAAATTCAAATCTTACTCCAAGGCTGTCCTATAACTGGAGGTTTAGATGTGTGCTTACGCTACCACATTGATCAGGCGAAAGATTAAAAGCGTACAAAGTATGTCCATTTATAAAGTCATCTATAGTCACATCCGCGCCAAATACATCACAGCCATTAATATCGCGGGCTAGATTGTGGTATGCGCGTGAACATAAAGAAAACTCGGTGCCTGTAGAGTAATTCACTTTCAAAGGTCCGTCAACAAATGCGCCATTAATATACAAATTTATACTTTTTACTCCAAAATTTTGGAATTTGAAAGCCGAATTCTTATACTCGTCAACCATAGCTTTATGGTCGAGCATACCAATAAGGACGCGCTGTGGGTGAATACCCAATGCCACATTTTCTATCTGCTTGCTAGTTACACCGGCCGTGACTGTATGCATTTTTAAATTCACGCGTCTCGTTGGATATTTAACTGTATCTTTCAACAAGCGTTTCTCAATTTCTATCTGTTTGGGGGAGGATAGCTTCACGCGTCGAACTCTAGGATACGTGTCTAAAATGTGTACAACAGTATGCTTAATAGATTGTTCGCTACCCTCATCCAGATTTAAGCATATCTCGGGAACTGTGCGTGTAATTTTGATTCTCACTTCAATGACTTCAACACCGTTCAAAAGCAGTTTTTCTTGTGACAAAAAATCAGATTGTAATCTTCCGTAACAATCGTAAACCTTCTTTTTAGAATTTTTAAATTTATTTTTTACACTGTCCGTCAATTGGGTCATGTAATATCCCTGTGCTGCTAAATGTGTAGCTTTTGCATGTCTTGTAACGTTTAAAACAGTTTCTAAATAGGCTCTATAATAATGATAGCTAGCCCCTGGCGCAAACGTTTGTCTGGTTTAGGTACACATCACACTGACTTATTAGCCTATGTAGGAAGTCGTTTTCTGGGTATACTGCGTAGCCCTCTTCATAATCTGTGCAATCCGAATGTGCGATTCTTAGTTTAGCGTAAAGAAACACATTTGAAGAGTCAAAAGAATGGCTCCCTGACGATGAAATCACGAACTCTATAGGAGCAGCCGTTGACCCAATAGCGTTAAGAGGATGAATTGTAACGAATTCGGTCTCCACAATACTTGTTTGCATTGGGGGCACATCAAAGAGGGCTAATTCGGATTTCCAATACTCCGAGCTGTGTGGGTGTATAAAATGGGCCATAGCAATTGTTAATGCAGCCTTCCACTTCAGTTGTACAATCACCTATGAGAGACAGTTGTATTATATTTACCTTATATTAGTTTTTAAAAATAAGCCCACGACAGGTTTCATACGTTTAGAACAAACATTATTTTTTCTTTTTGATCACCTTTTCCGCCTTACACACGAGTTGACTGTTTATTTACCTTTTTTTCTTTTTCCACGCCTTACAGTACCCTTTCTTCCCCTAATAGTAACCTTTTGTTTTTTCTTTCTTCTAAAACCCACACCGCGCATTTTTCTCTTCACATCATTGACGATTTCATCGCATGTACGCTGTAAATGTTTTCTGAAAGCTTCTTTAGGCTTAGTACCTGACATTATATCTTCAAATGTGTTAAGCCCTGATTTGGCCCCACTTTTCAGTAAGAGTACAGCAGTGCGCAGTATGGCCGAAAAAATTGACCCGATAACGCTTCCACGTTGATACCCCACCCCTCGGTAGACGGAAAACGGCCTCTGTCTCATTCTGTCTCAACACTCCAGAAGTGAAGCTTCACAGTTAAGCTCCGTTACCGAATGGAAACTTTTTCCCCTCAATCGTTCTTATATAAGTTATATTGAAATACTGCTTCGTAGATTAGATGCAACTTTGACGTAATGAAGCTTATCATATGTAATGCTCAAACTCTTTCCTCTATGATTGAGAATGTGCACAATGCGCAACAGACGTACCTGACTATCCTTAATAAATTGATGTTCCACAATGTCACTGTACATAAGACACAGGGGAGGAAGAGCCGCTATAGATCAAATTCTCCAATTTTAGTTGGTATAATAAACTGACTAGGTCATATGGTAATTCATAAAAAGTATCTCTTTGGAAGGCTAGGCCATATCTGCCTTCAGGTATAATTTTGAATAAGTCATTGTCCTTTAATATTTCTACTAGCCCTTGATTTTAACAACAAAATATGGACCGGTGTGTCTTTGTTTACGACTTCAAAAAGAAAATCAGGTGAGAGTCTTGACCTTTTCAATCCATCGTTCAAAGCGCTTACAATATATTCGGTTGCATCATAATACGCTGGACCTAGTGTTATTTCTGTAGTATAGTACTGTGAGCTCCTGTTCTGAGCAGAACGCTCGAATCTAAAATTACGCCTAATTTTTCACACTCATCGCGTCTTCTAAGAATCATAAAAATGGCCTCTTTCTTCTCACTATTTAAAAGCTTAATGGTCAGTTGGAATTCGTACAATCCGACCTCGTATGATTCACGCCCCAAATCGATAGATCTATAGAACTCTGTTATAAAGTTGGACAATGTATTGTTAGGGTGTACAGGAAAAGAAAGTTTTCATTATTGCTTCAGCTTTTATATAGGAGTTGAAGCTTTCAGGGTACCCTAGCCACTTCACCAGATACATCTTTCTCTTCCCCGTACCTTTGCTTACTAAAATTTTTTCAATTTTAAACTTTCTTTTCCTACATTAAACGCCACTTCCTGCAACTCCTAACCATAAAGGCCACCTCTAACTTCTTTACCATTCAAATCTTCAACGTAAAATATCATCACATCGTCTTTAGGCCTCATAAAACTTCAAAAAATCTCATGAGTCCACCCTTGCTCAAATCCTTTCGCGAATTTATTCCCCGCTCGTGACAGCCTTACATAATCATTGTTTTTGAAACGCACATTGTGTGGCGATGCTGTGAGACTATCTTTTCGCGCTTCAGGCTCTGTATGCGGGCCTCTTTTTAAAAGTGCGTTAGGGTACTTACCAATCATGCTATGGCGTGAGCGGTTATAGGATGAAGCCAAATGTACCAGAATGTCAATGTACCTGTATGTGTTTTCATACGTAAAATAACGATGCATACGTTACTTTATGCTATGCTGCCCTCTTTCCGCTAAATGTGGCTTATGTATAGCATTGGATGTGTAATAACTGATATAAAGCTCCGTCATCATGATCTGAAAAGCTCTGCCTATAAATTCTTTGGCCAAATCTGTACAAAATTCCTATTCTCTCTTAATATCATAGTTTTTGTAGCTTTAGCGACTGTTTAAGGCAATTTATTGTTCATTGGAATTAGCCACAAGTATTTAGAGCAAGTGTTCTTAACCTTTTTAGGCTGCGATCCAAATTCTGGTCTTGGGGCATTCAAACAGTTCACTCGTAATAGATAATAAAATGAATAATAGTGGTAAAATGATTAGGGATAACATAAATAAATGATAAATGAATTTAATGACCTAAGTTTGGGTCGCGACCCTGATCAAGAGTACATCTATTACAAATAGTATGTATCGGTAGACGTCATTATAAACCGAATACCTTTGCATGTCAGTTAAGTCAGCCTGCCAAATAGAATCAATCGCGGCGACTACTGTCTTGGCAGTTTTAAACCTTCTCACCGGTTTATGAAGTGTATAAGCGTTCTGCTCACGTGAAAACGTCTGAACATCCTTTTTCTCTATTCCCTCATTATAAACACCTGTACAGTCTATTAATTCTCCCGTATGTTGCTGGAATAGAAATGTCACGGCTGGGCGTTGCTGGGTGGCCTCTTCTTCTTCCGAGATGTTACGGTCATGGGCGAAGACGTGCTCCGCTGTTTGTACACGCATTGCTTGCCCCAAGTCTTTGATTCTGTTTTCGTTGTCTATCAGCGTTTTAGGAATGTTTAAATTGCCGTAGTCTCGCTTTAATATGTTCCATTGAAAACCAAATAGCGTAATAATGTGTTGTATACAGTAAACGCTCTGTTAGTTTATAAAACAATCTTCATAGTTTTATCATTTTATAAAATGTTGAAAATACAAGGCTTATTCTTACCCGACACACACACGCGCGCGCGCGCACACAAAAAAAAAAAGAAAAACCTTACATCACCTCTTCGACAAGGAGGCAATCGTTGGATCGAGTGTCCAGTAAAACCCTCGTGTTCAAATCACCGTCGACGATTTGAATTTCTTCAGAGCTATTACGAAGCGTTTCTACTTCACGATCCAACTCCGACCGGCTCCTTTAAGAAAAAAAGGTACGGGTGTAGACAGAAATTTTTAATTTATTTTATGGTCAGTTCATATATTTTTCTGAAGAAAGTTTCCAGGCCTCTGAATTATAATTTAATATGTGAAAGTAGAAATTTTGATTGCCCCTTTATAAGAAAAAGCGATGAACAATATTGCACTTCAAAATGAGTTTTCGTATAAGCGTTCTAATCCTCTATTCGCTTAACAAATTGAGCAGTGGCGCAAACCTATAGTACAAATTATGCTTCAGAGGAAAGTAAACTACAGTTTTAACGAGGCACCAAAACTGATGAGGTTTCTTGAACTATATAATGTAAGACCATATTAAACACTGAGCGGAGATACACATAAGCTATATATATATATATTAGGGTGCCACATAAAAATCATTTTTTGATTTTTAGGACGGCCCTCTGTGGGATTGTTAGGTTGGGTGAAAAAGCCCTGAATATGAAATTTTAGCCAAATTGAAGGATATTTAGGGGTTCCGCATCGACCATCTCTGGCGTACCACGTGTCAGAAGTAATGAGTTTCTCCAAGAAATTGCTCCAGCTCCAAGGGGTAAAGTAACATGTACAATGTCAATATAAATGCTATCATATACCATGGCGTAGAGGACAGTCACAGCTATATTTCCATAGCATTAAGTTTATTCCATCTCCAATATTTTTTTTTATATTAATATTTTTGTCGCGGTTCAAAAGTTTTTTTTCAAAGTTTCACCTTAATACGTTTATGCTTTGTAATCCAAACCACACCAACCGGCAACCAGCTTATAACAACACAATACGCAACTAGCAAACAGTGCAAACACCTTAACAATATTGTTCAACATTATTTCATAATTAATTGGAATAAACTTGTCCCACCATGCCTGGGTAGCAGGATACTATTCTGTGTGTAATGTTATTAATAATACAAAATCATTAAATCAATTTCAATTTTATTGCAACAAAACAACTTAATATTATTAAAATAAAAAACATTTTATTCCGTATTAATCATAGTAATATACTGAGCCTACTGGCCATATAAATCAAAATAATAACTAAGAAATAAAGTATATACGATTATACATTGTTATACAGGATTAATAGGAGTAACACCCTATAAAAATGAAGCAAATTCAAATATACCATAAAGTACTCCCAAACCCGTTAAGGATTTCCGCTGCGGGCGCTCGGGTGCTCTTTGCGGTGCTTCTCAACGACTTGCATCAAGTACTGCCGTTGCTCCTCGTCCTTGGTGAGTGCGAGATTGTAGTTCTGCATCAGCGCGACCCCTCGCTCCGCCCGGACATTGACAACGCTCAACGTAGAGACACGGCGTTTCCCCGCCAGGTAGGACGCATTGTTCGACCAGGTAGCCGGCTCCAACTCTAGGAAAGAAGTATTGATCGCGAGCCGCTCGAAAAGAAGCGTGCTGGATGTCGTGCAAAAGTCTGCGACTGTCTTTCGCTCGAGCTCCTCCGGGCAGACGTCCAGGGCAATGCGCTTGGGTGGCTCCTCGGTGCCCTCGACATCCTTGATGGCCGTCGCAATTCGACTCTTCTCCTCCAGCGGAGTGTCGTCATCGAAGAGAGCGAGGGCGGCCAGGTGTTCACTCAGGTACCAGAGATGTCGTCGAAACACAGGGGAGGTAGCCTTGGACACGTCCTTGTCCACCTTGTCGTAGTCAACCAGCGCCTTGAGCATCGCCAGGTCAGTTCGAGGGGCAGCGGCGGGAAGGGGCGCCGTAAACCAGGCCGGAATGTAAACCAGCAGCGCAAAGTTTACGAAGCGCAGGATGCCCCGGGCCTCGCGAGCCTTAATGGGGAGCTGCTGCCGGAAGAGGTGGAGCTTGATGGCGTATATCACTTTGGCCATCCACCGGGCGCGGTGGAGTGCGCCCGGTCGCATGAAGCGCACACCTCGCTGGGGGACGCCTCCAAGCGCTATGATCGCCAGCTCCAGGAGCTCTCGGTAGTCGTCCCGCGGCTGGCCCTTGGTGATGTGACCCTTGAAACGCGCGATCAGATCGTCTCGCGCCTTGAGCAGCGGCTTAGTAAGGTCTTCCTTGGAGATGGCGCTGAATTGGTCGGTGCAGACGGATTGCCAGCGCTCCTTCAGTCGCGAGAACAGTTTAATGTCAGGACCAGAGGAGGGGCCCATGCACTCGATGAAGGCTTTCTCTGCCACCAATTCTAGCATGTGGTGCCGACAGGCCAGGTTCAGCAGCTGGCGGTGAAGGCCCTGCTCGATGAAGACGCAAGCGCCCGAAACGACGCCCGTGTTGGCAGCTGTCGTGTCAAAGGAGAGCCCGACGACACGATCAGCGATTCCCCAGTCATCCAACGAGTTCAGCACAGCATCTGCTTGGGCGCGACCAGTTCCAGCAGGCAGCTTCGGCACGGAGAGAAGTTTGTCGACGCCGTCGCCGGACACGACTATGGCGAGGCGATCGACCTTCTTGCCGCTGAAGTCGGAGACCATCTTCCCGTCCCAGTGAACGATGAGCGGGACACTGGGATCGAACGTCATTTTCACTTCTTTGGCGATTTCCCCTCGATGACGCAATCGCCAACGCCGAATCGTCTCGTGACTGAGAGCCAGTTCATCTGTGTCTTGAATATCCAGACTGGAAGCAGCTGCTTTCATGAGTTGAACGGCTCCACGGTTGCTTGTTTTGGTCCGGTCCAGTGCCGACGATAGGTCTTGAGTCATAATGTTCTTTTTGCGACGGCGCTTTGTAGGTGGATTGGTTTCCTCTTCTGTCGAGCAATTAGGCGACGACGAGTTTGATGATGTAAGGGTTGCTGTTGCCAGTGATTGCTCTGATTGTTTTTGGCGTTGCCTTTCTTTGGCAGCTTCACGCGCGGATGCACGTTGCTCAATTCCAGTGAGGATTTTGTCCATTCGGACATGACACCACGGCGACCCTTTTCGCGTTGAGAAAGAAGGAAGTCGCGATCCTCCTGGATGGTGATGACGGAGAGGGCGTTGTCGAGAGCCACGTCAAAAATGTTATAGAGTCCCTCGGTGAAGGCCGCCCTGGCTGCCTCACCTGTGGCGCCGGACCGCTTTCGGCTGCGCTGCAGTGCCTGCCAATTGTCGTAAAGTCTAAGCAGTTTTCGCGCGGCGCTTTTGGAGGTCATGGTCGGGATTCTGGCCATAGCCCAGAAAGTATACACCTCGACGATCACATTACGCGCCGCCTCGGCTAGAAGTTGTTTTTGCACCTTATGAAACTGTATAAACCGGCGAAGCACTTCACCATTTGAAGGTAACCTGTTTCCCGTTAGGGGGCTTGGGTTAGCGTGTCCGATTAGCCATATCTCGGTCTTGGATCTCAGTGAGCTTGCTGTAGCCATCACGAGATGATCACGCGTTGAATGCGTGAGGGAGACTGATTGACTGAAGACTGTGACAGTGTGACTCACCACACTAACCCGGCGTTGCGCTGTTGCCAGATCTCAATGCTGAAAAGTAGTGAAAATATATACAATGAGAAGCAAATGTTAATTATAAGTATTTAAATTTATGAAATGCATAAATTATAGCAATATATATGCAGGGTTGGCTGGTTTAACCCAAATGGTTTAAACCATGGTTTAAACCATTTAAAAAAAAACATGTTTTTCTGTTTTTTTTGTTTTTTTATAATTTCAATTTTTACAACACATTATTTAATTCATAAACTAATAGCTCTAAAACTAAAACTTATATTTATAAGACCTAAAAACCATCAGTTCAGGGTAGCCTAGTATGTACGGTAGTATATAATATAGCTACCTTGCACTAGCAGGCCTATTTAATAGTGGCATTGCACATAAAAGGATTGAAGTTACCTGTATCAATTACATTATAAACGCATGTAGCTACAAATATAAATAATGTTATTAGGTTTATTTTCATTTTTGTGAAGTTAGCACTTCTTACATCTAACATCTTCCAATTAAAAAATGAGAGTCAGCAATTCTAATTTCCGAGTACCAGTACCTAATTGAGTTATCTGAGTTTTTTTTTTTTTTTTTTAAACCATTGGTTTTTGGGTTTTTTCAACCCTGTATATATGTAATAGTGCCATGGTTACAGGTTTCCCAGATAAATCCATTATTTCGAACACACGGTACAACAGAAACGGTCGATGCGGAACCTCTAAATGTACTTCGATCGGGCTCAAACTTCATATTTAGGGTTTTCTCA
Organism: Bathynomus jamesi; assembly: GCA_023014485.1. Taxonomy (NCBI): domain Eukaryota; kingdom Metazoa; phylum Arthropoda; class Malacostraca; order Isopoda; family Cirolanidae; genus Bathynomus; species Bathynomus jamesi. The sequence continues at coordinate 244,440 of JAJOZX010003948.1, forward strand.
TCCAACCAAACAATATGACTAAGGGCCATTCGAAATTTCCAAATTCTAAAAACTGCCCCTATAGAGTGTGGCACCCTAATATATAATATATATATATATATATATATATATTATATATATATATACATATACTGTATATGTATATATTTATATATGTGTGTTTGCTCAATTCACTTTGCAAATGTAATTTACATAACATCTCCAACTTCGTATACGCATGGTGATAAAAAGAGATCTGAAGCACTGTCTGTATTCATTACGGCAAATAACGTGTGATTATTCGCTGGAAAATATCAGGTAATATGATATCGAGATGAAATTGGACCCCTTTTATATGCGGTGCCTTTGACCCATTTCAAGTAACGTAGACCTGAATTCGAACGGCCAATCGCCAGCATGCGGTTTCTGATTAGAGGGTGATACATTTTTGGGAGAGTCTTTATCAAATTCGGTCAAAGCAACCCTCAGATTTTTTCAAATTTAATGAATGGATGCTGAACATAATTATTTCAATTAAAAAACAAATAACTAAGAAGGATTGGTCTAACGGCAATTAAGGATGGAAACCTTGATCTAATACGTTGCGATAGTGCTCCAAGACAGTACATTTCAGTCAGAGGTAGTGCAAGGTGAAGTAAAAAAAGTATATATTTTGGTCAATTAAATATTTTTGCATCTTCATGTCTGGACATCTTCAACAGTAAGATTTAATATGATCCTGAAAGATGGTTATAAATTATATTAAAAATAATGTAGTAATGCTAAGTGGAGCGACAAACAAACGTTTTCACCTTGGTAGAACATTATATATATAATATATCAGTGGCGGTAATTTTACTTACGCATGCAGTCACATGCATTACAGTGTAGTACATATTAGATAAGCTGTATTTTGTCTTTTATGGTATTCTTATGAGTTATGTAGTAACCGAGGATAGAACCAATATTATATTAATAATATTAATAATAATTTTAACTTTATTTTTTTAACTTAAATAATAATTTTAAATTCATTGAGTATATTATTTACGCATGAAGTGCATGCCTTGCATTCATTAAGAAGCCGCCCCTGATATATATATATATATATATATATATATATATATATACACGAAAGAATCACTTTTACATGAAAATGAAGTTTATTGGGAGTCCATACTTCATATGTCAAGTATCGGTGATAGTAATAATTGGGATAAGGTACAATCGTGGTGAAAAATGGAAAAAAATACCGCTGGGTATTATATATATATATTTATATATATTTATATATATATATATATTTATATATATATATATATATATATACACACAAGGTAGAGAAAAAGTTAGTAATAATAATAACGATAATAACTAATAAGATTTGACAGATTTGGCAGGGAAAGAGGAACTTCTCTCTCCTTCTGCTGTTTACCTACACACACACATATATATATATAGATATACTCTAATAAAAAAATAGAGAGATAGAAAGAGGTAGAGAGTACTACTTGCGAAATAAATTTTGAGGTTCGTATTTATGTACAGAGCTACGGATAAAATCTTGGCGAAATGGTTTTAGTACACGTTGAAAGGCGAATTTTGTCTTTCATTACGAACTCAGGTAGGCAAATTTTGCCTCCATTATTAAGTCGCACTGAAAACAACAGCTGCTTTAGATAACAGGTGTTTGAGGTAATCTTAATAAATCATGGAACAGAAATTTGACTTTTGTTTTTCGCTAAAGGTTTGTTAAAACCAAAAATAATAAGTTTATTTAGGATTAAATGAAAAGTTTTTGATTTTCACTACCTCGAATTAATAAGAGTAATATCTCCTGTATATATATATATATATAAATATATATATATATATATATTATATATATATATATAAATAATCAGGCGGGTTGCTTCTACAAAGCTTTAATTTAATATTTAGGAGAAATCCAATGACAAGGAGAGTAAATGCCATGAAAAGTGTCTTCTTTAATGCGCAACGTTTCGAGCAATACTCTCATCTTCAGGCTAAACAGTGACAAAAAATGACAATATGAAGTTAAAATCAATAATCAAATGAATGAAACAAGACAAAATAATTACTATAGAACCTATTCTTAGAAACAAAATTTAAAAAGACTAAAAGAAGAGGGTTGAGTTCAAAGTTATAAAAAAAGTTTACATATAAAAATACAAGAAATTTAAAAAGCTATTTTTAAAATTATATATAGTAAATTTGAAATTAATAAAATAGAATAATTATCACTACTAACCCTTCATTGCTGGTTCCGAGGCACAAGTAATTTAAAACAAAGCAAAGGGAAAATACTATGGGTTGGGTGGTTGGAGAGTTATGAGTTGGGGGGGAGGGATTATAAAAAATTTAGAGGGACAGCTGAGGAATCAACGTTTAGAGAAGGGGTCAATGTTTTAATATAAAGGGATTCAAAAATCCTAAGTGAGTTGGGACAAGGATTACAGCCAAGAATTTTAAAATTATCTAGAGTGACATCTGTTTTACATTTAATACTATGTTCCCTGATACTAGAGGCTTCTTTTTTATTTAAAGTTTTACCTGTTCGACAACTTATTCCCATATGCGAATAAAATCTAGCCCTGAGAGAGCGCACGGTGCTGCCAATATAAGTACCAAGGAGACACCTTGGGCAGGTAAATAAATATACAACACCGCTACGCAACGAATCAGGAATTCGATCCTTCGCTGAGAAAAAGCTACCTAAAGACGTTTTATTAATAAATATAACGCGAAAATCAGTATGATAAAAAAATCTTTTTAAGAACTTGGTAAATTTAAGTTTAAATTCTTTATTCATGGGACCCATTTCAGGTACCAAGAAATATTTTATATCTTTAGGCACTGAAATACAGGGAAGTTGAGGACTATAAACATTATTTAAGAAAGATCTTATTAATTTATCTACATATTGAACAGGAAAACTATTATTGGTAAAATATGATCTTAAATTATTAAATTCATCGTTAAGGTAAAACTAGAAGTCAAATTATATCCTCTGAACAAGAGAGTTTTAATACACGACATCTTATAGTTAAAATCAGTAAAACTAAAAAAATTCATGCCCAAACCGGTAAAAGTGGGTTTCCTGTAAACTGATGTAGTAATAGAATCACCTTTTTTCGAAATTAAAAGATCAAAAAAGGGAAGGGAGCCATCTTCCTCAGTTTCCATTGTATAAGTTATATTAGGGTGCAGAGAATTTAAAAAGTTAAAAAATTGTTGCGCTTGTACAGCATTATCAAAAACGGCTATCGAGTCATCAACAAAGCTCCCTTCCCTTTTTGGATCTTTTAATTTCGAAAAAAGGTGATTCTATTACTACATCAGTTTACAGGAAACCCACTTTTACCGGTTTGGGCATGAATTTTTTTAGTTTTACTGTTTTTAACTACAAGATGTCGTGTATTAAAACTCTCTTGTTCAGAGGATATAATTTGACTTCTAGTTTTACCTTAACGATGAATTTAATAATTTAAGATCATATACCAATAATAGTTTTCCTGTTCAATATGTAGATAAATTAATAAGATCTTTCTTAAATAATGTTTATAGTCCTCAACTTCCCTGTATTTCAGTGCCTAAAGATATAAAATATTTCTTGGTACCTGAAATGGGTCCCATGAATAAAGAATTTAAACTTAAATTTACCAAGTTCTTAAAAAGATTTTTTTATCATACTGATTTTCGCGTTATATTTATTAATAAAACGTCTTTAGGTAGCTTTTTCTCAGCGAAGGATCGAATTCCTGATTCGTTGCGTAGCGGTGTTGTATATTTATTTACCTGCCCAAGGTGTCTCCTTGGTACTTATATTGGCAGCACCGTGCGCTCTCTCAGGGCTAGATTTTATTCGCATATGGGAATAAGTTGTCGAACAGGTAAAACTTTAAATAAAAAAGAACCTCTAGTATCAGGGAACATAGTATTAAATGTAAAACAGATGTCACTCTAGATAATTTTAAAATTCTTGGCTGTAATCCTTGTCCCAACTCACTTAGGATTTTTGAATCCCTTTATATTAAAACATTGACCCCTTCTCTAAACGTTGATTCCTCAGCTGTCCCTCTAAATTTTTTATAATCCCTCCCCCCCAACTCATAACTCTCCAACCACCCAACCCATAGTATTTTCCCTTTGCTTTGTTTTAAATTACTTGTACCTCGGAACCAGCAATGAAGTGTTAGTAGTGTTAATTATCCTATTGTATTAATTTCAAATTTACTATATATAATTTTAAAAATAGCTTTTTAAATTTCTTGTATTTTTATATGTAAACTTTTTTTATAACTTTGAACTCAACCCTCTTCTTTTAGTCTTTTTAAATTTTGTTTCTAAGAATAGGTTCTATAGTAATTATTTTGTCTTATGTGTTTCATTCATTTGATTATTGATTTTAACTTCATATTGTCATTTTTTGTCACTGTTTAGCCTGAAGATGAGCGTATTGCTCGAAACGTTGCGCATTAAAGAAGACACTTTTCATGGCATTTACTTTCCTTCTTGTCATTGGATTTCTCCTAAATAATATATATATATATATATATATATTATATATATAGAGAGAGAGAGAGAGAGAGAGAGAGAGAGAGGGAGTTACAAGGAAAAGAAGTACCTCAAAAGGCCTTGCGGCCCATACCGAGGAGGTACCAATGGCAACGGGTGCCAGGGAAAATTTTGTACACACTCAAATAGTGTGCAAGATTTGGCCTAACCTTTTCTTGAACTGATCCATAGAGGAACTGTCCACAACTTCCGAAGGTAACCTGTTCCATGTGTCACAGATCTTATACGTAAAGTAATTCCCACACAGACTAGTCCTAAACCGTTTCAAATCCAACTTCCAACCATTGTTGCGAGTTGGGTTATCATTTAAACTAAACATACTTCTAAAATCGACATCGTTGAACCCGCGTAAGAGCTTGAAAACTTCGATCAGTTGACCGCGCAGCCTTCGAGTTTCAAGCGAAAACAAATTCAGGGCGCGTAACCGTCGATTGTAGCCCATATGCCTAACGGAAGGGATTAACTTTGTGGCCCTCGCCTGCACTCGCTCCAGCCTCTCAATATCTTTCCTGAGGGTGGGCGACCAGAACTGCACAGCATACTCCAGGTGCGGCCGAACAAGGGAATTGTACAGTGAGAGCACAATCTCCTTGTTCCGAAGCTGAAATTGCCTCCTGATATAACCCTATAGTTTCTGGGCTTTCTTTTCCACCTCTACACACTGTTTCGTAAACTTAAGGTCGCTGCTAATTAGCACACGCAAGTCCTTTTCTAAATCAGTCACCTCTATATTACTACCCAACATCGAGTAGTCCGACTTGGGATTGGCATAGCCAATGTGCATCACTTTGCATTTACCCAAGTTAAACGGCATTTGCCATTTTTCGGACCACTCTCCTATCCTATCTAGGTCCGCACGCAGTTCCTCGATCGCTTCGGGCGTCCCAACATTGGCCCCAAGCTTGGTGGAATCAGCGAATTTGGCGATCCGACTGACGATGCCACCGTCGATATCATTTATGTAAATGATAAACAACAGTGGCCCCAAAACGGAACCCTGAGGAACCCCACTAGTGACCGAGGCCCAACCCGAACTAGCACCTTTAATTACCACCCTCTGCCGCCTATTCCTCAGCCAGTTTTCAATCCACCTACCTATTTCCCCACCGATACCCAGCGCGCGCACTTTCGCCATTAGCCGGCGGTGAGGTACCTTATCAAAGGCTTTCTGAAAGTCGAGATAAAGTATATCAATCGCCCTACTCTTATCGTACTCACTCAACATGACGTGGAAAAACTCGAGCAAGTTGGTGAGACACGACCTATGCCGTCTAAACCCATGTTGGGAGTCCCCAAGCAGCTTGTAGGAATCCAAATGGTCAACGATCCTATCCGCTATTATCCCTTCTAATAATTTACCTACAACTGACGTGAGACTAATGGGACGATAGTTCCCTGGACTTTCGTTATCCCCTTTCTTAAAGATAGGGGTCACGTTGGCTTCCCTCCAGTCACCAGGCACCTGGCCCATCTCCAACGATTTGTTGAAGACTGTAGCCAGGTGGGGAGCCACCTGGTCGTGCACTTCTCGCAACACTCTGGGGAGAAACTGGTCTGGCCCAGGAGCCTTAAACGCGCTCAGTTTGTCTATTCTATCGGCAACGACTGTCGCGGTACATCTAACACTATCCAGGCCAGCACCTTCGTGCCTCACGCCTGGCTCGGGGATGACGCGGGTATCCTCCCTGGTGAACACTCCCGCAAAGTACTCATTAAGCACATTGGCGATGTCCGCATCGGAGGTCCGCAGAACGCCGCTTCCGTCCTTTAACGGACCTATTATACTTCTAATGGGCTTTCTACTATTAACATAACTGAAGAACTCCTTAGGGTTCCCCTTGCAGAGGCTTGCCACCCGTAGTTCTTCGTTACGTTTCGCTAGTCTAACCTTCGCCTTCACTTCCCTACACAGGCGGACATACGCTTCAGTGTTCTCGTGGGAACGATTGGCCTTCGCCCTCCTATACGCTACTTTCCTATTTCGGATAGCCGAAGCGATATCACGATTGAACCACCTATGCTGCGTTGAAGCAGGGGTGACCGGTTTTGAGGGTATGGCAGCAGACTGCAGCACCATAAACTCGTCCCGGAATGCACTCCACACTCCCTCAATATCGCCGCCAACCTCTAACCCCATCTCTCCTACGCTATCCCTGAGGCTAAGAAAGTTCGTCCGCTGGAGATCGAGCTTACTGCCTCTCGAGTTACTACGCTTCACCCGAGGGACGCACACACGGAACCTAATAAGACCGTGATCACTCCCGCCCAATGATTCGTCAACGGTGAGGCCAGTGACGAGGTTGTCTTCGTTGATTGACTAAGTGCTAGTGAATATTCTAGAACGCTTTCGCCTCGTGTAGGCTCGTTGACCCACTGAGTGAGGAAGTTCTCATCAGCAAAGTCAACTAGCCTCCTCCCTTCAGCATCGGCAGTCCTGTTTTCCCACTTTATGCTGCGACAGTTGAAGTCTCCTAAAACTACACACACCCTATCCCCTAGCAGGGAGAGAGAGAGAGAGAGAGAGATTTGTCATTAGTACGAGATTTCTTATCGTAAAGGCCGCGTCGAACACATGGAGCCTTTGCGTGTGTAAAAACTCCATCGTTCTTAGTTAATTCTGTTGTTTCTGTATGTTACGATTATCTTATTCCGAAAATTTTTTTAGAAGTATATTATGAAAATGACTATTTTCTCGTTTAGCGACTAAATAAACAGAATGAAGTAAATATATACCAAATTATTTGATTATTCTACGCTAAAATTAACAGCACTACAAAAGTTATATATATATATATATATATATATATATATATATTGCCTTCTAAGCCGACTGGGCCTGTCAAGAACTTCATTATACGGAGAACATCTCTCCATTAAATATATACAAATCAAATAAGTACAAGCACATGCGAGTTTAGAACATAATGTGCGTTAAATAACGTTAAATATTAAAAGTTAAATGATAAATGTTAAATAATTCGCTTCGCGACTAATAAACAGAATAATGTAGTGGTCTTTTATTATTCAAAGTATATATAAGCGATATTATTTGATTTAATGGTGCGTCGATGGGTATATATATATATATATATATATTATATATATATATATACAGTACTGTGCAAAAGTATGAGACCACTGTCAATCTCATACCTATTAGATAACACTGCCCAACAAAAAAAAAAATTTTGCTGCTGATTTAATTCTAAGACCTGTTTCTGGATAATATTGATGTGCTGATTTAAAAAATCACCTTAGATTTTGTCCATCACATCAGGTTTTCGTGTAATGCAATATGCCTATTTTGGGTGATCCATGAAGGGCGCTTATGAAAATTGATGATTTTTGAGACCTGTTAACAGCTATTTTGCTGTTAAAATTTTATCTGTGGAATACAAAAATCTGTGCATTAAATCTAAAAGTCATGTACAACATATTAAAATCTTGGGTATCTGTGATTTCCCCAGGTGTGAGCGTGACGTCATGATCTGAGAGAGATTTCCCATTGGCAGAGTGAGAGCAGCCGGTTCCGCTAGTGACGTTACTTGTAAACTTTCAGCAGTTGGGTTGCAACATGAGTATTAAAGTTCACTATCTCAACAGTCATCTGGATAAATTTCCAGAAAATCTTGGTGATGTTAGTGAAGAGCAAGGTGAAAGGTTCCACCAAGATATCAAAGTGATGGAAGAACGATACCAAAGAAGATGGGATACCCATATGATGGCTGACTACTGCTGGAGCCTGCAAAGAGATTGTCTTGACATCTCTCATTCTAGGAAGTCGTATAAGAGAAAATTTATCAGCACTGAAAAGTAAGAAAACAAGAAAAAGACAATGTTAAGAAAACTGGTCCAGTGCTTGCTTTAATATGGATTCATTTTTTGCTTATTTAAACACTTTTAATCACTTTATGTGTCAATATTACCATTGTATATTAAAGTTCACTCCCTGCACAATTGTTTACTTTTCCATGCTGATTCTGAGTATGTAAAAACTTATTTTTTTGAAAAGAAAAAAAATTGGGCATAACCCTGCCAAAATGCGATATCTCCAAAATATCCGTATTTGATTGCTCGAAAACCTGACATGATAGGCAAAAACTAAGGTGATTTTTTAAATCAGCACACCAAAGTTACCTAAAAACAGGTGTTAGAATTAAATCAGCAAAATTGGTGTTGGGCAGTGTAATCTGTCGTATGAAAATTGGCTTTGATACTAAAATACACATTAACTCGAACCTCTGGTTCATATTAACGTATAACTAAGTTATTACTTAAGTGTATAAAGTTGTATTAGCTGGGTGACCCTCTAGTCTGCATAAATTGGACTTGAGGGTTGATTTATTATATTACTTATAACGCATGTGTTTAAAGATCTAGCGAACTATTGATGATGGATCTGCAGCAAATGCTCCTAAGCTATTGTTATATCAGTATTTACAATTAAAAGTATTGACATATTCACTTAAATTCTGAAAAACAAATTTATCCAAAACGTTTCTCATTATAATCCTAATTCATTCTGTTTTTTTCTTTCACAGGCTTAAGAAATGACGAAAAGTACAATTTCTGATGAGATTAGATACAAAATAATACATTTGCATTGTGAGGGACTGAGTCAAAGAAAAATAAGTGAATCTACAGGTGTTTCCAAAACTGGTGTAAAAACAATCTTGGCTCGTCAGAGATCAAATGGGACCTCCAGTTGGTCATCCTAGATTAGAGAGGCCTTCTAAGATTTCTCCATTTCATCTACAATATCTAAAAATTACTTCCCTTCACTTGCAGCAGATCTCGAAAAAACAACAGGTGTCTCAGTTGATCCCTCTACTGTACGAAGGAAGCTTAACTCTGTAGGTCTTAAAGGATGTGTTGCAGCAAAAAAGCCACTTTTAAGGAATGGAAATAAAGAGAAGAGAAGAAACTATGCTTTGGAATACAAGTATTGAACATCTGAGACCTACTGAGTTAAGCTCTCCCCTCCTCTCTCTAAGGTTACCTTCCTAGGTCAGGTTAGGGTACCCATTTTGGGGGAGGTTATTCGCCCGGGCCTCCCTTCAACCCCCTCTCCCACCTTCATGCAGCTTGGGGGCTAAACCCTCTCCCATTGCTTGCCTGCCCCCTCCCCCCACGGGTGCCAACCCTCCCCTTTGCAACATTGATCAACATTGCATTGCAATTCCACTCTCCCATTTCCGGTCAAACTACTACTGATTTAAGCATTCGAAGTCAGGTTACACCTTCTAACCAACTGAAGCTGTCAAGAACTTCAGTAAGCGACGAGACATGCCAGCGGAAAGATCTTCCCTTCTCGTCTCCTCTCTCCTCTCTCTGAGGTTACCTTCCTAGGTTAGGTTAGGGTACCCCTTTTGGGGGAGGTAATTCGCCCGGGCCTCCATTCAACCCCCTCTCTCCCATTCATGCAGCTTGGGGGCTGAACCCCCTCCCAAAGGGTTCCAAACCCCCTCCCTCATGGGTGCCAACCCTCCTCCCCCTTTGCAACAATGATCAACATTGCATTGCAATTGCACTCTCCCATTTTGCTGTCATCCTACTCACTGACGATTATATTCCTTTTTGCTTTATACATACACATTCCATACAACCATTTGCGCTTGTGTGTTTATGACACGCACAGTCAGTGAGCTTGAACGTAAGCACGTATGAATATGTACGGGGCTCCAATAAACCTTAGCCCCCCCCCCGTCCATGGCCTAAACCATTAGAGGTACAGTAAAACTAAACATACCTTACAAAAGAGAATTTAATCCTGCATTTAATGAGAAACAATTAAAACTTGGTGTTCCCGTCATTGGCTTCCAAGACAGCCTGAATTCGCTTTGGGTAGCTTGCCAAAAGTGACGTGAATAGATCTTGATCGTTACGCAAATTTTCTAAAACAGTTTCAATGTGTTGCGTCATTGTATCCTTCGAAAATCGATTTGCTGCAGGTTCTTGAAACAAGAGACATTCAACCTTGTCCTTTATAACTGATCCAATGTGTTCACAGACGTTCAGGTCAGGAGAATTTCCTGGCCATTCTTCATTTCCAAAGAAATCGATCTCATGGTTCCGCAACAACTGTTGAGTAGCTAATTCCTTAAAGCAGGGGGCCTTATCGTGCAGAAGTGTGACCTGATCGACATCCATAACATTGTTTGGGTTTCTTAGAAAAGGAATGACATGCTGGGATAGAATAATATCACGAAAATACTGTCCATCCCAACTCTGACCATTTGGCTTCAGCACCCACATGAGCTTCTTTGCAGTGAACAAAACAAACACACCAACACAGTCTGGACTTTTTAATAATTCACGATAATGTTCATTGTCATCGATTTCATCGATTTCATCGATTTCATCGATTTCATCGATTTCATCTGACTATTTTCTCGTTTAGCGACTAAATAAACAGAATGAAGTAAATATATACTTTCAATGATGTCCTTTGTTTCCTGAGAGAGTGGCAAATTTGGGCGCCCAGATTTGCTTGTATCCTTTTCACATTCATCCAAAGTTTTATTCCAATTTCTTTTGACGAAGTCCTCTCTTCTTCGCAACTTTTTGGCAACCCATGAACGTGTTATAAAGGTGGCTCCAGCATCACGAGCTTCCCGAAATGTTATTGCTCGTATGCGATCTATCACACGTTGCTTCTCCGAATCACCAATTAATTGAGAAGCCATTATATTATCACTTTATCAGCTAGAGTAGTTTTAATACCTGCAATAAATAAAGAATTTGATATAGTTTTATAATCACTAAAAACTATTTCGATATAAGTAAACATGTAAGCTGCAAATTGGGGGGGCTAAGGTTTTTGGAACCCCTTATAAATGTGTATACGTATCCCCATACTGTATATCTGCGATATACAATGGCGTTTTACAAATATAATAATAATAATAATAATAATAATAATAATAATAACTAATAGTCATTGAGAGAAATATGGATTAACTTGGTCGCAGAGTTTACAATATATATATAAATATATATATATATATATATTATACAGTATATATGAACCTCAGGGAACCATTTTGAGTTCATTCCCATATATATATATAATTGAAATCATGTACACATTTACATAGTTGTGTATGTATTTGTTTACAATGTGTGTATATGTGTGGTGTGTATGTGTGGAAATAAATGGTTATTTATTCTATCTTTCTTTATATTTCTTAATTTGCTTCAATATATAACTACTTTTTATTTTCATGATGAACCTTCAGTATATACAGTATATATGCTATAATGTGTGTGTGTGTATGTGTGTGTGTGTGTGTGTGCGTGCTAGAATTCACATTTAGTGGTATTTAGATGACTTTTTATGGAATGTTAAAGGCTTCATTTATGCAAAATAGAAAGAAGGAAGTGAGAAGGATAATAAATTATGAAAGGATTTTCTTAAAGGTCTTCTAATTTAATATATATATATATATATATATATATGAAAAATTATTTCACGAAAGTGACACGTGAAAAATATTTATGATGAATAAAACCACGAAGGGAAAAGAAACAGTGTTCCTGAGGATGTCATTAGACGAAAGCGCTTGAGCACCCCTTTGTGTTTCTTTTCCCTTCGTGGTTTTATTCATCATATATATGAAAATTATTTCACGAAAGTAACACGTGAAAAGTATTTATGATGAATAAAACCACGAAGGAAAGGAAACACAGAATGGTGCTCAAGCGCTTTCGTCTAATGACATCCTCAGGAACACTGAAGTACATAAAGAGGTACAGCCTATATATAGATTACAGAAAAAATATATATATATACAATAAACGGAGAAATAAAAATAAAAATTAAGGATTGTGGGAGGAGCATACAAATTTGTAATGTGGTTCCTTTTACATAGGTCAGACGGGAAAGGATTTGCACACATGTATAAAACAGCATCAATATTCCGTTAGAACAGGACAGTCGTCCAGTGCCCTTTTTGTCTATTTGTCAGAGTTATCCCACTGTATTGATTGGAATAATGCTACAGTTTTGTTTCACTCTAGCAACATTGTTAATAGAAATATTCTTGAGCATGGGCGTCCGGAGGGGGGGGCAAGAGGGGGCAGTTGCCCTCCCTTTGAAATTTGTGTTTGCCCACGCAACGACTTCTATAATTCTACTGCAGCTCAGTCAGTGTTTCCACATTCAAGGAAATGTCGTTTACTTTACCTTTACTTTACCGAAGTGCCGTGTCGTTGAACTTAGAAGTGTTAAATAAACTATACTGAAAGATATAGTAATGGAATTATTTGCAAAGATCATTATATTGAGTGTTTTATTTATTTTTTTCTCTCGAAAACCTTTTGGTCAATTTCACTGAAACTTACACGATTATAGTTAATCATAGTATCATATAACATATAAAAAATGGACTTGACTGGTAGAAAAAAAAAAGTGCATTTTTTTTCTACCTAATAAAGAACTAATAAGAACTAATAAGTTAGTTTTGCCCCCCCTTGCGAAAAATCCTGCGGACGCCCCTGTTCTTGAGTCTGCCATTATCCAACTTACAAATATCAGGTCATCCCATAAGTAATGTCGTTTTTTAGATCGGAATTTGAAGGACAAAAAAAAACTCAACTGAAACTTTTTAATCTAGTATATATTTTCCATCGGAATCAATGACACTCTGCCAACGTCCTACAAGCTTTTCAATGCCATGTTTATAAAATTCAGGCGGTTTTGAGGCAAAAAACGTACAAAGACTGGTGTGCAGGTCATCTAAAGAAGTATACTGTTTTTCGTCAAGATAGTTTTGCAGACTCCTGAAGAGATGATAATCTGAAGGCGCAAGGTCTGGAGAATATGGAGGATGTGGAAGTCTTTCCCACCCAAGCTCCTCAATTTTTGCAGAAGTGATCCGAGCGGTATGAGGACGTGCGTTGTCGTGGTGGAACATGATTCCTTTCCGATTAACCAAAGAAGGTCTCTTTTCTTTTGGTGCAATCGATCCAGTTGTTGACAATAGACTTGAGCAGTGATTGTTTGGTTGTGTGGCAAGGTTTCAAAGTGTATTACACCACCTTTATCCCACCAAACACTAAGCAACACCTTCCGAGGGTGAAGATTTGGGTTTGGCTGTGGTGTCGCTGGTTCTCCGGCACAAACCCACTGTCGACGGCGCTTAACATTCTGGTACAGTACCCACTTTTCATCACCAGTCACTAAACGGTGCAAAAACGGATCTTGGAGTTCACGGAAATGAAGAGCTGTGCTAATGTTTACCCGCACCCTCAGATTGTCGACCGACAATTCATGTGGCACCCATTTTCCTAACTTAGGCACTTTCCCGAGTTGTTGCAAATGTCGATGGATGGTGGACGGGGATGAATTGAGTTTCTGGGCCAATTCTTCGACAGTTGTTGAACAGTCTTCTTCAAGTGCGGCTAACAGCAGGTCATCATCAAACTCAGCAGGGCGTCCAGAGCGTGCTGCATCTGTCAAACAGCAGTCATCATTCCTAAACTTTTGAAACCATCTTTGACATTTCCTCACATGCAGAATATCGTTGCCATAAACGTCCTGAATGTTTCGCGTTGCTTCAGTAGCACTATTCCTTTTTTTGAACTCGTAAAGCATTATATGCTTGATATGCTCTTCTGATACCGCCATGTTTATGAGGGGTTCACATAAAGCAAAACACACTTCACTGGTCAAGGTCTGTAAAGTATGTAGCGAAACATGATAGATCTCCTCTTAGAAATAACCTTCGGAAAATTTATGCTTAAACCGAGTAGGACTAGTTTAAACTTAATCTATCGTAAAAAACGACATTACTTATGGGATGACCTGATAACTTCAACATAAGCAAAAGGTCTTTTTCAACTCGATCCTTTTGTTTTGAATTCCTTCAGAACGGATTTAGAGAAGAAGGGTAGAACGCTAAACCTTTGGTAAACTTGTATGCTACTCTAATAACTTTTGTTTTTCAATTTATTTTTATATACATCGAACTTAGACAAGAATGGCAGAGTGCTAAAACCTGGGCAGATTTCCAGTATAAATTTGTATGCTCCTCTTAAGTTTTATTTTTATTTTTATTTTTCAATTTATTACTATTTTTTTTTTAAATTAACTATAACATTGGTTGGAAACAATTCATTTGATCTTGTGTTGGATTCGAGCAAAGTGCTAAAACATCGGTCGTTATTTTCCTTACAAATTTGTATGCTCCTCCCACAATCCTTTAATGTTTAATTTTTATTTTTATTTCTCCGTTTATTGTATATATATATTATATATATATATATATAATTTTTTTTTCTGTAATCTATATATAGGCTGTAACTCTTTATGTACTTCAGTGTTCCTGAGGATGTCATTAGACGAAAACGCTTGAGCATCATTCTGTGTTTCCTTTCCTTCGTAGTTTTAAATTGATAATTATTTAGTTTCGTAAAAATTGGTCGTTGCCAATTTACCGGCAGTTTTTACATAAATTTCTTATGTTCTTGTAGTTCGGAACCCACGTAAAATTGTAGGTCCCCTCCGCCACCACGGAGGACATACACAATACACGATTACGAACACAGTTAGGTAGACCAGCCATGAGTGGATCCTAGGGTCTTTGTTGGTCTGAAACATTATAACATTATAACATTATATATATATATATATATATATATATACACCTCGTACTTCGTTACCTCGTAGAAGTTCCATCCGTTAGTCTCTCTTGACATGAAAGTCAAGTTGGTGACCCCGCCTCTAGGCCTGGCTTGGTGGAGGATCTAGTTGTTCTCTTCCGCTCTCCACCTCACATAGCCAGGTACGCGGCTCATCTGGTACCATCCTGACCCAGACATCTAGTCTTCTTTTGTAGACTTTAACTTTGAACCCTGTAACGTTTCTGAGTTCCTTTGGAAGCTGGTTAAAAAGTTTTGGACCTCTGAAAACCAAGCTGTTTTCCTTCAGTGTTGAAGTCGTCCCTTGTCGGGCCTCTAATTTGTGAACACTACACATTCTGCCTTTCCTATTCTCTAGCGTTGTTTGGTTGGTAATTTGGTTTAGTCTGAGGTTTGGTACCAGTTTTTCAATCATTTTCAATGTACATATTATGGTGTACCTCTCTCTTCTTCTTTCCAGAGAGTACAGATTTAGTTTACTTAGTCTTACCCAGTAGTTAAATTCTTTTCAGCCATCAATCTTAGCTGTGAAATGTCTCTAAATATCTTCTAGTTTATTAATTTCTTCCTTCTTGTATGGGGACGTCAACACTGAGCAGTACTCCAATTTTGGTATGACCAGTGTTTACAGCAGGGGAATCATTACTGCCTTCTCCTTTCTTTTGAACGTACTTAGTACCTGTCCCGCGACTCTTTTTGCTTTGTTTATCGCTATCTCATTTTGTATCTCGAATTTCACATCATTGGTTATTATAAACCCGAAATCTATCGCTTTCGTGCTTCTCTGAATTTCCTGTCTGTCCGAGGCATAAGTCTGTATAAGTTCCTCATTTCTACCATATCTCAGCAGCTGAAATTTCTTGGTGTTAAATGTCATGTTCTCTTCTGACCATTTGTAGATTCTGTTCGTGTCCCTCTGCAAGGCCTTCACCTCTTTTGCATCGCTGATTTTTCTGCTGATCTTTTTATCATCTGCAAAGGATATTACTATACTTCTACTATTTACTTCGTTGTCTATGTCTGCTAGCATGATAAAGAAAAGGAGCTGGGCCAATACTGTTTCTTGTGGTACTGAGCTGCGTACCTCTAATTCTGATGATGTTATACCTTGAATTTTAACGACCTGTTGACGTTCTCTGAAGAAGTTGTAGATCCATTTTCCAACGTTGCCTGTTATTCCCATGTTTCATTTTATGCGCTATTATATCAGGTTGTAACAAATTCTGCTCGATTAGAAGACGGACGATAGATAATAGAATAACCTCAAGATAATGTGAAATAGTTGCAAAATACATGCGGCGACAGGTTCGCACAGGTTTTATCACGATACAGAACGATACAGAATGACTTAGGCTAGTTTAGGATTAGGCTAATGAATATTTTCTCTGGTGTTTTTCATACAGTTACAACGCCACCCCTACGACATTACAGTAATTGAAAAAACATGGAGCCCACGAAAGAGCATATTCGACATGTGATGCTGTATGAGTTCCATAAAGGATATAACGCTAGTGAATCCGCAAAAAACATTCAAAGAGTTTATGGAAATGATGTTGTGAGCGAATGGATGTGTAGGAGATGGCTTGAGAAGTTCAGAAATGGAGACTTCAGTCTGAAAGATTATCAACGAACAGGACGACCAAATGAGTTAGATGAAGAGTTGCTGAATTCAACAGTGCAGGAAAACCCAACGGTAACTGTAAGAGAACTTGGCCTGCAACTCGGCGTTAGCCATATGACAATTCATCGTCATTTGAAGCTGTTAGGAAAAGTAGTGAAGGTTGGAAAATGGGTTTTACATGATTTGCCACAAGCCAATCTTCAACATCGAATCGATATTTGTACATCACTGGATTCTCAGCAACTGCAGGCACCGCTTTTGAATCGGATCATCGCTGGGGATGAAAAATGGGTCCTCTATAACAATATTAAGCGTCGACATCAGTGGCTTAGCCGTGAAACAAAGCCTGAACCACAGCCAAAGAATGGACCCCATCCAAAGAAAATTTTGCTATGCGTTTGGTGGGATATGCAAGGAATTATTCATTTTGAGCTTCTGCCAGATAACCAAATAATCACAGCTGACGTCTACTGCCAACAACTCCAACGATTGAAGATGGCATTACAAGAAAAACGTCCTGCATTAATTAATCGCAGAGGTGTTCTATTC
Source organism: Bathynomus jamesi (assembly GCA_023014485.1). Lineage (NCBI taxonomy): Eukaryota > Metazoa > Arthropoda > Malacostraca > Isopoda > Cirolanidae > Bathynomus > Bathynomus jamesi. The sequence continues at coordinate 261,829 of JAJOZX010003948.1, forward strand.
CACCAGGATAACACGCGCCCTCACATTGCTCGAATCACCACTGCCCAATTGGAGGCATTTGGTTGGGAAAAAAATGCCTCATCCACCTTATTTTCCAGACATCGCACCTTCAGACTACCATTTATTCAGAAGTCTGCAACACCACGTACATCAGTGGTATTCATTGGGCTGCTCGCGAGTCAAATATATATACACCGCCTTTGGCTCACGAGCCGCGCAATGAGTACCACTGACCTAGATGGACAAAAGTTGCAAGCCAAGGAAGCTATCGAAAACGAAGTGATCGCTTTTTTTTAGCTCGAAACTAAGGGATTTCTTCGAACGTGGCATAAAAATTTTTTTCTACAGATGGGAGGACGTTATAGAAAAAGAAGGGAATTATATTGATGATTAATTTGTCATTATGTCATTTAATTTTTGTTGTGAATAAACTAAAAATTCGAGCAAATTTGTCCTTATAATTCCTTTAATTTTTGTTCTGAATGAACTAAAAAATCGAGCAGAATATATGTTACAACCTTATACCTGATCACATTTGTCGAAAGCTCTAGCAAAATCCGTGTATATGACATCGTAGTTTTCATTGCCTTCAAGTGGCCTATGATATTATTATAGTGCTCTATAAGTTGTGATAGGCATAATCTTCCTGATCAGAATCCGAGCTGATTTTCGTTGAATCTTTCCAGTGTCTTCAAGAAGTCACAGATGTTCTCTCTAACTATTCTTTCAAATACTTTGGTAAGATTGGACGTCAAAGACATCGGTCTATAGTTCTTTGCTTGAGATCTATCCCCTCCTTTATATGTAGGGACAATGTTTGCTCTTTTCAAGACAGTCTGTATTTCCCCAGAGTCTAGGGTTCTTCTCCATATCTAGTATATGGGTGTGGCTATTTCAATTTTACAGGTTTTAATCAATAAAGCATTCCATTTGTCGGGACCTGCAGCTGAGTGTGAGTTCATTTGTTCTATAGCTCGCATAATATCTTCTGGGGTAAAATCAATCTCTGTTACACAATCTCCTGGCAATTTCTCTTCAAAGAATGTATCTATGTCAGGTATCGCTTTGTCACTTTTTGGGGTACTGATTGCAGAATGGTTTCAAAGTGACCCCCTCCTTCTTCAATGCACGCGGCGAGCCTCCGATCCATCGAGTCTTGCCAAGGAAAACGCGGAAGTTCATTTCTGAGGTTTATGAATGCATCCTGTATACGTGCAACCAACTGCTCCCTAGTTTCGGGCTTACCCCGCTGATAAACGTTACTCTTGAAGAACCCCCAGACCAAAAATAATGTAAATAAATAATGTGAGGATCTGCACAGTTGCCAATGTATCATTAAATGTCATTGAATATTATCTAAGATCGCCTTTTTATTATGTTTTAGTTACCCAAATGTAGAGGCCTGTATCTCGGTAACGGTTGGGAATCAGGCACATGTCGATATAATACTTTCTACTTAGAAATACCCAAAGAGTCAAATGGTACATTCTTGACATTTCCTCCTGGGACACCCTGTATATATATATATATATATATATATATATATATATATATATATGATACACACAGACAGTGCATGGAACAAGGAACTCTTCTGGGATAATTAAATCCACTATAGTCCGAATAAGTAATGGTAAATGACAAATACCGTAGTTTTTCTTTTTCATGATGCTAGCCCGACGTGGGCAACGGGTCACTCGCAAAGAGGTCCAATATATATAGCTTCCCTCACCAGCTATCTGCAAAGCAGACAGGATCCAGCTTTGGGACATGGATCTAGGGTTTAAAGCAGCCAAGCCCTGCTACATTTAGAACCTCAATATAAGCAAAAGACTCGCTGCCTTGTCTTGAAACGGACATGTTATGTGCCTTGAAAAGTGGACGCTCAATTCTGCCAGTTGAGGTTTAAGTTTTGGTTTTTGGCTAAAAATATAATAGTTACCCCTTTTTCTTTGGTGTATTCAATCTGACGTGAAGGCAGCGAGTCTTTTGCTTAGATTGAGGTTCTAAATGTAGCAGGGCTAGGCTGCTTTAAACCCTAGATCCATGTCCCAAAGCTGGATCCTGTCTGCTTTGCAGATAGCTGGTGAGGGAAGCTATATTTATGGGGCCTCTTTGCGACTGACCCGTTGCCCACGTCGAGCTAGCATCATGAAAAAGAAAAACTATGGTATTTGTCATTTACCATTACTTATTCGGACTATAGTGGATTTAATTATCCCAGAAGAGTTTCTTGTTCCATGCACTGTCTGTGTGTATCATAAAAAACTCAGGGGACCATTCTGAGTTCATTCCCATATATATATATATATAAGGCGCCTCGGTGGTGTAGTGGTTAGCGTAGCTGACTACGAATCCTTCGGCCCCGGGTTCCAGACCCGACGGCAGCCGGCGCGCAGCAAAACCCAGCTGTTCATCCTTCCACACAATAAAGAAAGTGGTTCGTAGATAAATGGGTAACCTAGGTGGCCTAGTGGTTAAGACGCTGGGCTGCTGATGGGGCGTGGTTCGGATTCCACGTTAAACTGTAGCTCTAAGGTGGAGTGAAAAGCTTGACCTTCGTCAGAATGAACAATTCGGGCGGAAGCTAACTAAAGGTTATATTATAATATATAATATATAATATATATATATATATATATAAATGTATGTGTGTATGTATGTAAGAAGCGTGAGAAAGAGAGAGAATTTGATTTTAGTTGTATATTCTGAGGGGAGAATAATGGTTCCCCTCCCTATATTTTCATTCTACAAATTTACAAATGATGTCCTCCACAATCCAAAACGTCCCTTTTCGTAATATCTTTCATTGAACTGGCACAGATAATCTTTAGTAAATACTTTTTCAAAGAATTCGATGTTGATGTTTCCGTTTTTGTCTGAATGAATGACACAATTGTTCTTCTAACCTGCGTTTCAAAATTGAGAATGGGCAACGGATCCCAAAACGAACACTTCACTTTGGTGCATGCATTTTTTATGTGCGCATATAAATGCGCATATATTTATTGCTTCCTCGCAATAAATAAACATTTCCTTTTCCCTTCCGAAAGACGAAAAATTACGCCCTAAAGAGCTTAGCGCATAATAAAAGTTCAGCAGGATGAGTTTGACGTAGTATTTACGAACATAAAGTTTCACATGGCCATTCTCTTTTTTTTCTAGAAAGAGTAAATATTTCATTGTCACTTATGCCTAATGATCTTGTTTATTCTATACAGAATGGCTCAGAGAAAATTCAGTTTAAATATCTAAGCAATAATAAATCTTTAAACGGCTTATTAGACATCGGTCGATGTAAACCGTTTATAATTACTGGGTTTTTTCCCACAAAAAGAGTTTTAAAATCGTTCAGTTTTCGGAAATAACTAAAGTAATTTAGTTTATGGTTAATTATCACACTTTAGGTCCTGTTCAGAGATTAATATGATGTGTTTATGCCCCACAGAAAGCGAAAATTAAGTATTAAAACTAAAAAATACTCAATATATAACGTCCGTTTGAATCGAATGTTGCAGAAATATGTTTCTGGTTGAAATCGTATAAAATGCTTATGAGTAATCCCGCATGAATTTAATTGCTTGGAATAAGAGAAAGGTTTCAGTTTTTTGTCAAAGGACTGTAACACTTTAAAAATAATGTGAGGAAGTTAGAGAGTTAAATACAAATGGAAGCGTCCATTCAACTTTTACGTTCATTTCCGATATTAGTTAACGCAGATTAAGATAAGAGACGGGCGTACCTAAAATATTTGGCACCCCCCATAAATAATTTTAAATTTAAACACAGAAAAATATATTATGTTTGCAAGTAGATTTTTAAACAGTACAGTACTGTCATAAGCAAATTGGAAATAAGAAAAATGCAGGACATTAAAAATTCAGTGAACAGGTAATACTGCATTTTATTTTATACAAAAAACACAGGAAATTCAGTCTCAACGCTCAGCCTATTCTTCAAAGGTAAATAGAGAGGATTCACAGTCTCTGCTTTCGAGCCTTAATTTCTGCAAATTGATCAATGACCTCATCAAAATTCACCTTCTTTGCATATTCATGTTCAACTGAAAGTAAAGCCAGATTTGTCAATCTTGTCTGACTCATGGTTGAGTGAAAGAAATTTTTTATCAATTTCAATTTGGAAAAACTTCTTTCACATGAAGCAATAGACACACAGACAGTCAAAAAGAATCTCAAACACAGTGACAAGCTTGGCAAAGATTCACAAAAATCCCATTTCACAATAAACTCCAGAAACTGCAGTGCTGTCCATTTCTTTGCCTCTTGAACGCTGATTTTGGCAGCTTCCAAATGCCTCCGAAGTCGTCCAATTTCCACACTGATATCTTCATCAGAGAATTCATCGAAAATCTGAGTCAAATTTGGAATATACTTCCGAAGTTCTTCTTCTGTTGCAACAACCAAAGTGTTTGGCTGAATAACAGCGAAGATTGACAGAATTTGATCCATTGCCTTAGAACGAATCTCCAATTCTTGATGAAAGCGATGAAGACATTCAAACATAGCCCTTTTTACTTCCTCTGGCAATATGAGACCAGCATCCTTTGCCATCTCTCCTGGCATCCTGTTTCGGAGCTTTACTCTCCCTCTTCTCTCCATAGAAATGTCCATTTCCTCACACTTTCTAGTTGCATAATGAATGGCCCTCTCCACAATGCATTTCCAGGTATTATAACATCACGACGATGCATTTATAAACACTTAAACATTACTATGATACCACATTGTCAAAAATTACTGGACACTGGTATAAGTACCATGATATTGTTATAAACACCAGCACTTTATGCTTTATCATAATTATTTAATGAAACATACCTCATGTATGTGGAGTCACAGTGTCAAGTGAACAAGACTTGGAATGTCAGTTGCAGCCAGCTGGCTATGCTCAACAAACTGATGACTAAAACGTCAACAAACGTTCGCCTATCGATGTAATTTTTATCAAATATTTAATTTTTCGTTTGTAAATTTTGTATCGCCAATAAAAATAAAAATTTCTTTTATAGTGGAAATTAACATAAGCTGTTGTAATAGTTTGAACATTTTTAAATTTTTTTCCTTACTTTGGCGAATTTTTCATTTGGTTTGAAAACTTGTACTGGTATTTCAACTCTCTCGATGGCACCCCCCTCCTGGCTGTCACCGGGGGCGAACCGCCCCCTCGCACCCCCCTTAGTACGCCACTCATAAGAGAAATGGTAAATGCAATGCAATATATACAGCATATAATATATATATATATATATATATATATATATATATGCAAACAACCACAGGGAAAAGGAAAAGGAAACACGAAATCCGAGCACTTTCGTGATATATTCACATCTTCAGGAAGAAGAAAGAAATAGAAGAATTTACCAGGTAACTGAGTTAAATACACAAGCGAAAAGTTCCCCAATAGGCAAATCAATTTAAAAAACAATAAAACAATCTAAGGATTTTTTCCCCATAGATAACTTAATCTAAAGGCTACTAAATTATTGAATAAATAAAAACTATATAAATGAAATTTGACAATTAACATGTACACAAAACAAAAATTATTATAACAGTTATTAGAAGTAGTATTTAATTAAAACAGGCAATTAAGTGGCAAGAATCTAAGGAAACAGAAGACATGGTGCAATCGTCGTCACGTGCTTCTTCCAGAATATTCCGAATATCTAAAAACAATCTAAAAATTTTTTTTTCCAATAGATAACCTGTTCAAAAGTCTAATAAACTATCAAGTACATACAGACTATATAAAAGAAATAATACAATTAAAATGTACACATAAAAATGTTAACAATTATTAAAATAATATTTATTTATTTAAAGCAAACAATTACGTGGCAAGAATGCGGTTAAAATAATACACTACTTTTTTAACAATGTACGAGTCTAATTTATAAAGCCCAGGGCTAATATTAAGAACAAAATCAGCATTATTCTTGATCACACTCGATTCAAGTATATTTCTACTAGCAATAAATTTACTAAAACTTAATTTGGAAGAATTTTTCCAGTCAATGGGATGATTAGTATCTCTTACGGTAATGAAAATGGCGTTAGATTCCTGGCCGGTTCTTATACTGTATTTATGCTGCTTAATATGTAACTCAAGCGTCTTGCCAGTTTGACCAATGTAAAATTTATCACATAGGGGACGGTGGGGTAAGACGGACCCATGGGGTGAGATGGAACCCCCCCCCTCTAAACCCAAGCAGAAAGGGCGAGGTTCAGATATTGGTTGCTAGATGTCCTTCACGTCACCAAACAAAAGCATGACACAAAAGAAAAAAGCAAAGCAAGCGAAAGCTGGGCCATCCTGGGCTCATGACAGTGACAGTGAGGATGGAGATTCAACCAAGTGCTTGTATTGCAATGACACGTTTGGTAATTCTGTGCGAGGGGAAGGGTGGGTTTGTTGCGCCATTTGCAAGAGATGGGCACATGAGGAATGTGCAGGGGTAGAGGATGATGAGGAAGAGGTTTTTGTGTGTGAGTTGTGCCAGTAAGGATGGACCCCTGGGGTCCATCTTACCCCGTGATTCGTTTTTGGTACAATAAAAATATTGATTTGGTAAAATCTCGTGTTTCAGTCTTTTCCTCTAAAAACCGTGACCAGGGTGTGGACTTTAAATATAACACCCCAAAGCACCACCACAACCCCTAAAAAAAAAAAAAATTATTTAAATGTGGTTTCTAGACTCATTTTTGTGTTAAGTAGTCCGTCTTACCCCACCTTCCCCTATTGTGCATGGAATTTTATATACACAACCCTGTTCACTTAAAGGGGAGTCTTTAATCAATGAATTCTTAATTACATCTAAATTTATGAACGCGATATTTACGTTAAAAGTCCTCAGGTGTGCATAGTAGACTCGAAATTTGTGTTTAATAATGAATATTTTAGGCAGAAACTTGGTATGGCTATGGGAAACCCCCTCTCTCCTATTTTAAGTAATTTATATATGGAGTTTTTTGAAAGTAACTTATTAAGGAAGATTCTGCTAAATTACGTTCCGTGGTTTAGATATGTAGATGATGTTCTTTGTCTTTGGCCAGAACTTTAAATCTCAATGAATTCTTACCCAAGCTTAATAATTTAACTCCCACTATCAGTTTTACAGTTGAAATAGAAAAAGACTCATCGATCCCATTTTTAGATGTTTTAATATATAGGTCTGGAAAAAAGTTTAAGTACAATATTTACAGAAAACCCACTAATAATTGTTCCTATATACATTATTATTCGGCTCACCACATTAACGTAAAACGAACCGTTTTTTCTACTTTGTTCCTAAGATGCTTACGAATTTGTAGCCCAGAGTTCATTGATGATGAAATTAGTAAAATATATAAAATTGCGTTTGATTTAAAATATCCAAAGAACTGCAAAGATAAATCTTTAAAAATGGCAAAAAAAACCTTCTCCGAGGTAAAAGACAAGACTCCTTATACCACAAAAAACGTCTTAGCGTTACCATTTAGAGAAAATTTCTTTGATCTGCCGAAACTGCTGAGGACTTTTAACGTAAATATCGCGTTCAGAAATTTAGATGTAATTAAGAATTCATTGATTAAAAACTCCCCTTTAAGTGAACAGGGTTGTGTATATAAAATTCGATGCACAATATGTAAAAAAATTTAAATTGGTCGAACTGGCAAGACGCTTGAGTTACGTATTAAGCACCATAAATACAGTATAAGAACCGGCCAGGAATCTAACGCCATTTTCATTCACGTAAGAGATACTAATCATCCCAGTGACTGGAAAAATGCCTCCAAATTAAGTTTTAGTAAATCTATTGTTAGTAGAAATATACTTGAATCGAGTGTGATCAAGAATAATGCTAATATTAGCCCTGAGCTTTATAAATTAGACTCGTACATTGTCAAAAAAGTGGTGTATTATTTTGACCGCATTCTTGCCACTTAATTGTTTGCTTTAATTAAATAAATATTATTTTAATAATTGTTAAAAAAATTTTGTGTACATTTTAATTATATTGTTCGTTTTATATAGTCTTTATGTACTTGATAGTTTATTAGATTTTGGGGATCAAGTAAAGATAAGCACCCCCAGCCTTCTTTAATTAGCCTTATAAGGCTAACTAACGAAAATATCACGACCAACCTAACCAATCGTTAAGTCAACTGTACGCCCTTGACGATTGGTTAGGTTAGGTCGTGATATTTTCGTTAGTTAGCCTTCTAAAGCTAATTAAAGAAGGCTGGGGGTGCTTATCTTTACTTGATCCGATTTTGGAACAGGTTATCTATTGTAAAAAAAAAAATTTAAATTGTTTTTAGATATTCGGAATATTCTGGAAGGAGCACGTGACGACGATTGCACCAAGTCTTCTGTTTCCTTAGATTCTTGCCACTTAATTGCCTGTTTTAATTAAATACTATATCTAATAACTGTTATAATAATTTTTGTTTTGTGTACATGTTAATTGTCTAATTTCATTTATATGGTTTTCATGTATTCAGTAACTTAGTAGCCTTTAGATTAAGTTATCTATTGGGAAAAAATCCTTAGATTGTTTTATTGTTTTTTAAATTGAGTTGCCTATTGGGGAATTTTTCGCTTGTGTATTTAACTCGGTTACTTGGTAAATTCTGTATATTCCTTTCTTGTCCCTGAAGATGTGAATATATCACGAAAGCGCTCGGATTTCGTGTTTCCTTTTCCCTGGGGTTGTTTGCTTATTAAAAAGATCACGTGTTGTTCTGTGATTTTATTGCATATATATATATATATATATATATATATATATATATATATATATATATATATATACAGGGTGGGCCGTAAGTTTCCATACATAGGAAAAATAAACATTTTTTTATGGACAACCATTTTTATTTATATAATATGCTCTACATGGTTGCCATTGTTTTGAAAACACATTTCAATACGTGTTCCCCACTGTTGATGAACACGCATTAGCACAGTTGACGTTATGCTTGTAATGGCGTTGGTGATACGTTCCTTTAGATGATTTATGTCTCGTATCTTTTCCTGATACACCATGGCCTTCAAGTGCCCCCAAAGATAGAAATCAAGGGGGGTGAGATCTGGGGATCTGGGAGGCCACTCCACAGGACCACGCCGACCAATCCAAGCATCCGGAAACTGCTGATCCAAATACTGACGCACGTGAAGACCATAATGAGGTGGAGCTCCATCTTGCTGGAAGTAAACTGGGAAGTTACCTTCCTCGTTTAGCAGGGATGGGAAAATCTCTTCTTGCAACATGTTAAGATACCTTTCGGCATTAAGATTTCCACTGACAAAAATTGGTCCAATAATTCTGTCACCCCATATCCCGGCCCACACCATCACTTTACCGGCACCTTGCATCTTCGTCGGACTCAGCCAGTTAGGGTTAGCATTACTCCAATAACGTATGTTTTGCCGATTAACTTCTCCATTGACGTAAAAATTTGCTTCATCAGTAAACAAGATCTTACGTCAAACGCATATTCTTAGGGTATCTGAAACATAAAAACAAACGTTTAATTTTTCCTATGTATGGAAACTTACGGCCCACCCTGTACGTATATATATATATATATATATATATATATTGAAACGTTGAGAGCCCTGTATGAATCATTTTTCAGTACCCAAAGTAACAAAGAGAAATTGCAAGGAGAGTGTATAAAAGACTTTGATTTTACCCCAGAAGATGTAGCTAGAGGTATAGAACAAATGAAATCACATTCAACTGCAGGTCCGGACAATTGGAACGCATTATTGATTAAAACCATAAAAATGAAATTGCTACACCTTTATACTGGATGTGGAGAACATCCCTAGACAGTAGGGAAATACCAAGCATCTTGAAAACAGCAAACATTGTCTTTCTATATAAAGGAGGGGACAGATCGCAAGCAAAGAACTATGGACCAGTGTCAATGACGTCCCACCTCACCAATGTATTTGAAAAAATAGTTAGAGAGAAAATTTATGATTTCTTGGAGACACTGGAAAGATTCAACGAAAATCAGCACGGATTCCGATCGGGTAGATTATGCCTATCACAAGTAATAGAACACTACAACAATATCTTAGATGAACTGGAAGGCAATCACAACTACGATGTCATATACAAGGATTTTGCTAAAGCTTTCGACAGATGTGATGATGGTATAATAGCATATAAAATTAAACATATGGGAATAACAGGCAAAGTGGGAAAATAGATCTACAACGTCCTCAGAGAACGTCTACAGGTCGTCAAAATTCAAGGTATATCATCATCAGAATCGGAAGTACGCAGCTCAGTACCACAAGGGACAGTACTGAACCCACTCCTGTTCATTATCATGCTAACAGACATAGACAGCGGAGTAAACAGCAACAGTATAATAACATCCTTCGCAGATGATACAAAGATCAGCAGAAAAATCAGCGATGTAAATGAACTGAAGGCCTTGCAGAGGGACACGAACAAAATATACAAATGGTCAGAAGACAATAACATGTCATTTAACACCGAGAAACTTCAGCTATTGAGATATGGTAGAAAAGACGAACTTAAACAGACTGCATATTATGCTCCAGATAGACAGGAAATTCAGAGAAGCACGAAAGCGATCGATCTGAGGGTAATAATGACAGATGATACGAAATTCGAAACACACAATCAGATAGCGATAAATAAAGCAAAAAGAGTCGTGGGACAGGTACTAAGAACGTTCAAAAGAAGGGACAGGACAGTAATGATTCCCCTGCTAAAATCACTGATTATACCAAACCTTGAATACTGCTCAGTTTTGACGTCCCCATATAAAAAGGGAGGAACTAATAAACCAGAAGAAAAGCAAAGACATTTCACAGCCAAGACTGATGGCTGCAAAGAACTCAACTACTGGGAAAGACTACATGAATTAAATCTGTGCTCTCTGGAAAGGAGAGAGAGGTACACCATAATCTACATATGGAAAATGATCGAAAAACTGGTACCAAACTTAAAACTAAACCCAATTACCATTCAAACAACACTGGAAAATAGGAAAGGCACAGTATGTAGTGTTCCCAAATTAAAGGCCCGACAAGGGACCTCCTCAACACTGAAGGAAAATAGCTTGGTTGTCATGGGGCCAAGACTTTTCAACCAGCTTCCAAAGGACCTCAGAAACGTTACAGGGGTCAAAGTTGAAGTCTTCAAGAGAAGACTAGATGCCTGGCTCAGGACGGTACCAGATGAGGGGGTGTACCTGGCTATGTACGGTGGATGGTAAATGGTAAATACTAAAGTTTTTCTTTTTCAGGATGGAAGCCCAACGTGAGCAACGGGTCACTAGCAAAGGGACTCCGAAATATAGCTTCCCTCACCAGCCACTTACTAAGCAAATATGCTAATCAGATAGAACCCAGCTTTAGGACAGGGTCTAGTGTTTAAAGCTAACCTAAGACAGCTACATTCAGAACCTCAATATACGCAAGAAACTCGGTGCATTTACATCGGATCGAATACATCAACGAAAAAAGATAACTCTTGTATTTTTAGCCGAAATCCAAAACTTAAACCTCAACCGGGAAATTTGGGGGTCCACTTTTAAAGGCACATAACATTTAATGCGCTACAACTGAAAATGGTCCCATGAGAAAATCTTGTTACATACAGACCGTGCATGGTCTGGGTGTAACAAAAGTTTGTCAGGGGACTATTCTGACTTGTAGCATACATGCAGTATATACTGTATATAAGTTCACATAAAGAAACTAAATGAAAAGAGGTAGTAGGAGTAGTTTGTTCCAATATTTGTAAACATCTATCCTACATGTAAATTGCCAGATATCAGGGGGAGTTTTTTAAACATTAACTTCATCGTTCTACAAGGTGTTTGCTGTTTAAAGGGTTTTGTAATTTTTTTTATGTATACTACATACGATCAATGACAGCACATTAGGTTTTGCTTGAACTCGTCAGGTTTTCTAGAAAATGATAAAAAGAAGTTTAACCCTAATATGAAGGTAACAATATTATAAGCAAAACATTAAGAAGAAATCAACGCACCAATATACACAACACACATATCTTGTAATTGAAGGCACACATAGATAAAATAAAAAATAGAATGTTACATTTTTGTATACATTGTCTTTGTTATTTCAGATTTGTTGACAATAAAGTGCAATGTCAAGGGTTTGCAAAAATCGTCCTAATGTTTTTTATTTATACAGTATCTGTGGGAGATTCAGTTTCAAATCAGAAACTGAATATAACTAAGTTTGTGAAGAAGTGGATGCAAAATAAGAGATAAAAATATAGAATGTTGTATTTTTTTTAGGCATTGTCTTTGTTATTTCAGCCATGAGCTCCACATATTGTTTGCAAGCCATGTGTTGAAAATCTGATGCAGTAGTATTACCACATTTAATATGAATGCAACAGCATGCAACATTGCTGGGAATGGTGCGCCAAGGCCAAGAAGGGGTTAAGGGGGTGCCAAACCTCAAAATTAAGCGAATAGAGCCTATTGCAACATTTAGCAACATTGCTGGAAAAGGTGAGCCAAGACCAGGCAAGGTGGATATGGGAGTAGGGGATGCTAAACCTCAGAAAGTAAGCAAATAGAGCCTATCCCACCCAGCACCCCACATCAGACCTACAACCAACCACCACCACCATAGTATCACATCATTAATATAATTAGGGATTTTAGCGGCCACCAGCAGCGCAATATCACATTGTCGTGTATTGGTTTTAAAGATCTACAGATCTACAGAAGCTAAGGCTAACAAAGACCCTAAGATCCACTCTAAGGTTAGCCCGAGAGAAAGGAAATAGTAGTGGGTTAAGAGAAGAGAAGAGAATAAGGGGTTAAGTAAGGAGGAACACCTATCACTCGTGGGTTAACATTCATTCAGAAAAAGAGAAAAAAGACTCACCATCATCATCCGCCGGCCACTGCCGACAAGTCAGAAAAATGGTCGGAGAGAATAGGAGAGGGGTGAAAGATGAAAAGAAATAAAATAAGAACGCTTACAAACCATGCAAACACAGTCATAACTCACAGTCATACCATGCAAACTACAAACATGCAAGAAAAGAGAGTTACAGACATGCAAAGTAAGGAGAGGATAAGAAAAAAAAAAGTAGGTAAAGTTAAACAAAAAGTGGGTTAGTTTACGCTACGAGCTACATCTACGTTCATGTTGGTCTAATTTTTTTAATTTTTTTTTTATAATTTTATTGCTGGCATCACACGCTGGCATGTCACAAGCTGGCATTCATCGTCAACAGACTCATCCTCGAGCACCACCACCAGAGCTCCTGTTGCTAACTTTGTTTTTTTTTTAAACAACGCTAATATTTTTAAAATGTCTGTCAAGACGGTTCTTAAACATATTTAACGCTGGTAGAATGAACGACTGATGCGGGGAGATTATTCCATTTATCAATTACTTTAAACGTAAAGAAGTTTTTAGCGATATTAGTAATGAAACGTCTGCCACGCAACTTAAATCCATTATTGCGAGTATTACTATTATCGAAAGTGAACAATTTGTCAAAATTTACGTTATCGATGTTATTAACGATTTTGAAAACTTCAATAAGCTCCCCCTTAATCTCCTAGTTTCGAATGAATACAGGTCTAACTCTTTAATCCTATCTTCATAAGGCTTATTGCGCAATGACGGAATCAGTTTCGTGGCACGACGTTGAACCCTTTCTAACCTATCAATAACCTCACGCAAATACGGGCACCAAAACTGGACGACATATTCTAAATGAGGCCTGACTAGTGACTTGTAAAGGGGCCATATAATATCCTTCGATTTAAATTCGAAATTACGCGCTATGAAGCCTAACATCCTATTAGCTTTTGCGCAAGACTCCAGGCACTGGTTCCTAACCTTTAAATCCTTAGATACGCGTACGCCTAAATCTACTTCCTCGTCAACGCTCGCTAACTTCCTATCATCCATCGTGTACGTGTAATTATTGTTGCGAGAACCTATATGCAAAACTTTACATTTGTCTACGTTAAATTGCATCTGCCACTTATCTGTCCACTCCATAATCCTATTTACATCGTCTTGGATACTATTTCTATCGTCCTCGTTAACAACCTTACCGCCTATTTTAGTATCGTCCGCGAATTTTGACACGTTACTAGTCAATCCTACATCTATGTCGTTAATGTAAATTACGAATAACAATGGGCCTAACACTGAACCCTGTGGGACACCGCTACCTACATCTAACCACCCCGATTCACTAGCATTAACTACGACCCTCTGCCTTCTAGCACGAAGCCATTCTTCTAACCAGTTAGCTACCTGACCGCGTATACCGTGCGCTTTGACCTTCGCAATTAGTCTCCTATGCGGAACTGTATCGAACGCCTTTTTAAAATCTAAATAAATAACGTCAGCTGCTCTATGCCTATCGTATTCGCGCACTATTTCGTTATAAAATTCTAACAAATTAGTTAAACAAGACCTATGGCGTCGAAACCCATGCTGACTATTATTAATCAAATCTCTACTTTCTAAGTGATCGATGATACGATCCCTAACTACGGATTCCAAAAGTTTACTGACAATTGACGTTAAGCTAATGGGCCTATAATTGCTAGCTACTGCGCGATCGCCTTTTTTCTTAAAAATAGGCGTGACGTTAGCTAATTTGAAGTCTTCAGGAATAATCCCCGTTTCGAGTGACTGATTAAAAATCTTCGTTGAGGGGCCTACGATAACTTCTTTCAAATCTTTCAAATGTCTGGGATAAAAAGCGTCAGGGCCTGGAGCCTTGCTAACTTTTAGCCTATCGATATAATGCGCAATCTCAGCCTCGTAAACAGTTATTACATCCAAAATAGTCTCGCTACTAAATGGAACGATATCGTCCAGAACTAAATGGAACGATATCGTCCAGAACTAAATGGAACGATATCGTCCAGACTAAATGGAACGATATTGTCTAATAAGATATGTCTAATACAGGGGTTCCCAAGCATTTTCCAGTGCGACCCCTTCTAGTGCTGTTGCCTATCCAGTGCGACCCCAAGTCATTACGAAGAACAAGTATATATATATATATATATATATCTAAATAATTTTATCTAGTGAGGAAGAATCTTAAAATAAATAAAGACATATTTTTATACGTATTTATTTAACTGTAAAAACAAATAAGGAAATGTATTACATAACTCAAGAGTGTAAAAGTAAACATTGTCAGAAACTATTTACAACTCTCTCATGTTTAATATGTAATATAAAACAACATATCAATCAATATTCTAAGTTCCTACTCTATCATATGTCTGATATGCTATAACAGTGGCATATTTCATATCTGACATGTGTACATTATGATTTGATTAATTTTTTGTACCTGGGGGTATATGAGGTTAAGGAACATAGCATACAATTTTCTAAGTTGATGTTTGAAATACGGTTACGGTACTCATTTTTCATAAATACCATTGACGAGAAAGCTGCCTCACAGATATAGGTGGTTCCAAATTGTACCAGAACTTTGATAGCTCGATTTTTAACAGTCGAATGTCTCTCTGCTAAAGTAATCCAGAACTTTTCTACGTCATCATAGATATCAAAATTCACCCTTGCCTCATTGTCATTGCAAAGACACTTGCGACCCCATCGACCACATTGGCTCCCTGCGACCCTTTGTGATGAGGCTTGTGACCCCATTTGGGGTCGCGACCCCGGGTTTGGGAACCACTGGTCTAATAAGAACTTATTCATAATTTTTGTATGAAATTCAGAATATAAAATACTAGTTGGCAACACCTGAAGTGTGCTTCAGATGATTTTTGTTACTAATATGTTATTATAATTCTAAAATTTCTAATATTGTCTCCGCGATAAAATGTTAACGGTGATTCGGCACTCGTTTTCCCCAACTTAATTGTTTTGGCGCAAAGAAAAAGTCATTAAACAGTAATGATAGTTTGTAATTTCTCCACATTCCCTCGCATTGTTCGAAATCTTAATGGAGGCCATGCTATCCGGCTACCCCCTCTACCCGCGTCCCTGTAAGACACAACGAAAACGAAAGAAAAGAAAAGCAGTAAAACTAGTGATAAAAGTAGAAAGAGCGGATAAATAAAAGAAAGCGAAGAGTAAAGACAGACTTTTTTTATTTTCACTACATTTTGGTGCCAGCGGTGTCCCTATTAAATTAAAAAGAAGGGCATGCCAACGTCTTCCGTAACTAGCCTTATTTCTGACAAATAAATTGATACCCGTTGCCACAGCATCTCAAGGTATATCGGTGTGTGTGTATATACATATATATGATACACACAGACCGTGCATGGAACAAGGAATTCTTTTGGGAAAATTAAATCCACTATAGTCCGAATAAGTAAAGGTAAATGACAAACACTAGAGTTTTTTCTTTTTCATGATGTTAGCCCGACGTGGGTAACGGGTCACTCGCAAAGAGGCCCAAAAAATATAGCTTCCCTCACCAGCTATCTGCAAAGCAGATAGGATCCAGCTTTGGGACAGGATCTAGGGGTTATAACTATACCCAGCCTACTATATCCGGAACCTCAATATAAGCAAACGACTCGTTGCATTCGCGTCGGATTCAATACATCAAAGAAAAGGGGATAACTATTGTATTTTTAGCCAAAAAACAAAACTTAAACCTCAACTGGCGAAATTGAGCGTCCGCTTTTCAAGGCACATAACATGTCCGTTTCATGATGGGATTGAACTCAGAATGGCCCACTGAGGTTTTTTCATGATACACGCAGACCGTGCATGGAACAAGGAACTCTTCTGGGAAAATTAAATCCACTATAGTCCAAATAAGTAATGGTAAATGACAAACACTATAGTTTATTCGTTTTCAGGTGAGACAAAATTTTCCAGTATCTATCAGGTTGTAACATAAATTCTGCTCGATTAGAAAACGGACGATAGATAATTATAATTAATAGAATAACCTCAAGATAATGTGAAATAGTTTTAGAAATGTTGCAAAATACACGCGGCGACAGGTTCGCACAGGTTTTATCACGATACAGAATGATACAGAATGACCGGCTAGCGTAGGATTAGGCTAATGAATATTTTCGCTGGTGTTTTTCATACAGTCACAACGCCACCCCTACGATATTACAGTAATTGAAAAATCATGGAGCCCACGAAAGAGCATATTCGACATGTGATGCTCTATGTGGAAAATTTGGGAGTACCGAAATGGAAGACCCACCTAATCTTGGATAAGCCATATTGACATTAAAATAAATAATAACAATAAAAAATAACTCAGAAGGAGAACATGAACTCTTGCTGAGAAAAATTAAAAAGACACCAACGAAGAAACAAATATGGGATGAAAAGAAAAAAAGATCCCATAGCCAGAAATGGCTAACACGGTTTTGGGAAGAAGAAGAAAAAGATCGGGATAAGCTGAATAAGCAGAATAATACAGAGGACGGGGAGGCGCGAGACGAAAGAAGCCGGAATAAAAATGTTCATTATTGGTGTCAAGAAATAAAATTTATATTAAAGTTTCAAGGTAAGAAGTTCATAAATTTCCCTTCGGTTATTAAATTTAGGTTAAATAAGCTGACATTTCAGCTGTAATTGTTTAACAAAAGAGTATGGAAGTCCTGTTTATGGACAAATAGTTAGGCTGGTTCATCTTTGGCCTAAGTCTTCCATCTCCAACGTAGCCTAGGTTGTGTTTAGGCTACTCTGGTTGGATCAGGACCTATTTTTTCCATATCTATAATTGGTGGCCCGTGCGGGGAAGGGTTATTTGCTGTGAAAACCTTAACCAAAAAAAATAAAATTACGCCTTATCAAACATTTTGACATCTGAACAGAATTTATTCCATGTTTGGCTTTTTCAAATATTTACTACATATAAATAATAATAAATTACGAAGCCCTAACTAAAAATAAAAATAAGAAATAATTCAAATACTTCAAAACTTATCATTTGGTCATAAATGTGGTAAAATTCTAGAATAAGGGTAATCCGAAGCCTAGCCTATTTAACCAAAATAAACTTATTTATAGAGTTGAAAGGGTTTTAGGATTTTGGAGACTTATTTTTGGAAAAATAAAATAAACAAAATATGGCTGAATGTGAAGCAATTGAGGCAAAGATTAAATCATTAAAAAGGAAGAGATCAACAAGGAAGGGAGTCATTACCAGGCTTTTAACTAGCTTTAATAGCAAAGAAAATCCAAATAAAAGGGATTATGATACTATTTTGGGTGGTTTAAATAGAATTAAACAGGAAATAATAATTATAGACGAGGAAGAACAGAATATTTTTGAAATAGATTCTCACATAAATGAATTATATGCTGCTTTAGATAATCTACCAAATAATTTAGAGGCTACAAATCAAAGTTTGGTTGAGGCCTCCAGAAATGTATCCATTTCTAATGATGACAATAAACAACTAAAAGCCAAGTTACCAACATTACAAGTACCAATATTTGAGGGTGATCGAACAAAATTTCAGTCTTTTCTGGAAAAATTTGATAGTTTAATTGGCAACAAAGATTATATATCTGATGTTGACAAATTCAGTTATCTGCTTGCCTTACCGGCAATAGGCAGTTCGTATAAAATAGCTCTCAAATTACTAGAAAGAAATTTCCTAAATAGAAAAGAAATAGTAAGTGATTTAGCAATAAAATTAAAAAATATAAAACCAGCCAACGATAACCATCAGGATCTGTACAATTTCTATTGTGAAATTGAATGCATGTTAGGTCATCTACAAAATAATGACATAGATCTAGAGAAATCAGCATGGTTTATCCAAGCCATAATATTTGATTGTTTACCTACCCAAATTAGGGATATTTTCCAAAGAATAACGGGAAATACATACCCTACCCTTGGTGAAATAAAGAATGAATTTACAAATGTTTTGTCAATGTACAAATCTTCAAAGATTGATTCACAAACAAAGATTGATTCACAAATAAGCCAAACAAAGATTGATTCACAAATAAACAAAACAAAGAAAATTCAAACAAAACCAAAGCCACAACCGCAACAACAAAAAGACAAATCAGAACAAAAAGTGATAGGTCTAACTCCTACACTACAAAATTTTAATGTTACGACAGAATTTGTACGTAAGTGTAAATTTTGTTCGGCTGATGATCACAATAGCACACGATGTACTAAATATGTAGACCTAGAATCCCGGATAAACAGGTGTTCTCAGTTAAACCTTTGTACTAACTAACAAAGACTGCAAAACAAAAATAAGATTCAAATGTGTTAATTGTGGAAGTTTAAATCATGTCTCTTGTCTTTGTGATTCATTTAAAAATTCAAATAAACAAAACACAAAGAAAAATGAAAAAAACATTTAATGGACATGTATCAATAAATAATGTCAATAAAAATTCTAGTGTACTCCCACCTACAATAACCTTGGATTTAAAAAATAAAAAAGGTGGGACAACTCCTATAAGATGTCTAATAGATTCTTGTTCCCAACACACATTTGTAGATCAATCATTAGTTAATCAATTAGGCCTACAAACTCATAAAAATGAACAAGAATTGTGTATAACATCATTTGTCAAAGAAAATGAACAGAAAGAAAAATACAGTACAGTCAATTTAGATCTGGATATACCCACAGAGAATAAAACAACAAACATAGAAGCAGTAGTCATTGAACAAGTTGGTCAACAAAAATTTAAAATACCAAATTTAAAACAAGTAATACAACAACTTAAAAAGCAATATAAAATTGCAGATAGAAATTTAAATGATGATACAATAGATAATGTTCAAATGTTAATTGGAGCTGATTATATTCACTTAATTCAGAAGGGCATAGTCAGAATAGGAGATGGGATGCTCTAGATACTCACTGGGGTATAGCTCCACTGGGACACATAGATAAATATAAAATAACAATGAAAAATAAAAATATATGACTAACAAACTTGCCCTATTATGACAAGGTCTTACACAACTCAAATAATGACATAAATACTGAAATATTAAATAAATCATTAACAACTGAAGAATTAGATAAAGGTGTACAACAGCTCTGGCTATTAGAGTCAGTGGGGGTGCAAGATGGTGATCATACAGATGAAAATCAATTAATGGTGAAAATTTTGAAAACCTCATGTATGAAAATGGCCATTATTCAATTGAACTACCTTGGAAGATCAATAGTCCAAAATTAAATGATAATCTAAAGGTAGCTAAAGGTCATCTCTATAATTTGATGAAAAGATTAAAAAATGACAATAGAATTAAAATGTATGATGATGTTTTCAAGGACCAGTTAGAAAAGGCTTCATTGAGAAGTTAAAGATCACCCCTTTAAAAAAGACAACTGCCATTATCTTACTCACACAGGAGTCTATAGAAAGGATGCACCCACAACAAAACTTAGAGTTGTGTATAACTGTAGTCTTAAAGATGGCAATAAGCATAGCTTGAATGACTGTCTCATAGAGGGGCCTAATCTTATTTCAGACCTTGTAAAAATCCTTCTAAGATTTAGATTAGATGACTATGCAGTTCAAAGTGATATAAGCAAAGCTTTTTTGAGAATTCATCTGAAAAATAACTATGACAAAGATCAACTAAGATTCTTGTGGTTTAATGATCCATATGACTTAAATAAAGGGTTTAAAACATTTAAATTTAATGTGGTTTTGTTTGGAGCAAATGCAAGTCCTAGTTTACTGGCTTTAACCATCAAACATCACTTAAATTTGTATGATGAAAATGATTTAACTGTTCAGTTCTTGAAAGATCACTTCTATGTAGATAACCTTGTAGGATCAACCAAAACAGAGTCAGAATTAAATGAAGTTTACATAAAAGCAGATAAAATAATGAAAGAAGGTAATTTTGAATTAAGAGAGTGGATCACAAATAATGAGAGACTAAATCAAAAAATAAAATCAGAAGACAAAGGATTGACAGAACCAACAAACAGGGTGAAAACATTAGGCATGATCTGGGATTTGAACTCAGATTCTAAAGTTCATGATTCACTCTGCACAAAAGGCTACACCTTAGATACAACAGCTAACACAAAAAGAAAGATCTTATCCGAAAGTTCAAAAATTTGATCCTATGGGTTTACTCCTTCCTTCTACTATCAGATCCAGGGTTCTTTTACAAGAATTTTGGAAACAGAAAGTAGACTGGGATGATCCTATAACCAATAAACAACAAGATAGCTGGAAAAGGTTAGCTAAAGATCTCAATAAACTACAAAACATAAATATTCCCAGAGTTTGTGGACACAGAGATACACCTCAAACCTTGCATGTATTTGGCGATGCCAGTGAAAAGGTGTATGGCTGTTGCGCTTACCTTGTAGGTGAGGATGGCAGCCATTTGATCTATGCCAAGGGGAAAGTAACACCCTTAAAACAAAAGAAAACTATTCCTCAGCTTGAACTACTTGCGGTTATCTAGCTGTAAAAATAACAGTATTTCTCCATGAAGTCTATCATGATGTAAACATCACAACTACATATATTTGGCTTGACAGTCAAATCTGCTTGGCATGGATCAACTCTGATGAGTTAAACTCAAAAAACATCTTTGTCCGTAACAGATTAAGAGACATTAAAGAAGCTAGACAAAATTTGGACATAACCTTCAGATACATTCCAACAAAACAAAATCCTGCAGACTTTCTTACAAGAGGATTATCCTGTAAATTACTAAAATCCAACAAAAATTGGTTTCATGGACCTGAATTCATTCAGGATGAAACAATGTGGCCAGCAGAACAAATTAATGTAAAACTTAACATGATAACCACAAATAAAGTTGAGCCACTATTAGATTATAACAATTATTCTGACTTTGGCAAACTTGTAAGGGTAACATCTTACTGTCTCAGATTCATTCACAACTGTTTAAAGAAAATAAATAAACAAAGAAATAATGATAATGAAATGTATACAAGTCTAGCTACCAAATATTGGATTAACCACATACAACAAACAGAATACAAAAATGAAATAGATTTTCTAACAATTGGTAAACAAATGAACAAAGTACCCTCTGTGGTAATAAACTTGAATCTTTACATTGACAAAGATGGCTTATTAAGATGTAAGGGTAGATTAAACAAATCACAAATCACATATAACAGTAAACAACCCCTTCTTCTTCCTAGGTTCCATCACATTACAACCCTAATTATTAGAGAGAAACACAATGAACTTTATCACATGGGTGTTCCACAAACATTAAATGCCATTAGAAAGTTGTATTGGATACCCAAAGGCAGAATGACTGTAAGACAGTTTTGAATAACTGTGTCACCTGCAAAAGGATTCATTCCAGATCTTTCAGGAAGACCAATCCTCCTGATTTGCCAACAGAGAGAGTCACCTTTAATAGGCCTTTTGAAACAGTTGGCATAGACTATACAGGAAGTTTGACTGTTGGTCTGGGAACAACAGAACAAAAAATGTACATCATACTTTACACATGTTCATCTTCTAGAGCAGTCAGCTTAGACATAGTGAGTGATCTCTCCGCAGAATCATTTGTCTATAGCTTTAGAAGATTTTGTGCTAAGCATTCTGTACCCAAAATTGTTTGGACAGATAATGCAACCTATTTCAAGGCTGGTGAAAACCAAATAAATGACATATTACAAAATTCACATACCATAACATATCTACAAAATAACAAAATAAAATGGAAATACATCCCTGTTGCATCACCATGGTATGGAGCAATCTGGGAAAGGAATATCCAAACAATAAAGAATTGCCTAAAGAAATCAATAGGTAAAAAACAAATTGAATTCTTTGAACTTCTCACTCTCATTAGTGAAATTGAGAATGTTGTCAATAACAGACCTCTTACTTATGTAGGGGATAATATTAATGATGTAGAGCCTCTCACCCCAAATCATTTGATTAAGGGAGAAGTCATTAACCTTCTACCTGATTACAATATCTCCTTGGATGATCCACCTTGGAGTGATAATAACCATGATTTGCAAAATAGATTATCACAAATAACAAATATAAAAACAAAATTTAAAAAGCAATGGAGTGTTGAATACCTTGTTGGGTTGAGAGAAAGGCATAAATATATACAAAACAAAGACTGGGTTAATGGGTTCTAGGACAACTGCCACCTGGAAAACTGCCACCCGGACAACTGCCACCGGACAACTGCCACCCGGACAACTGCTACCCTGGAGAACTGCCACCTGGAAAACTGCCACCCGGATAACTGCCACCCGGAAAACTGCCACACTGGAAAACTGCCCCTAGTGTTTATGCCCTTGTTCCTGGCACGAACTTGTGTTGGGGGGGGGTTAAAATGCACCCTGCTGGTTTTAGGGTTTGGGGGGGGGACGAGGTACTCGCTGATAGCAGTCCTTGTCATTCTCGATTCAGTTTTCACCACTCCGGGGTGGGTTCAGGAGAGTTGCGCGCCCTCCCGGTCCCTACCGCCCAAAGTCTTCTCTTTTGGCTACTCGGGTTATGTATCTTTCACACATATCACTTCTAATTTTACCACTTTCTTTACGAACTTCTTTTCAAAGACTTTCTGGCGGAAATGCCCTCGTTAGTTTTCGCCTTTTTTAAGTTAAAAAAACTGGAGGGGTGTCTTTTATTTGTTTTCCTCCATTCTTTTCCTACTAGGTCAACATGCCCTCGTTGGATTATACAAGTTGATGGTGTTAAACCAGGGTAGCCACGAGTAACCTCGAAGCTCGGTTTCGACCGCCACCCTCCCGGTCACACTGGAAAACTGCCCCTAGTGTTTATGAAAATTAACAAAAAAAGTAGTAAAAAAATATTATTTATAAAATAGACTTTTTAAAAATGGATATTTAACAATGACTTATTAATAGATATCTTTACATACATAAAATAATATTAGAAAAAATGGAAAACTGTATATTAAAATTGCAAATTGTGTGCTATTCCTTTCAAAAAATCCAACACTTCACGGTTCTCATAATCTTCTACAATAGTTGCAATTCTGGTCGACAAATCTTGATACCGTTTCTTCTTGGGTGGGGGCGGATGTCCTGCAAGCATTTGGCTTATGATGACGTTGGTGAGTCCTTGCTCCTTTTTCAACACTTGAAGAAAGGTCCAGATATTTGGATGGCATGAAGTAATGCTTGCTTGCAAATGGTTATGCCATCCTTCCAAAGAGTTGTTAGTGCGTGGGAGGTCATCAACTACGCGTTGGTTCATACTCCACATGTTGGTAGGAAAACGTGGAGTTGCTCTGTTACGGCGACGTACTCTACCAATGTAGACATCCTCGAAATAATCGGTGATTGGATCTGCTTCCTGAGGCATATTTTCTTGCAGTTCTTCAAATGCATCAACAACATTCTCTGATGGTACGAATGCTAGTGCTGGTAGCATGCGAATTCTGAGAGCAAAGTCGGCATCACTCTGATATTTTGCTTGCAATCCCTCCGATTGCACCTTGCGATATACGGCTTGAGACAAGTGGTAAAAACATCCTTTGACTATCGCGTTGGGAAAGGCTTCTTGGATGGCGCTCTTAGCAGCCTGTTCGTAGTCGATGAGGACGGTCTTCGGATTGAGCCTGGGGTTGATAGTAAGAAGTTGGTGGAAAAGATCTTGATAGGAGTCTTGTCGTTTGTTTGGTAACAACACATAAACACATGGAATTGTTCTACTCGAGACTAGACAATGAACTGTGTAAAGCTGGTAAAAGAGGGTTGGCGCAACTTTAAATGTCCCATCGCAAAACCAATCAGTCGAGGTTTCCAGGAGTCTCATGTTTTTGGCTGTAGAAAATATAAGCATACGTTGATTGATTGATCCACTGTCGTAAAGCAGAAAATCCTCGCCGGAAGCCGTCATTTTATATTCATCGGGAATAACCATCTCATTTAAGTTCTTTGGAATGGGATGCGGAGCGTTCACAACTTGCCTGTGTCTTCTTATTGCACGCCTAATATGGTGAACGGATGGTAGTTGCACTGAAACTCCTTCTGGAATGCTCTGTACTGCCTGTGTGATGATTTGTTGAGCGGTTTCCTGGGTGTCAATAGCTTTCTGCTTTATTTCGTTCCGTAGAAGCAAGACATCTTGACGATTAGTATCAGGAGCGTGGTTATGTTCATGAAGATGGCTGACTAATTCTTCTTCACATATTTTAACTTGGGCTTTGCAGTTTTTATGCCGACGGCGTTCACATTCGTAGGATATAATACCAGATGACAATTCTTTGTGCTTGACATAGATGTAAGGCAGAGTTTATCTTGACCACGTTGACTTTTAACGAAATCCATGATGGGGGTGATTTCAAGCGAAGAAGTAAATTTGGAGAACTGTGGACAGACTGTAAGGACTTAAAGGCGTTGGAAGTTAGACTGGTCATTTTTACTATAATCCTGCATTTATAGGTTGGTTAAGGGTGGGGTCAAGGAATGCCATATTTCCCACAAAATCGTTTCTCACTTTATCACATGTTAATCCTTCCGCGCGATCCTGACGGATTATCTCCCGATCGCTAGTATACAATGGACCTCCAAAATAGAGACCTTGAGGTCAAATTACCTTATCTTGTTTCATTGCCCCAAATGACTTATTCAAGTGTTCGGCAGCAGCTGTGATAATTTGTTTACGAGTATATATTAAGGAGTCAGGTAGGAGCTTCCGGACATAGAGGTCGTACATGAACAAATACTGCACAAAAATTCACTAAAACCGTGAAGTGATTTATGTAAAGGATATAGCCACAAGGAAAAGGAAAGAAGTAGAGTATATAGCGAGATCTTTCGTCTATTAAGACATTTTCAAGCAGAGATGAGTAACTAAAAAAACAAAAGTTATCACAGGTATATACATAGCAAATGACCGGAAGAGGAGGCGGTTTTCATATATTTTGGGAAGGTCACCCAGGTGCGACCTGTTTTGTGACCAAAGAAGATAGCAATGGATCGACCTTGACATGCCTATAGCTATGTTCAAAATTTTTGTAAATAAAACAAGATTCGATCAGATTCCTTTCAATAACTTTTTTATTTTTTACATACCAATGCAAGTTTTTAAGTAATCCTGAAAAAATAAAAGAAACAAGGATGAAAACATTACCCCCCCCCCCCCTACAACTTTGATGGAATCTAGAATAAAATTGTTGGTCTTTTTATTGGACTTAAATCAAGTTGTTTTTCAAATTTTACTAAAATCTGTTAGATATTTTTTGAGTAATCCCTCTAACAAAAAAAATAAAAAGTTAAAACAATACCCCCTCCCAACTTTGCTGGCTGGGTTAAATAAATTTTTTGGCCATTTAGGGTTTCAAAACAAATAATAAAAGCATCTAACATCATTTTTATATTTATATAACCCCTAAATTAATAAAAAATAAAGTACGGGTCATATTGACCCGAACAGTATAAGTGTATAGTAAATAGGAACAGTGCAGCAGGGTTTTAGAGTATGAAATTATATTGTATTACCTAGTAACACAAACCAACTAACGGAATTCGTACAATCAAGGTCATAATTTCCTTGTCTATGCTATACCTATGTGGCAAGTATAAATGACATTGCAACAAAGACTGTACGTACACTTTACACTCAGTTGTTTTAAAAAAATACGCCAATTAGAAACTTTTTTATGCATTTATAGATCGATTTTAGTCGCTAAACTTCTCAATATTTAAAAATACTTTTCATAAAATTTTAAAATTTAAATGAGCAAAGCTTTTAGATGACACATTCATATAACATTTTATGGATTTTTCTTTTTTCTCGTTGCTATATCTAAAAGGCCTTAGGGCTTCAAATATTGCTAATTTTTGGTCAGAAAACGCCATCTTTAAGTTAACTTTTCTTAAAATATATTTATCGAATTAAAAATAAAATGAGCAAACCTTGTAGCGAGTTTTGGGTTTAATGCAGATATGAAAATTATATGATGGTGTTATTCCTTTCATTTAAGTTATAGGGGTGCAAAATACAACTAAATGTCCCTAACCCCTACGGAACTCCCTTAAATTACAATCTTATTTTTTAAAATATCTATATTTTCTAGTAGCTAATTTTTCAATAGATTTTTCAAAGTTGAATCTTCACAAATAGAAACGCTTATCACCTGGGACCTATTATAATTATATACTTAAACGTTTTTTTAGTCATTATAGCTTTTATTTGAATTAATATAAAATTGGGGGCAATTTTCCCGGTGGCAGTTTTCCCGGTGGCAGTTACTCAGGTGGCAATTTTGTAGGTGGCAGTTGTCTGGGTGGCAGTTTTCCAGGGTGGCAGTTTTCCGGGTGGCAGTTTTCCGGGTGGCAGTTTTCCAGGGTGGCAGTTTTCCGGGTGGCAGTTGTCTGGGTGGCAGTTGTCTGGGTGGCAGTTTTCCAGGGTGGCAGTTGTCCGGGTGGCAGTTGTCCGGTGGCAGTTTTCCAGGTGGCAGTTGTCCGGATACCGGTTAATGAAATCAGGGTAGGAGATGTAGTTCTAATTAGACAAAATACACCAAGACAGTGTTGGCCATTAGGTAGAGTTTTAGAACTAAAAACTGGGGAAGATGGATTAACCAGGGTTGTAAAACTTAAAACTGCTTCATGTGAAACTATAAGAGATGTATCACTCTTATACCCCCTAGAAGTAGGACCAACTACTGTTAACAAAAATGATCATGAAGATGAATCTATAATAGATTCTGATGATGATCAAAATTTGACCCAAACTATACCAAACCTAACCTGTTCAATAAATGATGTAACTAGTCCTACTACTACAATAACCTATACCACAAATAGTAGACCACAACGTTCAACTGCTCTACGAGCTAGGCAGATGTTACAACAAAAGATAAGGGCTGGAGTATTGTAATATTTCCTATGGAAAATAAATTAAAATGCAACACCCTTTCATTTTGGAAAGAGTGAGGACTTTATAAAATGCTACACTTTTTATATTAAAAAGTGAGGAAAAACAAAAGTGGAATAACAAATAAAACAAATTATAGGTAATCTAAGATAGGTTAACAAATATTAAAGAAAAAAATTGGGTTTCACATGCAATTTTTCCTTTCTGGCTGGCCCCAATGTGTGGAAAATTTGGGAGTACCGAAATGGAAGACCCACCTAATCTTGGATAAGCCATATTGACATTAAAATAAATAATAACAATAAAAAATAACTCAGAAGGAGAACATGAACTCTTGCTGAGAAAAATTAAAAAGACACCAACGAAGAAACAAATATGGAATGAAAAGAAAAAAAGATCCCAGAGCCAGAAATGGCAACACGGTTTTGGGAAGAAGAAAAAGATCTGGATAAGCTGAATAGCAGAATAATACAGAGGACGAGGAGGCGCGAGACGAAAGAAGCCGGAAAAAAAATGTTCATTATTGGTGTCAAGAAATAAAATTTATATTAAAGTTTCAAGGTAAGAAGTTCATAAATTTCCCTTCGGTTATTAAATTTAGGTTAAATAAGCTGACATTTCATCTGTAATTGTTTAACAAAAGAGTATGGAAGTCCTGTTTATGGACAAATAGTTAGGCTGGTTCATCTTTGGCCTAGGTCTTCCATCTCCAACGTAGCCTAGGTTGTGTTTAGGCTACTCTGGTTGGATCAGGACCTATTTTTTCCATACTCTATGAGTTCCATAAAGGATCTAATGCTAGTGAATCCACAAAAAACATTCGAAGAATTTACGGAAATGATGTGAGCGAATGGATGTGTAGATGGTTTGAGAAGTTCAGAAATGGAGACTTCAGTCTGAAAGATTATCAACGAACAGGACGACCAAATGGGTTAGATGAAGAATTGATGAAAGCAACAGTGGAGGAAAACCCAACGGTAACTGTAAGATAACACTGCCTGCAACTCGGCGTTGGCCATATAACAATTCATCGTCATTTGAAGCTGTTAGGAAAAGTAGTGAAGGTTGGAAAATGGGTTCCGCATGATTTGCCACCAGCGAATCTTCAACATCGAATCGATATTTGCATATCACTGCATTCTCGGCAACTGCAGGCACCGCTTTTGAATCGGATTGTCACTGGGGATGAAAAATGGGTTCTCTATAACAATATTAAGCGTCGACATCAGTGGCTTAGCCGTGAAACAAAGCCTGAACCTCAGCTAAGGAATGGACTCCATCCAAAGAAAATTTTGCTATGCGTTTGGTGGGATATGCAAGGAATTTTTCACTTTGAGCTTCTGCCAGATAACCAAACAATCACAGAATCACAGCTGAAGCCTACTGCAACAACTTCAACGATTGAAGATGGCATTACAAGAAAAACGTCCTGCATTAATTAATCGCAGAGGTGTTCATTCCACCAGGATAACGCGCGTCCTCACACTGCTCGAATCACCACTGCCCAATTGGAGGCATTTGGTGAGAGAAAAAATGTCTCATCCACCTTATTCTCCTGACATCGCACCTTCAGACTACCATTTATTCAGAAGTCTGCAACACCACCTAGATGGACAAAAGTTGCAATCCAGGGAAGCTATCGAAAACGAAGTGATCGCTTTTTTTAACTCGAAACCAAGGGATTTCTTCGAACGTGGCATAAAAAAACTTTTCTACAGGTGGGAAGAAGTTATAGAAAAAGGAGGGAATTATATGGATGATTAATTTGTCATTATGCCATTTAATTTTTGTTGTGAATAAACTAAAAAATCGAGCAGAATATATGTTACAACCTTATATTTGGCAAGGTTTTAAGATTATTTTTCGATCGGAAAGTAGGTTACGTTAAAAAAAAAATGACTTAGTTAGTTGAAGATTTCAAGCCGACACATGACCATCGTTTGTAAATAATTTTAAGGTATATAAGATTAATCTTAAAACGTTTGTCTAAAGTCGAAAAATAATATGTTTAAAGACATGCTAATTTATATTGGCCGTTTCCGAACTATTTGATTTTGTTTTCTTTACCATATTTAGTGGGTGTAAGACCTATATAATATTAAAACCTGTGAAATTGTTGGTTTAAATTAAGCTAAATTCATTTTATCAGAAATTTACCTTTTTTATTCAGAATACAGGCATTGTTTTAGAAAAATTCTTTTGATAAATTAAATTCAGTTCTTTGAATTTTTTTTTATATTAATTTCTATTTTATAGGTAGGCTGACTTTTTTTTTTCTACTTTCATGAGTTTTAATGAAAATTCAAGGTGATTCTTTGTATGGATAGGTTGGTTGATTAAATTTTTTTTATTCTAAAATTATATTTTATTGTGATAAGTAGTGGTTTTGCTTAAAACTGTAATTCTGGGTATAAATAATGAAAATGTTTTTTTACGTTCGCATGTTTGTATAGAAAATATTACAAACTTTCATTTTTTGGATCACTTGAAGATCAGGGCCCCCAGCCTTCTTTAATTAGCCTTATAAGCTAACTAACGAAAATATCACGACCTAACCTAACCAATCGTTAGGTCAACTGTACACCCTTGACGACTGGTTAGGTTAGGTCGTGATATTTTCGTTAGTTAGCCTTATAAAGCTAACTAAAGAAGCTGGGGGACTTGATCTTCAGGTGATCCAATTTTTTTCTGATAAATGTATAATAAAAACGTTACAGCCCTTTAACGTTTGAATTTCGTACATTTAATTTGTTTAATCTTCAAAAATTTGACGATAATTTGCGTTGAAAATTGGACGTAGGGTATAGGCGGACCTTTTCCAGTTTGTGTACCGTTTTTCATATAATTTATTTTTGAGAATATTTTTGTTAAAACTAACGAAAATATCACGACTTAACCTAACCAATTATCAAGGGCGTACAGTTGATCTATTATTAATTATAACATTGTTTGTTTCTGGAATAGTATTTACTATTTACTAATAGATCAACTGTACGCTCTTGATAATTGGTTAGGTTAAGTCGTGATATTTTCGTTAGTTTTAACAAAAATATTCTCAAAAATAAATTATATGAAAAACGGTACACAAACTGGAAAAGGTCCCTATAGGCCATCTTATTCTTAGTTGGCGCAAAGACCTAGGCTATATACATTCGTGACACTTTAAAGCATAAAAGGAACAGAATGGAAGACTGGAATATTACAAAAATAATTACAAACTAAAGAAAATATCACAACTTAACCTAACCAATCGTCAAGGGCGTACAGTTGACCTAACCGGGCATTCAATTAACCTAACCGGGCAGTCAGTTGACCTAACTGGACATTCAGTTAACCTAACCAGTTGGTCAGTTTTAATATATATATATATATATATATTAAAACTGACCAACTGGTTAGCCTTATATATATATATATACAGTATATATATTAAAACTGACCATATATACAGGGCCGGATTTAGGAGTGGGCAAAGTGGGCAGCTGCCCATGGGCCTCCACATCTTGGGGGCCTCCACATATTGACAAGCCATTATCAAAATAGAAAAAACCCGAAACTAGAAAAACCCGATAGATGATCAACAAAAAAACACGCGCATCCATTACCACTGTAGTACATAAACTTTTACCAATTACTATTTGTTGTGTACTGATTATTATTTTGTTTTTATTACTCTTTTAGGCCTACTCTCACTATAATGGAATACCCGAATAACCCGATGCTTTCATTTTTTGCAGAAATGAGTGGAATGGACAGACACAAGAGTGCACGATGTTTTGAAAGTGTATGTATGTTAATTATATTATGAATCTTATGGATGACTTCAATTATGTCTTCCCCTAAGGTAGGGGGGCCTCCACATGGAGGCTGCCCAGGGCCTCCACACGTCTAAATCCGGCTCTGTATATATGACTTCTTACTTATGTCTGTGCTCGATTTCTACCCATTCTTCAAAAGAATGTACTCCATTTATTTGCTGCAAGTAAGAACTTGGGCGTAGGAGGAAACTGCATTATTATTATTAGTAGTAGTAGTAGTAGTATTAGTAGTAGTAGTAGCAGTAGTAACAGTAGTTTAAAACTTATCTTCATTTCTACATATCTGTCTAGGTAAGCATTCAACACATCGATGTTGGTATGTAATATACCTGAAACAACCAAATGTACCCAAATGTTGTCTGATGCATGAGCGCGCAAACATGATTACTCTTTAATAAACACCAAAGTAGCTCGTACAACGTGTACAGGTCTGCAAATATTAATAAAAAACGATATTGCCATCATTACGACTAAATTACACTAAAACCATCAGTGTATTAAATGAAAATTTTCACTTAAAACATATTATTAACTATCATCCAATAACATCATTCCATATATCTACCTGACTATCGCTAAACAGTTAGATAGTTAAGGACCCAGACGTTATAGCTATTTAGGGTATGATTCTGATTAATCAGTTAATCATTGTTTCGAATTTAATCATTAATCAAAATATATTTTTTACAAATGATGGAAATGATTAAATTTCCTCATAATTTCTGCATCATTCTACCTTAAATTTTTTAATGTATCATATGAATTTGGCACCTTTTTTTACATGTATAAATTGTCTAATCCGTCTATGCCTGATTTCTTGAACTATAAAACAAACTAAATGTTTGAGCAAAATGTTTTCTTCGTTCTTATCGTACGTAAGAGAAACAATAAAGCTCTTTCTTACTCTTTTAAGAAGCATTTAATTTTTATTCATATTTGATCAGTTAATCATTGATTAATTAGAAAATCTCATCATTCATCACTTTTTCCTAAAAATGCTTAATTTTCCATGCCCTACTATAGATACAAACAAATTGGAATGCTGATTCGTTAAAAATTCAGATTTCAGAAATGAAAAATCTGATCATCATGTGAGGTCTGCGAGTTCAGAATTCTGTGAACCTATATCATTTGTGTATATATATATATATATATATATATATATATATATATAAAAATTAGATCTGAAGGTGTTTAACATTAATTGGCGGCTCTTTATCTTTCACATAAGTATTACTTGATGTTAAATTTCTGGTTATGGAGGAACGAACACACTATAAATTTATCTTTCCACGTCTTTGTCCCTCATCTTGTACTTTTCCTTCCTGCTGGAAGTTCGCGTTCATTCAGCCTGTCTCAAAGAAGGAGACCGCTCTCAACCCTCCATCGAATGACCAAATGCTTTGGTTTCTTGCCCTTCCAAATTTTTAATCTATCCTTAATAGGAAGATCCTTAAACACCTCTCTTCGCACAAGCTTCTTCCAGATCGTCAGTATGGATTCCACAAGGGTCGCACTACTGGTAATCTTCTTGCATATCTCTCTGACTGTAGGTCATCCTCCTTTCGGGGTCTCGGCTAAACTTTCGCTATTGTGTTAGACATATCAAAAGCTATCGAAAGATTCTACCACAAATCTTTAATTGTCAAAATGTCCCTCCCACGGTTTCTACCCTACTATCTGTACCTTCATCTCTAATTTCCTTTCTGGCCGAACTATAGCTGCAGTTGTAGTTGGTTATTGTTCTTCTCCTAAAGCTATTAACAGAGGTGTTTCTCAGAGTTCTGACCGCTCAACCACTCTCTTCCTTTTATTTAGTATTGATCTTTTAATTCATACTTCCTCTCGTATACGCTCTTACATTACAAAAGCCTTCCTTTAATAAAAAAGTTTACAAAAAAGTATGTATATATTTCTAGCAAAGTGGAGGGTTTGCTAGTTTAAACTGATTCACTTCCTTCAACAAAAACTTATAAAGCCCTTTTACCAAACCTCTTAACATATATATATATATATATATATATATATATATATATATATATAGCAATCATCAAATTTTTAAATCTGCGCTAAAAGAAACAATTCTAACAAAGTTAATATTTTTATTTTCCCCTCTAAATTAAAGGTTTTTCGCAATTCACATAATAAATTACGTTGTTTTTACATTTCCTCAGTCGTTTCGTCAGCTTAACATTATCAAATGTTCTAGTATTCTATCATTACAGACTTTTACAATCAAGAGTGCAAAACAACTCTTTAATAGACACATATGCAGGCTAACGAGTACTTTAATTGTACAAAGCCCCCATCTACTTACAGGGTTTCTCCTCAAAAATGACAGCAGCTACCCTTAGTGAAAACATACATTACAGATGACGTAACAAGTGAGCGCTAATCATACCTGTACTGAATCATGTCAGCTACACATTCAGTAGTAGACCCATCGACCAAACATCCTATCATACAAGTACCCCAAAAGGTACCTTACTGCTTATAAATCTTGGAGTTCTTAATAATTGGCAATGAAGATCTTTAAATTTTCAAACTCTTTTTTCCAACTCAAATACGCACAAGACTACTAAACGAACGCTCGTTACAGGTAATTCGGGGGGGGCCATCACTATAATTAACTCTGCTTATGTGATCACAGAGGAGATAAGAGATTACTAGCCAGGTATCAGTGTTTGCATGTATGTAACTACATCACGTAGAATCAACTGTTCAAGGGTACCCGTGAGCACAAAGATGGTACTGAAGAGGTTACGCTCTCTATTTCAACTGTGAATGTCCTTCCTTTTGCATCCCTGAGAAACAACTCTTTACACTGGACATACATTTTGCAGTCTGCATGGTTAAATCTGTCAGTTATGGGCATTATAATAAGATCGAGAGCTTCATAATCTAATTTCTGTAAAGATCTTTAGGTGCTTGGTGGTCTGCCAATGGAACACAACCCTCTTCTAGCCTAGCTGGAACGCTTCTAATTCGAGGAGGTGAAGCCATATCTACTGCCAGGAAGTACCTAGTGACAGTATTTTCTTCCAGAAAAGGTTAGACCCTTCATCATTACGCATATCTCAAAGAATTTTAACAGTCATACCAGCATTAGTCTATATATATATATATATATATATATTATATATATATATATATATATATATATATATACACGCCAGCATTAGTCTATACATATATATATATGTATATATATACACACCAGCATTAGTCTGATTTAACTATTCTCTGAACAAATTACGTCGAGTTGTATAGTTAAGATAGATAAATATACAATATAAAAACACAAAAGCGTGTGCAGCAGATACACGTACCTTATCACTCTATCGATTAACCTGACAATAAATTTGAATTCGGCAAACATTCTATGAGAAAGATCACTAGTTCAGCCCACACAACCCTAGAACAAATGAAAGTATGCGTTTCTTAAAAAGTTTGACCAATAAAATAGCGGAACCCAGGAACAAACCCTATGGCTTAGTTGAATATTGGTCAGTCCAAAGTCTGACTAGTCTGACTGCCTCCGAAGATCTTGTTAAGTTGACCATCCTCTGTTGACAGCAGCTTAATAGTGAATTACTTCTAGGGTTAATTTCAGCATAGCACCTGGTAAATCATTTACACACAACTAGAACACAAATCTCTCCCTCTCTCTCTCTACACACGCACACACACATACACAACACACACACACACACACACACACACACACACACACACATATATATATATATATATATATAGTGTTGGTTTAGCGGTAGCACTGATGGTTTTGAGGAAATGCGGCGTAAGGACTAGGGCCCCACATTTTACCTGAATTCCAGCCGCAGTTCGTTACTCGCTACTTTTTAAGTGAATAAAGCCATTTTTGTCCTTATAGTTACAAGGTAATAATATTACAATAAATAAAGCAATGAAAAATTTAGATTTGGATCACTAACAACGTGTGGATGATTCGAAGTCAACCGATGTTATCAACTGGAACGGAGTATATTTAGTTTCATCAACAACGAGGACCTGATGCGTTCACCTACATATAGTGAAACTTATTTTATTTTACTGTAAATAAATAAATGTGTATTTAACCGTTTTTATTATTTTTACTAGGGTGTGTTCAAAAAGCAGCATGAAATAATTCAGTTCTACTAACAGATCTTATTCTAAAGAATTGTGAATTGAATGAGTCCAATTTTTCACTCTCTCACCACTACAGAAAATGTAACGCGATATTATCAGAGTTTCTGCCTCTCGCCTGTTTTATTCATATCTTATTGTTCTATACAGTATACACCTTTTTACCCTCAAACAGCTGCTCAGTAACTGAAAACAACAACTTAGCCACTGAATTTGTGGTTTAGAGATATGTACATTGAAGCTATTTACTAATACTTGCAAAATTATACATACGTGTATAATTAGAAGCGAAACTACCTACTACCTACAAGGAAAGAACTTATACAACCCAAATCAACATGGTTTCAGGACTGGAAGATCGTGGGTATCACAGCTATTAGCCCACCAAGAGATATTGGAAACACTGAGTCGAGGACAAAACATAGATGTAATATATACTGACTTTGCTAAAGCCTTTGATAAATGTGACCATGGAATTATAGCACATAAACTTAAGAATACGAGAATTATTGTAAAGCTGGGAGGGTGAATATTTAATTTCTTGATGCGAAGAACACAAAGAGTGGTGGTAAATGGAGTCAAATCGGAAGTCTCGGAAGTAGAGAGCTCTGTCCCACAAGGGACAGTACTAGCACCCTTGCTGTTCATAATAATGATGGCATATATTGATGCAGATATTAATGCCAGTATTGTATCATTTTTCGCAGATGACTTAAAGATATGCATGGAAATATTGAACTAAGGTGTCATAGAAAGATTACAATACGACATTGAAACATTGTTCCAGTGGGTAGAAGGTAACAATATGAAGTTCAACGAAGAAAAATTCCCACTTCTAAGATATGGCAATAACAAGGAGCTACAGAAAAAAAGGGTACAAAACTCTGCAAGCAAAACATATAACACCAAATCCATAAGTCAGGGATCTTGGAGTAATAATGCCGTCGGATACAGAATTCAGAGAGCACTATAACAACAAAATTACAACGGCTAGAAAAATAATGGGCATAATCTGGAGGAGCTTCCCCAGCAGAAAAGCAAACATCGTGTGTTGTAACCCTCAATTTAGCAGGCCGAAATCTTTTGTAAAATAGATGCAGAAATTTTAGTTTAAGATTTCGTTGTGTACATCTTTAAAAGCAAGGTGTTTGGATTTATAAATATTCAGGAACGAATGAATTAGTGTGTTTCAAATTGCTTAGCGTTTGTTCTATTTTAATTCAGATTCTCATGGGGGGGATTTTGAAATTGATTTAATTTCGCGTGAAAATTTAAATCCTTTAAAAATGAACACCGACCAAAGGCTGACTGTGTAATCGGAGAAGAGAACTTATCGTTTGACAGTCTCGGATAGATTTATGGTAGAAGTCAAAGGGCAGTTATAACTTAAGGGTCTGTTTTCCATTTGGAACCTTGTAAGCTGCCACTTTTGTTGATAGTGGTTTCGCTTGAGGTAAACCCTCGAGCGAAATTTAAAAGTTTTGTTTTAAAATTTTAAAATTTCAATTTAAATTGTTTAATCTTAATTTAAAATTTCGTTAAGAAAGGCGGAGCGTAGAATTTAACGAAGTTGAGATTAGAGCCAATAGAAGATCAGTAATTTTGTACGAATGATGTCATATAATGAAACTGGCTTTGATAGGCCCTTTAGACACCAAAGGGAGGAGTTTTTGTAATTCTGAGGGGGAACTTTGAGTCAAAATCAGTTGCAGACGATCCTCCGAAAGTTAGCAGTGGCTCAAATAAGTCGTCAGACTTGTGGTGAAAGAGAATTTAGAACGGAAAGTATAAATTGTCAAACAAATTGAAATTAAGAACTTGTATTTCATTCGTTTACGCGAACTTTTGTATAAGAACTTAGTGTTAGCGACTGTACAAGAGAATTTAGTCAGAATACCTATTGTGCATGATTCGTCAATAATTTTGTGAATGAATCTAAAATTATGTGGGACTCTCGGTTTTTTGGGTGTTCTGGTCTGAAAATAAATCTGCGGGACTCGCGCAGAACTATTGGGAATAACTTCTAAATTTTGTAAGTAGAATAATTCTTCAAATTTCATGGTCGATTTGGACCACTTCATTTCTCGTTAGCATAAGTTTTATTGTTACTAAAATATAAAGCCCCTCTATATAAATTTCTTAAATCCAGATAACTGTGAACTTTGTCTTTGAATTTAAAATTGGATTTTATGGTTAGCAAAATTGATAATCATCCATCAGCCTATTACTTTGAATTTATGTATTAATTTGAGTGAAATTGAATAAACTTTATAAGAGGGAGCATGTAGTTTCTCTGCCACCTTGCAATAGGCCTCTCTTGTTAGCTGAGGTGAATTAACATTCAAAGTAGGCTTCTGGAAAGCCGAAGGAACCTAGCCTATCAATTTAAAGGGCCATCCGTCTGGATAGGCCGAGTCATTCTGGACGAAAATAAGAACTAATTGGAAATAGAATTAAAGGGGGTACGCCCAACTTAAAGGGTGTCAGAGGAGTGAATTAACGTAATTAAAAGGGTGTCCAGTACCATAAATAAATAAACGGGTTGGGCACTACTTAAATATTTATGGTACTGGACACCCTTTTAATTACGTTAATTCACTCCTCTGACACCCTTTAAGTTGGGCGTACCCCTTTAATTCTATTTCCAATTAGTTCTTATTTTCGTCCAGAATGACTCGGCCTATCCAGACGGATGGCCCTTTAAATTGATAGGCTAGGTTCCTTCGGCTTTCCAGAAGCCTACTTTGAATGTTAATTCACCTCAGCTAACAAGAGAGGCCTATTGCAAGGTGGCAGAGAAACTACATGCTCCCTCTTATAAAGTTTATTCAATTTCACTCAAATTAATACATAAATTCAAAGTAATAGGCTGATGGATGATTATCAATTTTGCTAACCATAAAATCCAATTTTAAATTCAAAGACAAAGTTCACAGTTATCTGGATTTAAGAAATTTATATAGAGGGGCTTTATATTTTAGTAACAATAAAACTTATGCTAACGAGAAATGAAGTGGTCCAAATCGACCATGAAATTTGAAGAATTATTCTACTTACAAAATTTAGAAGTTATTCCCAATAGTTCTGCGCGAGTCCTGCAGATTTATTTTCAGACCAGAACACCCAAAACACCGAGAGCCCCACATAATTTTAGATTCATTCACAAAATTATTGACGAATCATGCACAATAGGTATTCTGACTAAATTCTCTTGTACAGTCGCTAACACTAAGTTCTTATACAAAAGTTCGCGTAAACGAATGAAATACAAGTTCTTAATTTCAATTTGTTTGACAATTTATACTTTCCGTTCTAAATTCTCTTTCACCACAAGTCTGACGACTTATTTGAGCCACTGCTAACTTTCGGAGGATCGTCTACAACTGATTTTGACTCTCAAAGTTCCCCCTCAGAATTACAAAAACTCCTCCCTTTGGTGTCTAAAGGGCCTATCAAAACCCAGTTTCATTATATGACATCATTCGTACAAAATTACTGATCTTCTATTGGCTCTAATCTCAACTTCGTTAAATTCTACACTCCGCCTTTCTTAACGAAATTTTAAATTAAAATTAAACAATTTAAATTTAAATTTTAAAATTTTAAAACAAAACTTTTAAATTTCGCTCGAGGGTTTACCTCAAGCGAAACCACTATCAACAAAAGTGGCAGCTTACAAGGTTCCAAATGGAAAACAGACCCTTAAGTTATAACTGCCCTTTGACTTCTACCATAAATCTATCCGAGACTGTCAAACGATAAGTTCTCTTCTCCGATTACACAGTCAGCCTTTGGTCGGTGTTCATTTTTAAAGGATTTAAATTTTCACGCGAAATTAAATCAATTTCAAAATCCCCCCCATGAGAATCTGAATTAAAATAGAACAAACGCTAAGCAATTTGAAACACACTAATTCATTCGTTCCTGAATATTTATAAATCCAAACACCTTGCTTTTAAAGATGTACACAACGAAATCTTAAACTAAAATTTCTGCATCTATTTTACAAAAGATTTCGGCCTGCCAAATTGAGGGTTACAACACGTGCTCAAATTATAGAAGAATCTAGACCTACCAATAACTGAGTATTCCTCAGTACTCACAAGCCCATACAGAAAACGAGACATTGCGAACATTGAAACTATACAAAGAACTTTTACATCTAAGATAGAGGAAACGGATGGTGAAGTTACAGGTCTCGCCTACAATCACTGGAACTCTACTCTCTCGAAAGAAGGAGCGAGCTGTACACAATAATATACATATGGAAAATACTTGAGGGTTCTGTCCCTAACCTTAGAAATGAGATAGAAAGAAAC
Organism: Bathynomus jamesi; assembly: GCA_023014485.1. Classification (NCBI taxonomy): domain Eukaryota; kingdom Metazoa; phylum Arthropoda; class Malacostraca; order Isopoda; family Cirolanidae; genus Bathynomus; species Bathynomus jamesi. The sequence continues at coordinate 301,967 of JAJOZX010003948.1, forward strand.
TGGAATGAGGGAATAGGAAGATTTTTTATGGTCCCATCTGCGATGGGGCAAGGGGACCATGAAAACGAGGATGTAAAAAATACCCTCAGAATACGAGGCCCAAAGCTTTTCAATGTCCTATCAAAAGAAGTGAGGAATCTCCAGCACACCGCCCTCAATAACTTCAAGAACCAGCTGGCCATATTCCTGTGTAAAGTCCATAACCAACCATGCGTGGCTGGCTACGAGGGTGGAAGGAGACCTAACAGCAATTCCCTCCTTCACCAATTCCCACAAATGAGCTGGGATGATGCAGAGATCAATCATAGATCAATCCTGAACCGTCGTTCGAACTCATCTAAAGTAACCTAAAGTGTGTGTCTATATATATAAATATATATAGAGCTGTATATATACACACAGGGTGTTTCAGGAGGAAAGGTCAATACTGCGGGAGGTGATAGTATCGGTCATTGTGAGAAAAAAGTTCATATGAACATGTGTCTAATTCTGAATGGTTACGGAGATAGAGCTGTTTGAATCTACAAATACAAAAGCAATGTTAATGGTAATGAAGAAAGAGAAACTAATTACTGTTTCAAACATTTAATGTTTAAACATTGGCATTTTGAATGGTATCAGATAAGAAGTGACAAATTTGTTACAGCTTACATTACAGCTTACATGGTTCAAGGTTATAGGGAAGGGAAGGGGGAGGAAGAGCTGCGCGCGCATCAGATTCAAACAGCTCTATCTCTGTAACCATTCAGTATTAGACACATGTTCACATGAACTTTTTTCCTCACAATGACCGATACCATCACCTCCCGAAGTATTGACCTTTCCTCCTGAAACACCCTATATATCTATATATATCTGTAGCTGACATGATTCAGTGCAGGTATGATTAGGCGCTCACTTGTTACGTCATCTGTAATGTATATTTTCACTAAAGGTAGCTGCTGTCATTTTTGAGGAGAAACCCTGTAAGTTCCTACCCAAGTTCTTACTTGCAGCAGATAAATGGTGTACATTCTGTTGAACAATGGGTAGAAATCGGAAATCGAGCACAGACATTAAGAAGTCATATATACTGTATATATATATATATATATATATATATATATATATATATATATATATATATATATATATATATATCACAGTGAATACATGGATTTAGGACTATTTTTAGTCAGCAATCTTTGCTACGGGTTAAATACTGGAGTTATGCCCTGTAAAACTCACTAGTCGTTTTCTATTAATTGGAAATATTAAGAAAGTTGATTTTCGGACAAACGCACACAAATATATACATATATTTGTGTGTGTGTGTGTGTGTGTGTGTGTGTGTGTGTGTATTATATATTGCTAATGTTATGATAATGTTGATAAACTTAATAGGCCTATAAGAAATGAAATAGCATGATTAAACAGTATAATGGGCACGTCATTCTACGTTAAAACATTGAGATGCCAGCTGTTTTGTAGAAATCAAATGATTAATTTAAATAATCTTCTACATAAATAATAATAATGATAATAATGTTTAAGTGGATGCTTAGAGATGGAATTGATGATTCAGTATTTGAATCTCTCCGAATATGTATGACTAGGCTGAGTTATTGAAAATGTATTTTCATGCATGGCTTAGAACAGCCGTTTAGGTTAACTGGATGAACTATGAAGAAAGATATCGATATTTGAAATTATGAAATATACACTGCATGTATTCGCATTCATCCTAGTGTTTTTTAAATGGCTGATATATATATATATATAATTAACTATGATAATATTTGCTGTTTATGATTGTTACCACACTACTATACGAATGGATTTAAATATATTAGACTCCTCTTAGATTAGATAAATTAAATTAAAATGAATTTAGTTAATAGTTTTTGGGTCTATTTCGTAATAAAAATATAAGAACAATGTAAAATTTGTTTATGAGTTAACTGTATTTATTCTAGTTTTATTTTGTGTGGTATCGTTATTAATATATTAAACCGAAACGACGATCACGGATGGCGTTAAAGAAATCTTTGCTATTTGCCCTACACTACAGTCCTTATATACGAAATATATATGTTGGTTACATTTACTAGTTTATATATATATGTAAATGAAAATGTTTATTGGCAGACTATAGTCCATATGACAAATATTATTAATACATATATATATATATATATATACAGGGTGGGCCGTAAGTTTCCATACATAGGAAAAATTAAACGTTTGTTTTTATGTTTCAGATACCCTAAGAATATGCGTTTGACGTAAGATCTTGTTTACTGATGAAGCAAATTTTTACGTCAATGGAGAGGTTAATCGGCAAAACATACGTTATTGGAGTAATGCTAAGCCTAACTGGCTGAGTCCGACGAAGATGCAAGGTGCCGGTAAAGTGATGGTGTGGGCCAGGATATGGGGTGACAGAATTATTGGACCAATTTTTGTCAGTGGAAATCTTAATGCCGAAAGGTATCTTAACATGTTGCAAGAAGAGATTTTCCCATCCCTGCTAAACGAGGAAGGTAACTTCCCAGTTTACTTCCAGCAAGATGGAGCTCCACCTCATTATGGTCTTCACGTGCGTCGGTATTTGGATCAGCAGCAGTTTCCGGATGCTTGGATTGGTCGGCGTGGTCCTGTGGAGTGGCCTCCAGATCCCAGATCTCTCACCCCCCTTGATTTCTATCTTTGGGGGCACTTGAAGGCCATGGTGTATCAGGAAAAGATACGAGACATAAATCATCTAAAGGAACGTATCACCAACGCCATTACAAGCATAACGTCAACTGTGCTAATGCGTGTTCATCAACAGTGGGGAACACGTATTGAAATGTGTTTTCAAAACAATGGCAACCATGTAGAGCATATTATATAAATGAAAATGGTTGTCCATAAAAAAATGTTTATTTTTCCTATGTATGGAAACTTACGGCCCACCCTGTATATATCAGCAGAACCCTGGTGCTCCAGAAATGGATCTTCTGCACGAACACTTCCAGAAAGATAAAACTAGCGGCTCCACGAACACGACGGAACGCTGGCGGAACGTGCCGGAACGCTACGTAAGAAGTACTAGAATGTTTGTCTGTTTTTGCTTGTTTTTGTTTTGTTTGCTTTTACGTCATGAAAGACCATGAAAGGACCCCACTGGAGGAGTTTTTTTTTTCTCGTGAAGGAATGTGAGGATGAATCTTTTATTTTTATTTTTAAAATTTTAAAAAAAATGTAAATTTATTTTTTCATCTTGAAAGATCATGAAAGACACCTTATAAAGGAGGGACCGTCATGAAGGACGGTGGGGGACCGTCATGAGGACGGGGGGGTATTTTCAAATTGATCCATGTCTGTCTCCCCAAAAGCGGAGATACTACTGATGTCCACTGTTCTTCTCCTAAAGCTATTAACAGTAGTGTTCCTCAGGGTTTTGTCCTGTCACCCACTCTTTTCCTTTTATTTATTGATGATTAATTCGCACTTCCTGTCGTATTCACTCTTATGTCAATGATTCCCCTCTTCACTTCTCCACCCGCTTCCCAAAGCGTCCCTCTCAACAGTCACTCCATGATTCGCGTAGTACAGCTAGGGAGCACCTGACCCTTATCTTTCTGCTCTCTCTGATTGGGGCAGAGAAAACCTTGTGGTTTTCAATGTCTCAAAAACGCAGTTGCTTCATCTGTCTACTCGTCACAATCTTTCACACGAGTATCCCCTTACCTTCAACAACACACAACTCAATCCTTCCTCTTCTCTTAACATTCTTGGCGTTTCCTTTTCTCATGATCTTTCCTGGAAAGATCACATATACTCTCTTTCTAAAACAGCTTCTAAAAGGTTAGGCGTGCTGCACTGCATCCGCTCTTTCTTCACCCCCCATACAGGGGTCTTGTTTGCCCCTGTATGGAGTATGCTTCTCATGTGTGGGGTGGTTCAACCCACACGGACATTGCTCTTCTGAACTCCCTAACTGCATGACTCCTCCTTTAAAGAAAGCACGCAGTAACAGACTTTCTACACTTTCTCATTCGTTTTCTGTCCAACTATCTAATGCAAGGGTTACTCGGTATTTTTAATCTTTCATCTACTCAACTGGTCAAATGTGGAACAATCTTCCTCAATCCATCTTTCCTCCTATCTATGACATCCCATCTTTCAAACGCAGAGTGTCTAAGCATCTTGAAAACCCTGGACCTTGATTTTGGCTCTCTTCTTCTTCTGTGGGGGTCGCCCTTTTTTCAGGCATTTGCCCTTGGCCCCTCCTTCCTGCATAAAAAAGATATATCGGCAGAGAAAGATGTTTTATATGCCTTATAAAATCTCCCATTTCCATGAAAACAGAGCAGCGTTGCAAAGGAACAAAGATTGTTTCCCATTTCATTCGACGAATATCTTTTATGAAATTTTTTCACTCATCTTTTACGAAGAAATATATGGTGAAGAAGCTTGAATCATAATTGTATACTTTTAAAAGTAATTTCCTTTGGAGTCAAAGAAAAAGTAATTAACTTTTTATGTATGACTGGTGCAAATTGGTAACTTTTCAAATACACTTATTCATAGCTTAACCCTACAAAAAATTTCAGTCGTTAAAAAAATTAATTAAATGCTACATTTAGTAGTCATAATAATCACGATAATGATAATTATGATAAGCTTTATAAATCACATAAAATAGTATAATACTCTCTCTCTCTCTCTCTCTCTCTATGTATATATATATAGATATAGTGCCATGTGTTCTTGGGCTTAAGGCTGAAATTGACAGCCTGAATTCCAAATGGAATTACAATATAATCAGTACACAAAATAAATCAGTTCACTCCTCCCGCCTGACTCAATTTGAGCATCGTGCTGTGTTTTGCTTGGCTGCAGCTTTGGACCAAAATTCAGACTTCAGTGGTGTGTTGACAGACCTGTTGCCCATGCCTCCAATCGAGCACTATTGGTAAAAGAAGCTAAGAAAATTTCCCCACCTCCTGCCACCATAGGCATAGAGCAACCTGAAGATAATAAATCGCCCCCTCGCAAAAAGAGCAAGTTCCTCAGCTTCATAGCTGTTTCACAGATACCAGTTACTGATAAAGTAAGTGAGCTCAGCAGCTACCTGGAGGGTCATTGTATCTCTGAAAACAGCAACTCCTCTGGAGTCCTGGGAGGTACATGACGAAAACTTCCCTATTCTGTCCCTTCTTGCTAAGCGTTACTTGGGTGTACTAGCTGCCGCCTCACTGACAAGACTTTTGAGACATTAATGTTTGTCAAGAACACTGGACATTTTTCTGTGTCCCAAATTGTCTAAGTTTTAAGTTTTCTAGCTAAGGTCCACATCAGGGAAGGCCTGCAGTCTTGTATTGATTTGTAAATGACTATATCTACTGTAACTTTAAGTATTTGTATATGTACATTAGTCTTTTTTTTACTCGTATATTTACATATGTACTAAATTGATAAGTATAGTTTATAGTTGCATATATTATGCATTTTTAAGACCTATAGTGAATATATCTTAAAATTTCTCACTAAAGTATTCAAGAATATATTCATGAATACATCCTAGTGTATTCGCATTCATATTCAAATACTTCATGCTATACCTGTACGTATTCATGAAAATATGAAGTATTCGTATTCGAATACTGATATCCTGTATTCGCCCCATCCCTGAATTATTATATTATATAATATATGTCCTGGCTTAACCTAACCTAAACTCAAATATCATAAACTATTGTAACCCTGCCTAACCCCAGCACTACTTAGAGCCTTAAGGGCCTGTTGACAGAAGTCCCGTTATAATAAAGTAAACGAGTTTTATCTCCTTTATAAAGGAGATGAAAAAGCTTTGTAGTTTTTGTTTAATTAGCAAAAATAAAAGAATAATTATTTACAATAAAGAACAGTGTGTTCATATTGAATTGTGCAATTGTGAGAGTTAACTGGTTCATATATATTGTATGTATGTATTTATTTACTTGTGGTGAACCTATGCCATTTGTTCGTTGTGCAAGACCCACTCATAAACAAGAACCAACTCACGAAACGACTCTAAAGGATAGTCCAGTGGTTCCCAACCTTTTAGAAGCGATGGCCTACTACAGCTGATTCGAATAAGTCATGGCCCACCTCTCATGTTGCTAAGATGGTATCATGTGTAATTAGGGTGGATCGATTTTACATTTTTTTCGATTTCCATATTCTAATAGAGACAAAACCTTGCGCATGCATGAGAAAATAGCCTCTGCAAAATCTTAGCTTAATAGGTAATCATCTTCTGCCCCCGGCAGAGCGATGAAAATCATATTTTAGTAGTCAAAAACGTATTTTTCTTATAATTTTTAAAATATTTCAATATGCGTGTGTGTTATTTCATGCCTAAGCAACGCTATAAATGCTATGGGAAATATATAAATGCATTATTTAAGACAAAGAGCCGATCTGAAAATAGGTAATTTATATGCATATTTTCAGATCGGCTCTTTGTCTTAAATAATGCATTTATATATTTCCCATAGCATTTATATCGTTGCTTAGGCATGAAATAACACACATATTGAAATATTTTAAAAATTATAAGAAAAATACGTTTTTGACTACTAAAATATGATTTTCATCGCTCTGCCGGGGGCAGAAGATGATTACCTATTAAGCTAAATTTTGCAGAGGCTATTTTCTCATGCATGCGCAAGTTTTTCTCTCTATTAGAATATGGAAATCGAAAGAAATGTAAAATCGATCCACCCTAAATTGTGTATATGAGGTTTAATAAGCAAATTATTATTAACATTTATTAATATGATGCTAAAAGACAAGCAAATGGACCATGGCCCACCGGTTGGGAACCAGTGGGATAGCCGTTAAAGTGACTAACCCTTTTTCAGAAAGAGAGAGAAAACGAGTCAGAGTCAGATGTGATCATCACTAGTGCAGGTTATGAGAGTGGCCCTGAGTGGGCTTTGCCCCCTCCTCTTTCAACCTTCGTGACTGCAGTAGAGAAGTAATAAGGTGAAATTAATTTGCCACCATAATGTTTTTCACTTGAGACTAACTCCTCGAATCAGTTCCATTTACGTGTAGAGCTGTAGAGTTAGAGTACAAATCAAACTTGGCAGAGCGCAAATCATTAAAACATTCAGGTATAATAACATGTCATTTTCTCTTAAGTTTAAGGCATTGAATGCAGAGTGATGAGTAGAGCCCGAATGTTCAGGCAAAATGCCATAAACGCCTTTTCTTGGCCTATTTTTACGTTTACAGGAAAAAGTGCCGTTTTCTTTATAAAGTGTCTAATTTGCTTTTTTTTAATATTATTTTCTAGTATTATTTCATTGGAGTCCCAGATAGGTCTATCAGTTTCTTTTATATATCATATATATACCTCGTAACTTCGCAGCAGTTCCATGCGTTGGTCTCTCTTCACACGAAGGTCAAGCTGGTGGCCCCGCCTCTAGTCCTGGCTTGGTGGAGGAGCGAGTTACGCTCTTGCGCTCTCCACCGCACATATCCAGGTACACCCGGCTCATCTGGTACCATCTTGAGGCAGGTATCTAGTCTTCTTTTGAATACTTCAACTTTGACTCCTGTCACATTTCTCAGGTCCTTTGAAAGCTGGCTAAAAAACTCTTGGCCCCTTGAAAAACCAAGCTGCTTTCCTTCAGTGTTGAGTAGGTCCCTTGTCGGGCCTTTAATTTGGGAACACTACACAATCTGCCTTTCTTATTTTCCAGTATATATATGTATGTGTGTGTGTGTGTGTGTGTATATATATATATATATATATATTATATATATATATATATATATAAATATATATATATAATATATATATATATATATATATATATATATATATATATATGGGATGAATTTCACAATTAAACACGTGAAATGAATGAATGCTGCAAACCCCCAAGGAAAAAGAGAAACGATTCCAAGGCCTTTCGTGTATTCAGAGCTACACCTCGTCGTTCCCTGACGAGGTGTAGCTCTGAATACACGAAAGACCTTGGAATCGTTTTTCTTTTTCCTTGTAGGTTTGCAGCATATATAGACTCTATATATATATATATATATATATTATATATATATAGAGTATGTATATACAGGGTGTTTCTAAAGTAACCACCTATTTTGGTGAAATAGGGGATTTTAAACAATTGTTATATTGGCATAATGGTATGTGCATTGTTATACAAAATGCATGTATTTATAATATTTCAATTGTTTTACACGATTTTTTGTTAATTATTTTATTTTATTTTCAGACCCATATCATTGATGATGAATGTGCAAGAACGGGTTTATGTAGTAACATGCAGGATAAAAGGCATGAAGTGCAATGAAATAAGAGAAAAGTTTGAGAGAAGGTTTCGTAAAACAGGCCCTAGAGACCAGGCTATTCGCGAATTAGTAAACAAATTTATGAGGACTGGATCTGTGCATGACAAGCGTAGGTCTGGACGGCCAAGAAGATCTCACGAAAGAATCGAATCCGTTCAAGAAGCATTCGAAGAGGATCCACAATTATCGATTCGGAGGGCATCCCACAGATTAGAAATTCCACAAACAACGGTTTACAGAATTCTACGTTATGATTTAAAGAAAAAGCCATACCACATTCAAGTGTTCCACAACTTACAAGAAGAAGATTATCCACGAAGAGCAACAATGTGTGCCGAGCTTACAAATATATATATACAGGGTGTTTCTAAAGTAACCATCTATTTTTCGAAATAATATGAATTATAAAAAAAACACCTTTAAAACATGAAAATATATATATATATATATATATATTTGTAAGCTCGGCACACATTGTTGCTCTTCGTGGATAATCATCTTCTTGTAAGTTGTGGAACACTTGAATGTGGTATGGCTTTTTCTTTAAATCATAACGTAGAATTCTGTAAACCGTTGTTTGTGGAATTTCTAATCTGTGGGATGCCCTCCGAATCGATAATTGTGGATCCTCTTCGAATGCTTCTTGAACAGATTCGATTCTTTCGTGAGATCATCTTGGTCGTCCAGATCTACGCTCATGCACAGATCCAGTCCTCATAAATTTGTTTACTAATTCGCGAATAACCTGGTCTCTAGGGCCTGTTTTACGAAACCTTCTCTCAAACTTTTCTCTAATTTCATTGCACTTCATGCCTTTTATCCTGCATGTTACTACATAAACCCGTTCTTGCACATTCATCATCAATGATATGGGTCTGAAAATAAAATAAAATAATTAACAAAAAATCGTGTAAAGCAATTGAAATATTATAAATACATGAATTTTGTAAACAATGCACATACCATTATGCCAATATAACAATTGTTTAAAATCCCCCTATTTCACCAAAATAGATGGTTACTTTAGAAACACCCTGTATATATTTTCATGTTTTAAAGGTGTTTTTTTTATAATTCATATTATTTCGCAAAATAGATGGTTACTTTAGAAACACCCTATATATATATATATATATATATATATATATATATATATATATGTATATATATAGAACAGAAATTTAACGTGCATAAATATAGTATTGTTTTATATTAAACATTTTTGGAAATTTAAATCCTTGTCATTATTTTGTAACCAACATTTTCAGTACCTACTGTTTTGTTCACTTTAGTGACGTTGTAATATGTACTATGTGTATATAAAAGTATTATACTAGATCAAACGTTTTTTGAAAGCAATTTCATAAATGTCTTTTTTGGGGGGTTTACTGCCTATTTCGAATGTTTATTTTGCCTATTTGCCTGCCTTTTTTTAAGGTTTTTTGGTCCCTAAACATCCGGGCTCTAGTGATGAGCCTTATTTAATGTAACGTGGGCGTTATCTAAAAATAAAGTGTAGTTTTAGTAATCGTGTCCTTCTCTTTTAAACATGATAGTTTCACTAAACTAATAGGCTAATACCGTCCATGAAGCCTGTCACATAAAAGGAAAGAAGTAGAGAAATGAGAGTAGACAAGGAAGGTTATCTCTTTCACAGTGGTGTCAGACCATGCGGTCTTACACTAGGTTATTCATAAAAATTAGGATATAGGCCTAATAGTTTATCTGAATAATCTACTTGAAGTAGTAGATAAGTCAACCAGATTAAGCAGAAATTAGGCATAATAGGCTAGTCATTTGATCTGCCTACAGAAGAAGCAAATAGGCAAATAGAAGTTGTCATGACGAATGACAATTTATTGGTAAGGTAGCAAGTACAGTCCCCTACAATAGTTCCATTCCACTTTCTCCGAGATGTGAGCGCAACGCAGTTCCTCTTTTTCCCTCCCGCTCACTTTCTCTCTCTCCTCCTCCCCCTCTCCCTCTCGCTATCCCCACCTCTCGCTCTTCCCCTCAGTAGAATGGTGACAAAATGGGAGAGTGCAATGCAATTGCTTAATGTTGCAAGGCAACCCCCATCCCCCTTTGTTGCAAGCCACCCCACCCCCACCCTTTGTTGCAAGCCACCCCCACCCACCTTTGTTGCAAGGGGGAAGCCTCTTTGGGGGAGAAGGTGGGATGGCCACACACCCCAAAGGGGCAGAGAGAGAGAGAGAGAGAGAGAGAGAGGAGAGGACCCAAAGGAAGGGTCTTTGCTTGGCGACCGCCAAGCCCATATGAGGTCTTCAGCCACCCCGCCGCTCTCTTATAGGCCCCTAATCAGCCAGTTGGCTTAGAAGGCTGAGTTGCCAGATTGCGCTATGTATTTAATTAATCCTTATATTCATCCGTTATCTGGCTTAGAAGGCTGAGTTGCCAGATAGCAATAATTATTTATTTAAACCATATATTAATGTTGGCTTAGAAGACTGAGTTGCCAGATAGCATTAATTATTTATTTAAAGCATACATTAATCCATTAGCGGGTTTAGAAGGCTGAGTTGCCAGATAGCATTAATTATTCATTTTTAGCATACATTAATCAATCAGTTGGCTTAGAAGGCTGAGTTGCCAGATGTGATAATTATTTAATTATTCCATATATTATTCAGCCAGTTGGCTTAGAAGGCTGAGTTGCCAGATAGCAATAATTATTTATTTAAACCATATATTAAACAGACAGAACTAACGGGCGCCACAGTCAGTTGTTTTAGAAGGCTGAGTATTACGCTATGTATTTAATTAATCCATATATTCCAGTTGGCTTAGAAGACCGATTTGAGAAATAGCAATTAATTAATTATTCTGAAATCCGCTTTAGAAACAAATGATATAATTGTGTACAAGGAATAAATAAAACACCAATACATCGTTCTGATCATTTAGCTGAATTAATGGATATACAAAGGGGCATATATATGATCAAATAATAGAATGGAAAATATATAATCATACAAAACATAGTATTATTAAAATATTAGTACAGGAAATATATATATACAGTTATATTAATTATATTGAAAATATATGAAACGTATAATCATACTAGCACAGGAAAAATATACACAGTTATATTAAATATATTGATAATATACGAAACGTATAATCATATTAGTACATATGATTGGCAGACAAATGGGTAACCTGGATAGCCAAGAGGTTAAGACGCTGGGATGTTGATCGGGGTGCCGTGAGATCGAGTTCGGGGAAGGACTTTGTAATTTCTGACCGCCCGTGGTGGGTTGTGGTTCGGATTTTCACATTAAGATGTAGGTCTAAGGTGGTCCCCTCCCAAAATAAAAAAAGAAGGGGAGAGTCAAAATAAAGTTCGAAATAACGCTACGATCTAAATTGTAGATAATTATTAAAAAGTTTTAATATTTCTATAAACCCTACAAATTTTGTTTTATATTAACGAAAAAAGCTTTAATATATATATATATATATACACACACACACACTTCAATTTTCAGAACGTCGAATAATATAAACATTTACGCAGATAAGAGATCGCAAAGTAAACAGATAAGCAATAGGTTCGCCTGCCGCGATATCACTATTTAATCATGACCATATGCGTAAAGTAGCCTCAAGATACCTTCTTCCTGTAAGCAAGGTGGCGGCTTTGAGGTCTGAGGCTCGATTCCCAATGATATTGGTAATAATACCAATATTACTAACTCATGGATTATTATTGTTATTATTATTATTATTATTATTAGTTTTATCATCATTTTTAATTATGTTTTTATTTATTTTTAATTACTTTTAATTATTTATTCTCCGCCGCCAAATTTTTTTCACTCTGTTTTTATTTCCTTATTTTTTTCCTCCTTTAAAGTAATTTTTAGAGTTCTCTCTCTCTCTCTCTCTCTCTCTCTCTCTCTCTCTCTCTCTCCATTATCTCCATAATTCATCCTCTTAATTGAGCACATGCTCTTAAAATTCCCAATTCCTTCTCTCCCATTTTCACCCATTATTTCTTGTTATTTTTCGTTCATTTACGCTAAACATTCGCCCTTGGCCCCTCCTTCCTGCATATAAAAAAAAATTAACATCAAATGTTACATTATTTCTCAATGGATTTGTTGACTGGCGGTTTAAGAGGTTTTGTAAACATGTTTCACATTGTCTGTAATGTAGAATGTAAAAATAAGTACAGTCACCCCATCCTATTTACATTCACACACTGCGTGACAGTTAAAATTATTATAGTTGTTAAAATTACTGAATTTAAAATATAGAAATAAGATGTAAGGTTAAAATTGCAAATTATTAAAAAATAATATATTTTTCTATTTATTTTAATCCTTATTACTATCATCAGATATTTATTATTAGTAAGCGGTTAAAATGTCGTTTTTACACGTCGCTTTGGTCCTTTGGTAGAGTTGACCTTTGCTCTCTTTAACCCTAAGCTATATGATGCGTCGCTCGTAGGTAAGTGTGTACATCCATAGATGATTTCCCACTAATGTCTTCTTTTTTATATGGGGATGATAGGACCGAGCAGTATTCCAATTTAGGTATTATCAGGGTTTTCAGTAGAGGAATCATTACATTCCTAGCCCTTCGTTTAAAGGTTCTCAATATCTGTCCGGTTATTCTCTTCGCTCTGTTTACTGCTATCTTATTTTGTGTCTGAAATTTCGCATCATCTGTCATTACATCCTCTAAATCTTTTGCTCTGGGCTTTCTCTGAATTTCCAGTCCATTTGGGGTATAATATTCTATGGATTTTAGGTCTTCTCTTTTTCCGTACCGTAGTATAGCCCCCTTGCTTTTTCTTATATATATTAACGATTTAGATGTCGGCCTAGTCAGTACAGTTTCAAAGTTTGCGGATGACACGAAGCTGGGTGGCAGGGTGATTAATGACGAAGATAGAGGTAAAATCCAGGAAGATCTGAATAAAATCGTTGATTGGTCAATCACATGGCAAATGAGATTTAACGTCGATAAGTGCAAAATTTTACATATAGGTTCGCGTAACGGTAATTTTGCGTATAGTATGTCAGGGAAGTAGTTAGCATGCGTAGAGCAGGAAAAAGATTTAGGAGTTATAGTCACGGGTGATCTAAAAGTAGCGAAACAAAGTACAGCAGGGTCAATAAAGCGAACAAAGTGTTACGTTTTATAGCTCGGAATTTTGAGTACAAATCGCGCGATATTATAGTTCTTCTTTATAAATCTTTAGTTAGATCCCATTTGGAGTACGCGATCCAATTTTTGAATCCGCATATGCGAAAAGATATACACAAACTCAAAAGAGTTCAAAGACGAGCAACTAAGATGATTCCGTCGCTTAGGTCAAAGTCGTACGAGGATAGGCTTAAGGAGTTACGATTGACTACACTCGAGACTAGGAGGCTAAGGGGCGATCTAATCCATCCACCCAGGGTACCCATTTGTTTGCCAACCCATTTAAAGGATCATGCGGTTGGCCCCACCTCTAGTCCGGTTTGGCTTAGAAGTGTGTTACTCTCTTGCGCTCTCTGTCACACATGTCAGCCTGGTGGAGGAGGGAAATGCTCTCTCGAGCTCTCCACTGTACATGGTCATGTACGCCCAGGCTCATCTGGTCTAATATGCAGTCTAATTTCTTCATTTCTACCATATCTCAAGAGTTGAAATTTCTTGGTGTTAAACATCCTACTGTTGTCTTCTGTTGTCTTCTCTTCACACCGGAATCATGCGGTTGGCCCCACCTCTAGGTTCAGTTTAGTGTAGGAGTGAGTTGCTCTCTTGCGCTCTCCGCCACACATGACCGCTTGGTGGAGGAACGAGTTTCTCTCTCGCTCTCACCACCGCACATGGTCATGTACGCCCGGCTCATCTGGCCTAATATGCAGTCTAATTTCTTCATTCTACCATATCTCAAGAGTTAAAATTTCTTGAATGTGTATATATATATATATATATATATATATGACTGAACTCAGAATGGTCCCCTGAGGCTCTTTCATGATACACACACACCGTGCATGGAACAAGAAACTCTTCTGGAAAAATTAAATCCACTTTTTATTTTTTGAATTGAGGTGTTTTACTTCGCTTTAGACCTGTTATTCCTATTGTTATTTGAACTTTTTCCTTTGTTCTTTGAGTCCGTCGGGAGGATGTTAGTAGTAGCATTTTTTCCCGAATTTGCAGGTTCCATATTTTGCGTAAGTCCTGCAAATGTCCGGGTGGTAGAATTTACATCTGTTTCCAAATATACATTGTCCTCTTTTAAATCTGCAATTATCTTTTATATAATATCTGCATATAATTAGTTCCCCATATTTACTCGTGGCCTTTGTTTTTTGCTCCTTATTGGGGGACAGTTTCACTCCGTTTTCTTAACTGCCCTCTTGTCTTGTCCGATTTGCGCTATTTGTGCTAGTTGTGCTTGTGTTCATCGGTACCCTTATGCTGTGTGTTACCTTTACATTCATTGTCGCCTGTGTGTATATATATATATATATTATGCAGGAAGGAGGGGCCAAGGACAAATGCCCACGAAAGCGCTCCTTCCATAGAAGAAGAGAGTCAAAATCATGGTCCGGTTTTTTTTTGAGATGCCTAGACACTCTGCGTTTGAAAGATGGGGTCATGGACAGGAGGAAAGATGGATTGAGGAAGATTGTTCCAGAGTTTTCCGGTTGAGTAGATGGAAGACTGAACGGTAAGGCATTAGGAAATTTTTTCCAGTACGAATTGTTCATTTATTTTTATTTCGTATATATATATATATATATATATATATATATATATAAGCAAACAACTACAGGGAAAAGGAAAAAGAAACGAAATCCGACCGCTTTTGTGATATATTCACATCCTTTTCCCTGTGGTTGTTTGCTTATTAATAAGATCACGTGTTATTCTGTGATTTTTGTGCAAATATATATATATATATATATACAGTATATATATATATATATATATATAGAGAGAGAGAGAAGAGAGAGAGAGAGAGAGAGAGATAGATAGATAGATATACAGACAGATAGATAGATGGACGGACAGGCAGATAGATGGATAGATAGCTGATAGACAGGTGGATAGATAGATGGATAGGAATACCAATTGATAGAAAATCTATTTATTTTTGTATTCTGTATATATATATATACAAACACAGATGGGGGTTTGAGGGAGAGATATTCGTGTATTGTTTGGGCGCGATAACGTGACGTGTTTCAATAGACATTCCAGTCTTTCTGCGAGAGATAATCTAAACGCGAACAAAGGAAGAAATTTGATCAGAAAGGGTGTACAGAGTTCAACTGAGATATCCAATTACCCATGGGGATGGGGAGTGAGGCCGTCCCAACTTCTCCCCCAAGAGAGAGAGAGAGAGAGAGAACGACGATTGCGTTTTAATTTAATTATTTTTCTTTTTCCGTACGAAATGTTTGGTGATTTTATATATATATATATATATATATATATATATATATATATATATATATATATATATAAATGGCAGAAACACGTAAATTAGAAAGAATTTTCATGCAGGATAATCACATTATAAAGGACTTACGATGAAAGCTCTAAGCACGCATGACGAGTGTTCTAAGATGCCGGTTCTCAAGGTCTTATCTCGGTCACTGCATAAATCGTATTTGAAGAATGAAATTCATAAAGATTCCTTGCATTCCATTTATCCGGTCCTGCCGCTGAGTGTGTTTTAAGTTTTCCTATGGCTTGTGTAATATCATCCGTCGTAAAGGTAAAATCCGTTACACTGTCCCCTTGTGGTTCTTCTTCAAAGAACGCGTTTCTATCGTATATCAATTTGTCAGTTTTTGGGATACTGAAAGATGATTCGTGCTGAGCTATTAATATTTCAGGTACTTCTGTTAGATCATCCGATAAAGCACTGTTCTCATTTTTTAAAGGTCCGATAGTCGCGTGGTTTTGCGACTTTCTTTTTGCGAAATTGTAGGAGTACTTTGAGTTAGCCTTTATCGGTTCTACAGCGTCGTCTTCTTCTTTTCTGTATGCTTCTCGATTAGTTCCTGTATGACGACATCGATACTTTGCAGTTTATAATTTAATATTTTTCTGATGTTGTTATCTTTACAATTACAATTACTTATATATATATATATATATATATATATATGTGTGTGTGTGTGTGTGGTGTGTGTGTGTGTGTGTGTGTGTTTTGTCATTTATTTATTTTTCTCTTTTTTTCTCCCTTTTCCCCCTTGGGATGCTTACACGAATGTTAGATAAATATGAAAAAATTATTACTTTTTAAAATCAGCAAGAATTCATAATTATAAATATTATAAATAAAAATTTATTATGAAAACTGAAATTGCCATCATGTGTCTATTACGTGTGAGTTTAGCGTTTTGCATCGTAGAACGTAAAGACAATACAGGGTGTTCCATAAGTCCAGCATCATAGGAGAAATTCATATTTTTCTATTTTTACAAACCATAATTCATATTTTTCTCTTTCTACAAGCCATAATGTCTGTGAGCAAGGAAGAACGAATCCAGATAATTCTACTCATAGGAAATCGGAGTCAAAGAGAGGCCGTTGCTGAATTTAACAGACTGCATCCAGACCGTGAGCCAATAACACAGAGTTGTGTTAGCAGACTTGTTGCAAAGTTTAAGGAAACAGGATCCATAGAAGATAAACCACGCAGTGGACCTTCAAGGAGGTCCACTGACGATGATACAGCGACTGCTATCCTCGCTCATTTTAACGGAAGTCCCAATAAGTCTCTTCGGCGATTGTCCGCCGAGACAGGAGTGTCGAAAAGTAGCATCCATCGCATTCTTCAGGCTTACAAATGACATCCATATAAACTTCAGATCCTACAGAAATTAAGCGAAGATGATCCCGACCGGCGGATGGAATTTTGTGAATGGGCTACGGCACAATATGCTCGGGATGCCAATTTCCCGTCCACCATTCTGCTCAGTGACGAGGCTGTTTTTTATGGAAATGGTGAGGTAAATCGACAGAACACCCACTACTGGTCTCAAAACAACCCTCCCTGGTATACCTCTTCAAAGGAACAAGGTGTATCTCGGGTGATGGTATGGTGTGGCATTTGGAAGGATCGCATCATAGGTCTCCCTCTTTTACGATGAACATGTCACTGGAGGCACCTACCTCTACCTACGTATGCTCAAGGAAGAAGCATTTCCCAGTGTCTTGAACGAAGAAGGAAATTTCCCAACATGGTTCCAGCAAGACGGCGCTCCTGCACATTACAGCACCCAAGTAAGGGAATACCTGTACCAACAATTCCCTGGTCATTGGATAGGACGTCGAGGGCCTATGGAATGGCCAGCTAGAAGCCCGGATCTCACGCCACTAGATTTTTATCTCTGGGGCCACTTGAAAGCGCTGGTATACGCAGAGAAAATTAGGAGTGTTGAACATTTGCGGCAGCGCATTATTGGGGCATGTAACACCATTACTCGTGACATCATTCACCGTGTGCTTGCTGACTGGGTATCACGTCTGAATTTGTGTATTCAAAACAATGGTGGACATATTGAGCACGTTCTGTAAATAAAAGCTTTTGTTTTGCCTTTTTTTATTATTTTTCCTATGATGCCGGACTTATGGGACACGCTGTATATTTAAATTGTGTGTGTGTGTGTGTGTGTGTATATATATATTTATATATTTATATATATATATATATATATATATTTCCTGTAATAATATGATTATACGTTTCGTATATTATCAATATATTTAATATAACTGTGTATATTTTTCCTATGCTAGTATGATTATACGTTTCTTATATTTTCAATATAATTAATGTAACTGTATATATTTTTCCTGTACTAATATTTTGATAATACTATGTTTTGTATGATTATATATTTTCCATTCTTTTATTTGATCATATATATGCCCCTTTGTATATCCATTAATTCAGCTAAATAATCAGAACGATGTATTGGTGTTTTATTTATTCCTTGTACACAATTATATCATTTGTTTCTAAAGCGGATTTCAGAATAATTAATCTAATATACTCTTTCAGAAATGAAGCCTTATATATATAGATATATATATATATATATATATGGTTTTCACCATTCGAGGCGTCTTTTTATTGTGCAGTGCCCATGCTAAAAAGAAATTCCCTAACATAATTCCTTCCCCCCTTTTAGGGGTACAGTTCTTCCCATGCCAATACACACATTTTTTTTAATTTTTCATTTTTAATCATAATTTTGGCACAAAATAAGTCAATATTTACTAAACATTTAATATCATTCGATTCACAAAAGATTTATTTATCGATTCAATTTAAAAAAGTATATATTTTTAAAATTCATAAAGAACTTTTTGCAAAAAATAAAAACAAACATGCATTTTTAAAATTCAATGATTTTTATACAAAATATTTTGATATTTGTTATAATTTTAACATTTTTCGATTCACAAAAGATTTCTTTATCGATTCAGTACAAAAAATTACATAATTAAAACGGGCAATTTAAATAAACACGAGGTTAAACGAGCTACACTCGAAATTATTTACCGTGACTTTTGTGCGTTTTATTACTGTGGCTTTTGTACAAATAATTTTACGTATACACAAACAATTTGATAGGATATTGATTTATCATTCTATTTTTTAGTTGTCATAGAAATACGTTCATTAAGTTATCTGATTAGATGCGCTTTTATAGTTGAAGATCATTTTTAGAAAATTATTTATTTTCCCCACTTTAAAATATTACAAAATTTCTATTAGGTATCCTAATATAATTATGCCTGTCGCTGTAAGTAAGAAAATAGCAATTATTTTCCATTTTATGAAAATTTCGGACCCCCTAGGCCTACAAAACCAATTTTCCCCTTTTCTTTATCAAAAATTATTGATTTTCGGGTCTTTCGGTTATAAATTTGTACCAGTCTATTGTTTATCTATAATAATAATAATAATAATAAAAAGACGTGTGTGTGTGTGTGTGTGTGTGCGTGTGTGTGTGTGTGTGTGTTCCAGTCATCAGCCATAACTCCAAAATGGAAGCAGTTACAAACATGAAACTTCACACACATATTGATTAGGTCCCGAGGTTGTGCACGTGGGTGTTAATAAATTAAATAATTAATTTTAAAACATTAAATGACGTCATCAAGATCATTACGAAACCTATGGTAAAATTATTGAATACCCGGTTAGGTTCATTGAATGCCAGGTTAGGTCATCTGTACGCCCTTGACGATTGGTTAGGTTAAGTCGTGATATTTTCGTTGGCTTTAACGAAAATATCATGACTTAACCTAACCAATCGTCAAGGGTGTACAATTAACCTAACCGGGAATTCAATTAACGTACATGGGCATTCAATTAATCTAATCGGGCATTCAGTTGACCTAACCGGCCATTTAATTAACCTAATCGGGCATTCAGTTGACCTAACTTGGCATTCAATTAACCTAACCGGGCATTCAGTTTACCTAACCGGGCATATATATATATAGCGTTCAACATCCACCCCGGCAACGCTGGGTCGCTCCGCTAGTTAAATGCTATTTCTCAAATTGTTCTTCTAAGCCAACTCGACTATATGGATTAATTAAATACATAGCGCAATACTCAGCCTTCTAAACCAACTGACTGTGGCGCCCGTTTGTTCTGTCTGTTTAATATATGGTTTAAATAAATAATTATTGCTATCTGGCAACTCAGCCTTCTAAGCCAACTGGCTGAATAATATGTGGAATAATTAAATAATTATCACTATCTGGCAACTCAGCCTTCTAAGCCAACTGATTGATTAATATATGCTTTAAATAAATAATTAATGCTATCTGGCAACTCAGCCTTCTAATTCAACATTAATAGATGGTTTAAATCATCAGCTTTCTAAGCCAGATGATGGCTGAATATAAGGATTAATTAAATACATAGCGCAATCTGGCAACTCAGCCTTCTAAGCCAACTGGCTGATTAGGGGCCTATAAGAGAGCGGCAGGGTGGCTGAAGACCTCATATGGGCTTGGTGGTCGTCAAGCAAAGACCTTTCCTTTGGGTCCTCTCCTCTTCCTCTCTCTCTATCTCTCTCTCTCTGCCCCTTTGGGGGGTGAGGCCGTCCCACCTTCTCCCTCATAGAGGCTTCCCCCCTTGCAACAAAGGGGGGTGGGGGGTTGCCACCAAGGGTATGGGGGTGCCTTGCACCATTATGCAATTGCATTGCACTCTCCCATTTTGCCACCATCCTACTCCCTCTCCTTTCGCTGCACCAAAAACGACGATATCACGAGATCAAACCGCAAACATGGAATCGCACAATAGTTGAAATTAATCACTATAATGTAGAGGCATATAAAACTTATTTGTAAGTGTTAATATCGAATCACGATATGACAAAAAGTACTGCATCAAAAATGATCCCAAAATTCGAAGGATTTTGTATTTCGACGTGTCAGATTACGATTCGAATAGCATCTAATTTTAAACTGTGATTTGAACCCAGCGACGAAATGTATTAAATAATATATATATATATATATATATATATATATATATATATATATATATATATATATATATATATATGGGAATGAACTCAGAATGGTTCCCTGAGTTTTTTATGATACACACAGACCGTGCATGGAACAAGGAACCTTCTGGGATAATTAAATCCACTATAGTCCGAATAAGTAATGGTAAATGACAAATACCATAGTTTTTCTTTGTCATGGTGCAAGCCCGACGTGGGTGGGCTACGTCGTAGCCAATGTCGTAAAACCACTTCCCGGAGATCAACGAAGTTAAGCGTCATTGGGTCCGGGTAGTAGTTGGATGGGAGGCCGTCGTCTGCGCCCAGATTATGTAGCGACCCGTGGTTCGGATCCACGTAAAGCTGTAGGTCCCCTCCTTCATATGACCTTAGATGTTGTGAAGGAGGTTAAACAACCCGAATTAAAATATATATATATATATATATATATGATGCAAACCACAAGGAAAAAGAAAAATGATTCCAAGGCCTTTCGTGTAGTCAGAAGTACACCTCGTCAGGGAGGTCATTTCCTTACGAGGTATACTTCTGAATACACGAAAGGCCTTGGAATCATTTTTCTTTTTCCTTGTGTGTTTGCATCATTCATTCATTTCACGTGTTTAAGTGTGAAATTCATTCCATATATATATACTGTGGGTGTATATATATATATATGTGTGTGTGTGTGTGTGTGTGTGTGTATATATATATATATAATACATATATATATATACATATATATATATATACATATATATATATATATATACATATATATATATATATACATATTTATACATATATATATATATATATATACATATATATATATATATATACATATATATGTGTGTGTGTGTAAATATGAACAATTTTAACATTCATGTTTGCATATTTTTATTTTATTTCTATTTTATTTTTACTAAGTAATTGATGAATTATTTCTTTTTAAATTACCTAATCATTTTTTAGATTAAGTTTAATCATGTAATCATGTTAAATTCTACAATGTTCATTTTTTTATACATTTTATGCATTTTTTATACATTTCGGCTCATTTTCATGTTTAATTTTAATCTATAATAAAATGCATATTTCGCTTATCTGCCATACGCTGTTACAGTGAAAATTTACCTTAATCTTAAAATATTTTGCAAAAAAAAAAAAAACCCAGCCTATTGATAATAAAAAACAAAGCAGGTCAACATTAAATAATGATGTCACCAAATGACTAGTATATACAGTAAACGGATCACCTGAAGATCCGTCACCCCAGCCTTTTTGAGTTAGCTTTATAAGGCTAACTAACGAAAATATCACGACTTAACCTTACCAATCGTTAGGTCAACTGTACGCCCTTGACGATTGGTTAGGTTAGGTCGTGATATTTTCGTTACTTAGCCTTATAAAGCTAACTAAAATAGGCTGGGGTGACGGATCTTCAGGTGATCCCAGAAAACTCTTGTAATTTTTCAAATTAAATCCTCATGCGAATTCAAATTTTTTGCCAGTTTTTCAATGAAAATGGCTGAATCTAGGCAATAAAGGCATGCTCTTTTCAGTTGTATATTTAGTTTTTTCCTATCACATATAGATATTCCACAATCACACGTTACGTATATATAACAAAATTTTACCAATTGAATAAGAGAACAGACGAATCATATGGCATATAATAATCAACGGTGGCCAAACCCCGGCTCGCGAGCCGCATGCGGCTCTCGAGGTTGTTAACTGCGGCTCGCAGACAATTTTGGTTTTTATTGTATTTATCATAAAAGACAAAATTCATAATACAAATATAATTTTTTTCACATAATAAAAAAATATGAAAAAAAAACGGAAAAATTGAATTGACAATAAAATGCGTCATGCGTATGACAATTTCTTTTGCATGACAGGCACTAAGCGGGATAATTACGCAATTAACGTCAATCGCCACTCACCAGTGTCCAGTACCCCTCGAGCTACCCTGCGGGCCGCGTGTAGTAACGAGTGAGTGTGTTTTAAAATTGGCTTCTTAGATCAAATAGTGGCTATTTTTCTCAGCTATACAAGTGAAAGTTATACAACCCCTTAGTTGATTAAAATGACTGAGCAGACAAAGTGTAGGAAACGGAAATATGAAGAAGAAAATAGAGTTTTTAAACAGGAGTGGGAGGAGAGCTTTGCCTTTACTGTTAAGGGTGGGAAACCTGTGTGTCTTATCTGCCACGTGGCACTCAATCACTTTAAAGCCAGTAACTTAAAGAGTCATCATGAAACTAACCATAGAATTTTTATTACGGAATTTCCTCCCAAATTAGGATTGCGCAAGACTAAGTTAACAATGTTGAAATCTAGCCTAGTTGCCCAACAAGCTGTACTTTCATCATTGTGTAAGACAGCTAACTTAACTACTGACGCTAGTTTGGTTATGGCATGGAATATTGCTCGTGCTCAACTTCCCTACAGTAGTGGAGAATTTGTGAAGAAGAATATTGCCGATGTTACTGCAGTTCTCGCTCCAGATAACACAAAGCTTCGAGAACAAATAGCAAGTATTTCTATTTCCCGCCACACTACAGAGAGACGTATTTCCCAGATCAGTGCTGAAATTACATGCTCGTTGCAGAGTGATTTTAAGAATTCTGTTGCATTCAGTTTGGCCCTCGATGAATCCACAGATATTAAAGATAACCCTCAAGTGGCGATAATTGTTCGTTATGTTACTGGCGATGGAAATGTGAATGAAGAACTCTAGGACTTAATGACCCTAAGAGAAACCACTGGAGGGGTTGACATAAAGAACGCACTTGACGAGGCATTATCAAATGCTCAAGTACCATTGAATAAACTTGTCAGTGTTGCAACAGATGGAGCACCAGCTATGGTAGGACAAAATGTAGGCCTAGTTGGGCTCTTGACATGCGATCCCAAGTATCCTGTGTGTGTCTCTTTATTCACAGTACCATTCACTGTGGTCATTTGGTAAGCAAGTACTTTAAGTATGACAGTGTTACGAAATGTGTTCTAAAAATTGTGAATTTCATTAGTTCAAATGCAAAAACACACCGAGCGTTTAGAAATTTTATCGAGGAGCTGGATCTTCAAGATAAGCCAGATGACCTTTCATTCTACTGTATTGTAAGGTGGTTATCAACTAGTAATCTCCTGAATAGGTTTGTTGCACTGTTGGAGCCTATCATTGATTTCTTGAAAGAAAAGGGAAAGTCATACCCACAACTAAAAGATCACGAATGGGTGCAGGATCTGATGCTTTTTACTGATGTAATACAACACCTTCAAAATCTAAATTTGGTACTTCAGGGAAAGGATAAGGTCATTTCTGACCTTACACAGACAGTTTTCAGTTTCCAGAATAAAATAAAGCTCTTCCAAAAAGATCTAGTAACAAAAAAATTTGACCACTTTCCCCACCTGAAAAACCGAGCAAACACTTTTCCTGATATTGAAATAAAAGATAGTAAATTGGAGGAATACTACGCTAGATTGATGTCGTCAACGATGGCTGTCCTGTTACCACACCTTTTGTTACGGGAGCTGCTTCAATACAAACAGAACTTTTGGAGCTACAGGAGGACGTGGGTTTAAAGTTGATACATAAAAGCTTATTTGCAGTTGAGTTTTGGAAGTAAGTACCAGAGACAAAGTATCCTCACCTCAGGAAAACCAGTTTCCGACTTATCTCAGTTTTTGGGACAACTTATTGCTGTGAAGCACTCTTCTCGGTAATGAAGTTTGTAAAGTCAAAACATCGTGCTGCCCTCATTAACGAACACCTGACTGACCTTCTTCATACCGCCTTAACATTACATCAGCCAGACTTTAAAGCATTAACAGCCAAAATGAAGACCCAAACTAAGCCTTCTACAAGCAGTAATTAAACAATTTAATAATGTGAGTATAACTATATGTATATGTATATGTTTTTAATAATTAAATTCTTTTTAAAATGTTTTGCGACTCTCGTATATCTGAAAAACGTCGTATGTGGCTCTTGGGTCCAGGAAATCTGGCCACCCCTGGGCCATATATTATTAAATTCAAACATTTTACAATAGTAATTCATACCCAGAAACACATATACACACACACACACTCACATTATTACTACATATACTGTATACACTAAAATATATAATACATGTAGATACGGATTTAAGTAACATACAGTATATTTATATATAAAAATTGTGAATGATTGAACCAACCGTTAATCAACAGTAACGCATTGAATTTATTAGAGCAGTCAGTAGAAAAAGAAACTTCCTTTGCGTCGATTTTCTCTTCTGTACTTACTGATTTAGGTACATCTCTCTTTAGACTCCAGCAATAGTCTGCCATCATTCGAACACTAGCGGGGTTCCTCAGGGTTCCGTTTCGGGGCCACTGTTGTTTATCATTTATATAAATGATATCAACGGTGGCATCGTCAGTCGGATCGCCGAATTCGCTGATGACACGAAGCTTGGGGCCAATGTTCGAACGCCCGAGGCGATCGAGCAACTGCGTGCGGACCTACGTAGGATAGGAGAGTGGCCCGAAAAATGGCAAATGCCGTTTAGCTTGGGTAAATGCAAAGTGATGCACATTGGCTACGCCAATCCCAAGTCAGACTACTCCATGTTGGGGAGTAATATCGAGGCCACCGATTTGGAAAAGGACTTGGGTGTACTAATTAACAGCGACCTTAAGTTTACCAAACAGTGCGTAGAGGTGGAAAGGAAGCCCAGAAGATGTTGGGTTATATCAGGAGACAATTTCAGTTTCGGAACAAGGAGATTGTGTTCTCTCTGTACAATTCCCTGGTTCGGCCGCACCTGGAGTATGCTGTGCAGTTCTGGTCGCCCACCGTCAGGAAGGATATTGAGAGGCTGGAGCGAGTACAGGAGAGGGCCACAAGTAATCCCTTCCGTTTGGCATATGGGTTACAATCGACCCTTACGCGCCCTGAACTTGTTTTCGCTGGAAACTCGGAGGCTGCGCGGTCAACTCATCGAGGTTTTCAAGCTCTTACGCGGGTTCAACGATGTCGAATTTAGAAGCATGTTTAGTTTAAATGATAACCCAACTCGCAACAATGGTTGGAAGTTGGATTTGAAACGGTTTAGGACTAATGTGTGTGGGAATTACTTTACCTATAAGATCTGTGACACGAGGAACAGGTTACCTTCAGAAGTTGTGAACAGTTCCTCTGTGGATCATTTCAAAAAAAGGTTAGACCAAATCTTGCACACTATTTGAGTGTGTAGAAAATTTTCCGTGGCACCCGTTGCCATTGGTACCTCCTCGGTATGGGGCGCAAGGCCTTTTGAGGTACTCCTTTTCCTTGTAACTCCTTGTAACATCCCATTTTTCATGATACCTCCATTCCATTTCTGAAATATCCTGGTGGAATCTTTGTCCCTGTTCCTCGCTTACCGCGCCTAGTTTTCAGGAAAAAAAATTAAGATGAGAGTCTTGGAAGTGTATCTCATGTTACATCCGAACAAACGACATTTTCGGATTATGTCTTTAATTATTTCTTTGTAGTCATCAGATTTCCTGTTACCAAGAAAGTTGTTCACAAGAGCCTTAAAAGCTAGCTTTAAAGCTGGCTGATGGAATACTCGTATATGTGATGTGCCTCTTATTTTTAATATTATATCCAGCCACATTTGTTATGCAGAAGTAGCAATCGTCGTAGTGATTTCTCGGTTCTCTCCAAATCATGGGGATGCCGAAAAGCATTTTCTTCTTCTTCCCACAAGCCCACTGAAGCAAACATTCCACACATGACTTACAAACATAATGTGGAACCCAAACCTTGTCCTCCTCGCCGATCTTATAGCCAAAGTAGGCATCGTAATGCTTTCGTACTTGTACGGTGATTTCTTGCCTTTGTTTTGTAGTAAATCGTCTGCATATATAACAGAATGAATCAGGTGTATTATTACAAACTCTCGATATATCATATTTATTCCAAATCTGAAACAAAGAAAATGTACATTAGTTCAATTTTGAAATAAAATCAGATGCTTACGCATATGAAACTCAGCAAACCAATAATAATTGGAAATATAAATACCCTTTTAGTCATACGAGAGAGGTACATTTCTCAAGAAATAGAAGCGTTTGGGTAGAATAACCTACGTCACATTCCTATCAATCCTGACGTGCCAGATACAAATTATGCGCTGTATCTTAACTCACATACCATGGACTTTACTAAAATACTATAATTTTCTAAACAACTCATACAGCGCAGGGTAGTGTTATCATTCTGATTATTCTGATCTGACCTCGAGGCTGAAGCATTACCTGTAATACTTTAGAAGCAGTAAAATTCAGTTACAGGATCTCTTTGTCTTCTCCTTTGAGCCCTGCTTTCTCCACAGAACTTAGTTTTAAAATAGAATAAATAATTTACCGATACGCTACAAGACGAATCTGGGAACCGTCAGATAATTTAAAAAGTTTTCACAAAATCCTCCGATCCACTAAAAGAAGAAATCGGAGTGTAGTATAAAAGAAATTACTGCGATTTCCTTCACCAGTGGTTCTCAAACTGGAGTACGCGAGGGAATCTTAGGGGGTACGCGAAGGGGTCCTGAAAATATAACCCTTTTAATTTTATATACGATTAACAAACGGCCACAAGTCACACGGTCGTAAAGAAAGTAAAAATCCTCTATCTCTCTCGAAAATCCAGAAAATCCCGCGAAAGAATTCAAAGGGTACAGAAGAAGAAAAAGTTTGAGAACCGCTGCCCTACACGGTACCAGCTACCCTGGAGTAAGAAAATCCGTTGCTGCCACCTAACCAGAACCCCCGTCAACTTCGAACCCCCCCCCAAAGCCATAGACGGAAGGTTAACATATATCTTACAGGATAACTGCCTTGTTCATACTGCCTGGATCATCAGACGGTGGTTTCAGGAACAAGATGTCGAGCTGCTGAACTGGCCCACCAAGGGATGTGACCTAAACCCCATTAAAAATATGTGGGAAAATGTGAGTAACGCTTGGGAGCCTGGGCAGGAGCGGACATCTCGGCACCTCCTGGAACACACCATGGCAGGGTGGGAACTTTTCCGCAGGAACCCACAAGTTATCTACAGTCACGTGGCATCTATTCTAAATAGATTACGAAAGGTCATTAATAATAATGGAGGATGGACCAAGTATTGAGCAATTATGTATAATAATGTTATGGTTGTGATGTAGTAAATATATATTTATTTACTCGAACAATTGACAGTTCCTTATAATTTGAACATTATGTTTTGTATGTTCTTAAGAAAATCCCTAAATTTACTTGATTCATGTTTATTTTTGCAATGAAAAAATGAACTATGTTATCATTATCTCTCCATGGATAGTTCTTCTGGATAATCATTTGTTGGTGATGCATGGACTTTAAACAGAAATGTTATTGCCTGGCGAAAAAGTCGATACTACAACTTGTCTTACATTTTAACTATATCATGGCCACATCAAAATCCTATGATTTAAATTTTTTAAAGTATGCCACGTTTGTGAAATAACCTAACCACTCCATTCCTTAAATTTAGGAATAGTGCATGAACAAAATACATAGTCGTCCTAGCACTACCACCAAAACTGGTGAACAATATATTTATTCAGTCATTGGTTTTCAAAAAATAAAAGTATTACTATGACAACACCTGAGAGGGGGAGGAGGAGAGGGAAAGAGTGAGGGTGGTGGACTGGGGTTTAAGAGAGACTGCGTTGTTTTCACATCTCGGAGAGGGTGGAGCGAAATTATTGCAGGCGAGTGTACATGCCAATATGGCCAATGTATTGTGTGAGCACGAGGTCTCATATAATTTCGATAAGGAACAAAGTGCTTCCGCATCCATTGTATGGTCTATAAGCTGGGAAATCTTGCTTCCTGAGCACACCCGTCATTGCAATTGCACGAAGGCATTGGGTGATAACTGGCACATTCAGTAAGCGACGAATTGCTCTCCATATACCTTAGTTAGTAGCATACTTTAGTGTATGATTCACACCAGTGCCTTTTACAGAATAAAATTTTAGTAGCGCCATATATCCAGCGCTACAAAATTTGGTTTCACAAGGATAGGCGAAATAGTATATGTGTGAATAAGATTCATACTATATTCTTTCTGAAGTAAGAGTAGTACCCAATACTCCAGCACTGCAACATGATTGCACGAGGAATCGGGCGAATGAGGGGCGTGACTGAAAAGATTCTCATCCCAATTCTTTTTTTTTCGACGGTTTACTTGTGCAAATGAGATTAAATATGAAACAAAGACTGAAGGAAGACTCGTTAGCCTAGGCGAGAGAGGCAATAAGAATGAGGAATGAAAGCCTATGAATGTAGTGTACAGTAGATGCCATAGGAAAAGTCGCACCCGGAAGGGGTGAAAGTAATCTTTATTTTTGCAAAGTGAAGTCATCGTTCTACGAAGCAACGTCACCAAATATTTTAAAGTTAGTCGTCTTGCGCGGAATATTCTCCTATACAAACGTCGTTCTTTACGTTAATTGTACTGCGTGTTTGCAGTTAAAATGTATATAATGTACGGCATGCGGGAGGTGCCCCCATGGAGCATTGGTTTCTGCGCGTATGTAGAAGAATTACGGCATTTGATGGAGTGAGGCCCATGGTGTAATGGTTATCATATCAGACCGGCAATCGGAAGATCCCGGGTTCGATTCCCGGGTGGTTACCTCATTTTTTCATTTGTTTCGTTCTCTCTCTCTCATCTTGCGCGGAATATTGTCCTATACAAGCGTCGTTCATTACGTTAATTATACTGCGTGTTTGCAGTTAATATATATATATATATATATATATATATATATATATATATATATATAACTTTTCAGCTGCCAGATTGCGTTATTCAAATATTTTTGATAGTTGGCTTAGAAATTCGTCAGTCGGCTTAGAAGGCGTAACCAGCCATTTCGTATATATATATATATATATATATATATATATATATATATATATATGTAAAAATGAATCATAAATAATTCCCATATTCCTATACTATCTTATTCTTCATGTAATTCTTGTATTCATTTATATAGTTCTTGTATCCATTTTAAGAAAAAGTATCCATTTTAAAAATTCATGTGTTATATGGTTCATGTATTTATATAATCCTGTATATTCTTATATATTTAACTTTATATAATGCCTATACTCATATGTATGTACGTGTGTGTATTCATTTTTACATAAGGACCAAAATCGCCCAACGCGAGTTTGGATAAAATTTTGATTTGCTTTCTACTTTGCCAAATAATTGGTGACCTGTTGTTTTTTTAAAATCTCATAATCATTTTTTTAGATTTCGCTTAATAAGGAATCGTGCTTAAGCTTTGCAATGTTCATATTTTGTATACATTCCTTTCGTTATAAAAGATGAGATCATGTCTTGCCTAAGCATTAAAATTGTACATCTTAAACCTTAAAATTTTACTCATATGCATATTTTAGTGTAAAGATGCATAGTCCGATTTCCACTTTTAGTTAACTTGGCAGATCATGATAACATCAGATCTGAAAAGTCGCGGTTTAAGATAAAAATATGGTTTCGTCTTCAAATATTTTGTTTACTCGTTCAAGCCTTACCACAGCTAAAATTTACTTTATTTTCGAATATTGTGCAAAAATAATACAGCCTTTTTAGCATTTAATAATAATGATGTTAGCAGTTTTTGGGTATATAAACCCACTAAAAATTTCCATTGTCATTCAGAAGCTAATTCAGAGGCTGAGCACTACCTGTACATTTTAGCAGTAAATTTACAGTTGAAGATAGTTTTTATCTTATCCTTCGAGCCTTGCTCTCTTCAGAAGAACTTAGTCATTAAACTTTCCGGATACGCTATAAGAAGAATCCGGAACCTTCAGCATTTTTAGTAAGTCTATCAGAGTCCTCCGAGCCACTATAGAAGAACTCGGAGAGTAATATAGAAGAAAACTACTGCAAGTCACACATCCGTTGCTGCCACCTAACTAGAACCCCCGTCGACTTCGAACCACCCGGGCCATAGACGGAGGGGTTAACAACTGGCGACCCTTTAACCAGGATCTTCACGACTCCAGGATTCTTCCAGTCTTCCAGACCCTGGAACCAGAACCAACACCCAGTTGACCGGCGTGTCACGACTTCTAGTTCGTCACATCCACCCTTGAACCGGTGCGTCACGACTCCAAGTTCTCCACGCCTAGTTTTCATCCAAGAACAAGTGGCCAGCAAGACACGTCTTCAGGACACGTCTCTAAGGATTTCGCCGTAGGAATCTTGTTAAGTACAAAACTCTCTTTTAAATAATCTCTAAAACATTTGAAAAGTCAGTATTATTAACAGTTAATATTTAATATTGAGCCAGAATTAACAAAAAACAGTGAACACTTCAGACACCAGTGATACATTCTTTTTATTGAAAACAGTATTTTCACAGAATTATTGTCGCAGAATTATTGTCACAGTTATTTTCACAATTATTGTCAGTTATTTTCAGTTATTTTTACTATTCTAGTTAGTATAGTATAATTTTATTTAATGTACCAAACATAATATTACCATACCTTCACGTACATTCGAGTAAAATTTTGTTTACATTTTTATTTTTGTTTGCAATCTTTTCAAATTTTCCCATAGTTAGGCAAATTGTTGTGCATTTATTTTTAGATAGTGTAGTTAGGAAAACCCCTTAAGTGATCATTCCATAAATTAAGATCGGTCAAGCAGACCTAATTAGAACACATTAATAAGTACCTTCACATATGAGCGATTCAGACGGTGCGCTTTCTGACATCGAAAATTTACCTACACCCATTTTTCCACCTACCCCGCGCCCTTCAAACATACTCCCAAACACACAAGCCAATATGTCTCAGTCTCAAACCCCCGCCCCAGCATACATTAACTTAGGCAGACTAGTAAACCTTCCTCATACTGTTTTAATTTTTAAGGGGACCATAGATAATCGTTTTGTTGAACCACGCGTAAGACCTTGGGTTGAATCTTTAGAGCAACATTTCTTACGCGAAAATATTACCGATAATGATATAAAAATTAGGGAAGCAAAAAGATTTATCGACCCGAAAGAAGGGAATGCTCATGACACAGTCACTTACGTCCCATCAATTAGCGAAGCTACAACATGGGACGATTTTAAACAAAACTTATTAGAATTTTTTAAAGAAATAACCCTTGCACAACCCTTAGCCACGTTAGAAGCAGTCTTCCAAGCTAAATGGAAGAAAGAGGAACACGAAGATTTAAACAATTTTATTACACGTACACATAAACTTGTAGGAGAAGCCCTCCGGGCCGCAGAAAATGCATGTGGCATAACTTTCACTTCGAAACAAAGAAATCTAATAGTAGCCACAACCATTTACCAAAACCTACCCGGAGCACCTAAAAAAAAGTTTCAGGAGTTTTTAAATGTTGACAAACCTGTAAGTGTAGCCATAAACAAAACACGGGAACATTACCCCGATTTAGCAAACCAAAACTACCGAAAGGGTAGAGAAACCCCTGTACATTATATTCAGCAGCAGCAGCCACAACACCAACAACAACCAACCCTATAAATCGAGGCCAATGCAGGGAACACCCCAGAAACAAGCCCCCCAAACCCAGAATACACGCCCTCCTCCACAGTGTTTTAACTGCGATAGCTTTGGGCACATGATAAGTCAATGTAATTACCCTCTATTGCTCCCACTGTCACGAACATGGTCATCGCCGTGGCGATCGCCAAAAGTGTGCTGATAAAGCCCCTGCAGGGTATAGACCCCACTTTCAGAAACCAAACCACCACGTTCCCAAAACGTATCCCAAAAGTCATCCAATCCCCAGAAACCAGTCCATTCCCAGCCTCAGTCGAACTACCAACCCAATAGATCACGACCACAGGGTCAACCACACTCTTACCCCATGTACAAACCTCAGTACAACCAGCAAGGTCAACTAGTTCGGTACGTAGAAGTACCCGTGGAGGAATCATTTTCCCCAGAGTACAGTTTTGAAGAACACCCTCCAGCGTATGGTAATCCCGTAGAATATGACCCAGGTCCTCCCATAGAAGACCATTCGAGCCCTTTTTTAGACCCTACATTGGAGGCAGCAGTTCAACCTCCGCCCTCCTAAATTACAGTAATGAACCCAGATACGCACACAAACTCCCTATCAGGATAATAGGTGCGGACCTCCTAGATTTAATAATAAATTGTAGCACCGATAACCAAGATTTAACTGCTCTCCTAGATACAGGAGCACACGCGACGTTAATTAAGAAACAATGTGTAGATGAATTATTAGAGAATACAAATTACAAATATGAACTTAAGGCACCATCCTGCCAACTCAGAGGAGTTACGGGCACACCCATACCTACATACGGAGAAATTGAGTTATATTTAGAAGTTGGAAACGCGGTATACCCCGCGAAATGTTGTATAGTGGACACAGTCGCCACCTTTCAGACAGACATCCTACTAGGTATGGATTTTTTTAACCGGAATCAATGGGAGATTTACCCAGCCGGAAAGTTAGTAAAGTGTCGAAATAGGACACACCATCTCCGTGAGAATGACAGACAGCTTAATGCTAATAGAATTAGTTCAGTTCAGATTTCCGAAAGAAATAGGAAACCCCCTCCACTTGATAGCAGTCAAGTCAGCCGGATCCAGAGGGACAACCGCTCCAGAAATCAGACCCCAGGGTAATCAGTTCCAGTTGTTGAATCCAGTTGGATCAACACAGTCAGTTTCCAGTCAGCCAGTTTCCAGTCAGCCAGTTTCCAGTCAGCCAGTTTCCAGTCAGCCAGCTTCAGTTCAGCCAATAAGGCAAATTTTAGTCGCCGAACCAGAATCAGATTCACAATTTTTCATATGCCCTACCGAGCATATAACAGTAGCACCTTATGAGAAGATTTGTTTCCTAGCAAAAGTAGTTAACAGTCAAGGAAAATTATTAGAGTCAGAGCGTACTCTGATTACAGAGAAAAGTAATTTCAAAAGAGATGTTCTTATTGCCCAAGTCCTTAGTCAGAGTCAGAATTCAGCTATCCCTGTTGTTTGTTTAAACAAAGGAAAAAGTCCTATAGAATTAACTTCAAATCAGAAAATAGGAACTGTTTCCACAGTAGAAGTAGATTCAGATTTCCCCATCAGTATGATAAATCGTGTTTCCAGTTCCTTAGAGTTAAATCCTTCAGTATTAAAAGAAGAATATAAGAAATGTCTGGAGCACTCCCTTCAGGAGTCACCAGCTTTACAGGATCCCAAACTAATGGAATCACTTCTCGATTTCCTGATAAGAAATAGAGATGTGATTGCCCTAAAAGGAGATCCTCTGGGCCGAACTAATTTGGTCCCTTTTGAAATCAAGTTGGAACCCAATTCCAAACCCATTTTCATTCCTCCCTATCGGGTTCCACATTCCAAGTTAGTCACTATTGAGGAACACATCAAGGACATGTTGGAGCAGGATGTCATTCAGCCTTCAGCTAGTCCCTTGTCCGCTCCTATGATTCCAAAAAGGACGGAACATCTCGCCCTTGTATAGATTTTAGACGCCTGAACAACATTACCATCCCAGACCGTTTCCCGATTCCAAACATGCAGGAAACAATTCTGAACGTAGGGAAAGCGAACTTCTTTTCATCCCTCGATTTAGCATCGGGTTATTGGCAAATGGAGGTCAGTCCCGAATCTCGGGCATTGACTGCTTTCTCCACTAACCGAGGCCATTACGAATTCCAGGTTTTACCTTTCGGAGTCCGAAATGGGCCTGCTAATTTCTCTAGGTTGATGAATATAGTCCTTTCCGACCTATTAGGTGTCGAAGCTCTCGTTTATCTTGACGATATTATCGTCTACAGTTCGGACATAAAAACACACTTTCAACGCCTTCAGAATGTGCTATCACACTTGAGAAAAGCACACCTTAAACTGAAGCTTGCAAAGTGCAATTTTTTACAAGAATCCCTGGTATACCTAGGATTCCTACTCTCGTCCACAGGAATTAAACCTGATCCAGCCAAACTCGAAGCCCTGGAAAGGTACCCTGTACCCAAACCATCGACGACGCCCGTGCATTTATTGGTTTTGTCGGATTCTATCGGAACTTTATCCCCCAATTTTCAAATTTGCTAAACCCATTACTAATTTGTTCCAGAAAAATTCGAAATTTAACTGGGAATCCGATCACCAACATGCCTTTGAAACTTTAATTAATAAACTAACCTGTCATCCCATTTTACAATATCCTGATTACACAAGACCCTTCATCATAGCCACAGATGCTTCCTCCTATGGACTAGGAGCCGTCCTGTTACAGGACGTAGACGGTGTGGAATTACCCATTGCTTATGCCAGTCAACTTCTCTCTGCACCTCAACGGAATTATTCCACTACGGACCGAGAGGCCCTAGCGGTATATTGGGCTTTGAAAAAATTCCGAAATATCGTCTATGGCTACGATGTAACCATCAAGACTGATCATAAGCCACTCACGTACCTCTTCAAGGACAAGCTACTTGAAGGACGATTGAGTAGATGGGCTCTGTTGATTCAGGACTTTGCAGCGAAAATCGTATACAAACCGGGAAAACTGCAAGTTATTCCAGACGGATTGTCGAGACTCAAGCCCGACGCCCAAGTGAATAAAATAGGAATTCTTCCTGTGTTCGACTACGAGTGTCTGCAATACTCCCAACAACAGGACCAACACACCCAGAACCTTCGGGCGCGCCTGGAACAAAAGGAACCATCGAAGGTAAAAGAACAGTACAACCTCAAAGATGGGCTCGTACATTTCAGGAACGAAGATGGAAATGACCTCGTGGAGATACCAAAGGATCTCGTCGATATAGCCATTGGACTTTGTCACGACTCACCTTTGTATGGACACATGGGGCCGGATCGCACCATCAAGAGTCTTTTGGAGCGATACCACTTTCCCGAGATGAACAAAAGGTACAAGAATACATCGCCGAATGTCCGTCGTGTTTAAAGCATAAGGGCAACGTACCATCCACAGCTCCGATGCATAAATATCCAGTATGCCAAAGGCCCTGGCAAAGAACTGGAATGGATATACTGGGACCATTTCCCAAAACGTCAAAGGGAAATCAGTACATCATTGTGTTTACGGACCACTTCTCGCGTTACAGCGAAGTAGCCGCCATTCCAGACCAGACCTCGGAAACTGTGGCAAGAGCCCTAGTGGAACGCGTCATCCAAAATCATACCACTCCTTCCATCCTAATCTCGGATAACGCCCTTAGTTTCACTTCCAAACTGTTCGAGTCACTCTGTAACATGTGTAAAATTAAAAATACACACATTGTGGCATACCATCCGCAGGCAAACGGCTTAGTGGAAAGGCACAATCGAAAGATCTTGGAAGCCCTGCGCCACGTTGTCGATGCATCCTCCCGTACATGGGATGATTCCCTTCCCATGGTACAAACAGCCATCAACAATGGCTATAATGTGTCCATCGGGGACACCCCTCATTTCGTCTCTATCACTACGACAAGCGTCTACCTTTTGATTTGCCCGACCAAACCGACCCGGCAGTTCTAACATCTTCCGAAATGGCAGAAGCAAATCAGCAACTAGCTGAACGATCTTTCAAGATTTTTGACATAATCCGCTATGCCCTCGACCAACGAAACCAACAGATGGAGCAAGAGCAACATAGGCGTCATCCCCGTCAACGGACTATAATCGTCGGTATGCGATGTTATCTGAAGAGCGTGAAACCGCCAGGTGCTCATCGCAAATTATACCCAAAATGGGATGGCCCATATAGGATTATGAAAAACCTCGGAAAAAATCGTTATGAAATCCTCGACCTCCGGGATCATTCCAAACTAAAGATCATTCACGCTGACAATTTGAAGATAGCTTCCGAACAACACCTTCCCAAAAAACAGCTGCCAGGCGTTCGAGCCGCCTATCCTTCAAAAGGTCAAGATATTAACAAATCGGGCAGGGATCAAAAAACTGAAGTGGTCACCGCGGGAACCGCTACTCATGACGAAGATTGGTACCTCGTAATACCACCATACTCGAGGCAATCTCTGAACAAGAGGAGGCCCCAGAGCCAAGCGTCCCATCGGACCCAGACCCTGGAGAAACCCCTTCGAGAGGATCACTCAGTGGAACTCCACCATCTCCTCCAACTCCACCATCTCCTCTGTCACCACCCTCGCCGATTGATGATCGACGCACGGACCCTACATACCGCCCGCAAATGCATCACCCACGTGAACTAGAACCTTCACATAAGAAACGAACCCGCTCAGAATCCGAGCTCAACGGTCGACCCCCATTGCCACCAAAACGAGGCCGACCCCTTCGCCCACAAACACAAGTATCCACACAAGTATCCACACAACCACACAACTACCCCCAGCTCCGTATAACTTAAGGCGTAGAAATGAATAAAATTGTCCCCCTTATAATTTTCCAAATTATTTACTCTTGTAGCCCTAGCATTAAAATTTCTACCGGAGTTGTTATAGAAAAACTTGCAGAAGGTAAATTTTTGAAAGGGCACGCAGACCTTTATATAAATTTGCAACCCCCTGCTAGAATTAAAATCAATCTCCTTCAGATACAAACCCAATTAAAAACGTTTGAAAGTAAAGTCCAGAATTCTTTCCAAGGAAAAGATCAGATTAGTCGCGTTCTGTTAGAAAATACCCTCGAAAATATTCAAACTACAGCACGCGCCCTATCAGAAATATTAGCCTTACCATGGATACAAACTGAAACTAAAAATTCAGAAAACTTTAACCAAAGAAGTAAAAGGGGACTGATAGATATAGGAGGGAAACTGTTCAAAGGTTTATTCGGATTAGCAACCGAAGAAGATATTAAAAGAATTGAACTTAAATTGAATCTCTTCGCGCGAAATCGACAATATAATGGACACATGTTAGAACAAACTATTAGGTCATTACACGAAAACAATCGCTTCCTCCACTCCCTTTCGGACAGATTCACATACCTTGAATCCATGTTAGCTCAATACAAAGAACACAAAAGATATCTAGAATTAATAGAGATAATGAACCTACAAGTAACCCTAATCGATAAATACTTACAACGAATAACTACGATTCATTCCAAGGTTTTGCGTGCAACCCAGCTAGCCCATGGAAAAATCACTCTTTCCACCCTAATACCATGGGAAATACTTAATACTTCAGTCCTTGATTCACACCGCCCAGTCACAATTAAAATTATCACCCATATTCCCACTCAACCACACTAATTACCCTCAATTTCTAGAATACACCTGGACTGTACATGGACCACGCCCCTACACATACCTCATAATTATACCATTTTTCGATGTCCTCACTTATGACGTATATAAATTTCACCCTTTCCCAACACCCTACCAAAATAACTCTAATGTCTATCGATTGTATTTACCCACCGTAGCACCTTACCTTTTCGTCACCAAAGATCTATCAGCTTATTCTATGATGTCAGATTCCCGCAACCAAATAAACAACTCGTCTGCCCTCCACTCAAACCAGTTATTCTTCCAACTACTAGGTCTTGCTTTATCGATTTAATTCGTGACCGGCATGCCCCCGTATGTTCATTTAAAAAATTTCATTCCCCTAAAACCATCCAACTACGAATTGGACCAGACATCTGGGTTTCCTTCGCGAACAGGACTGCTGCTACTCTCGAGTGTCCATCGAATTATTCCCTCATTACAATCCCTATGGTTATTCGGCTACCAATTGGTTGCTCCTTGCGTTCAAAAGCCCTCCAAATATACAACCCGTATAAGGTTACCCTTAATAACTCATACCCATTCCCGTCGCAAATTAAATTTAAACCCGTCATAGAGATCTTAAATCTCTCCATAAAACCTGTAACCATCCTACCCGAACTACATGCCCCTGAATGGAATGATCAATTGAGCCGGTTTAAAATTTCGGATGATAACCAAAAAACCTCTTACAAATACTACAACCGGTAACCATTTTCTCAACATCTGCCGTTAGTATCATTATTGTATGTGCTATTATCCTCGGTATATTTGTGGTGAAAAGATCATTCTGGGAACAAAGAAAACCAAGTGACACGGAACATGAAACTATTTATGCACGACCAAGAGTGCGTACCCAGACCACGTGAACTAGACTTAACCACCCGACTTATGTTGTATATATAACTCTGTATTATAAAACCCATAGTTATCATCTAGTTAGCATTAGTTAGGATGTTACATTATTATATTAATATCATTCTAGAGGAAGAGCCCTGTAAAAATGAACCATAAATAATTCCCATATTCCTATACTATCTTATTCTTCATGTAATTCTTGTATTCATTTATATAGTTCTTGTATCCATTTTAAGAAAAAGTATCCATTTTAAAAATTCATGTGTTATATGGTTCATGTATTTATATAATCCTGTATATTCTTATATATTTAACTTTATATAATGCCTATACTCATATGTATGTACGTGTGTGTATTCATTTTTACATAAGGACCAAAATCGCCCAACGCGAGTTTGGATAAAATTTTTGATTTGCTTTCTACTTTGCCAAATAATTGGTGACCTGTTGTTTTTTTAAAATCTCATAATCATTTTTTTAGATTTCGCTTAATAAGGAATCGTGCTTAAGCTTTGCAATGTTCATATTTTGTATACATTCCTTTCGTTATAAAAGATGAGATCATGTCTTGCCTAAGCATTAAAATTGTACATCTTAAACCTTAAAATTTTACTCATATGCATATTTTAGTGTAAAGATGCATAGTCCGATTTCCACTTTTAGTTAACTTGGCAGATCATGATAACATCAGATCTGAAAAGTCGCGGTTTAAGATAAAAATATGGTTTCGTCTTCAAATATTTTGTTTACTCGTTCAAGCCTTACCACAGCTAAAAATTTACTTTATTTTCGAATATTGTGCAAAAATAATACAGCCTTTTTAGCATTTAATAATAATGATGTTAGCAGTTTTTGGGTATATAAACCCACTAAAAATCTTCCATTGTCATTCAGAAGCTAATTCAGAGGCTGAGCACTACCTGTACATTTTAGCAGTAAATTTACAGTTGAAGATAGTTTTTATCTTATCCTTCGAGCCTTGCTCTCTTCAGAAGAACTTAGTCATTAAACTTTCCGGATACGCTATAAGAAGAATCC
The DNA here is from genome assembly GCA_023014485.1 of Bathynomus jamesi. Lineage (NCBI taxonomy): Eukaryota > Metazoa > Arthropoda > Malacostraca > Isopoda > Cirolanidae > Bathynomus > Bathynomus jamesi. The sequence continues at coordinate 342,044 of JAJOZX010003948.1, forward strand.
GGAACCTTCAGCATTTTTAGTAAGTCTATCAGAATCCTCCGAGCCACTATAGAAGAACTCGGAGAGTAATATAGAAGAAAACTACTGCAAGTCACACATCCGTTGCTGCCACCTAACTAGAACTCCCGTCGACTTCGAACCACCCCGGGCCATAGACGGAGGGGTTAACATATATATATATTCTCATCTCTCCAGTTATTCCTTAATATCGTTTATATATACAACCAAAAGAATTAAATAAAACATCATTACATCATTCTGTTTATTTAAACGAGTTAAGGGAAATAATTCATGAAATATAAAGGAAATAAATATACATTAAAAAAATAATATACAGCAAAAATACACACATTAAACGAAGGGTATATACGGGTGGGCGGAAGGTAGCTCCCTATTTTGGATTGGTAAAAAAATACGTATATTATCCATTTATTTCAGAAGAAATAATATGAAAAGGTAGGCATACATGGTAGGTTTTCTCTAAAATTCAATGTGGGCTCCAACTCTTTCCACCAGCTTCTGGAGCCGCCCAGGAATGGCGTCCACTGACTTTAGCAGGAACTCCGGCGGGATGGAGGACATGACTTCCCAAATTCGGTCCTCCAGTTCTTCCAATGTCCTCGGTTTGGTGCGGTAGACTTCTTCCTTTACCCACCCCAAAGAAAGAAGTCGCACGGTTACCGCTGAAAAACGGCAGAATCGGTTCAGTATAACGGTGTGGTGTGGTATGACCTCAGATCAGGTTGTGGGCCCGTTCCTTCTGCGCAACACCATGAATGCTGAGCGGTACCTTGCTATGTTGCGAAACGAGGTCTGGCCGGTTGTCAGCACATGGGAGAACATCGACGATCTGATATTTATGCAAGATGGCGCCCCTCCGCACTTCGCTCTTGTTGTCCGTGAGTGGCTGGATGCCCACTTCCCTGGGCGTTGGATGGGTCGTCGTGGTCCACATCAATGGCCAGCCAGGAGCCCCGACTTGACACCGTGCGACTTCTTTCTTTGGGGGTGGGTAAAGGAAGAAGTCTACCGCACCAAACCGAGGACATTGGAAGAACTGGAGGACCAAATTCGGGAAGTCATGTCCTCCATCCCGCCGGAGTTCCTGCTAAAGTCAGTGGACGCCATTCCTGGGCGGCTCCAGAAGCTGGTGGAAAGAGTTAGAGCCCACATTGAATTTCAGAGAAAACCTACCATGTATGCCTACCTTTTCATATTATTTCTTCTGAAATAAATGGATAATATACGTATTTTTTTACCAATCCAAAATAGGGAGCTACTTTCCGCCCACCCTGTACAATATACACATTCTTAAATAATAGTATTAGTACAGGATAAAACTATATAACCATTTAATATATGTACGAGCAAATACGCCCTTATAGATATAAAGACCAAAATTTATATAAAAAATAGTAATAGTACAGGATAAAACTATATACCCATTAATATATATATATAAACAGCAAAACTTATATAAAATCAAAATACATACACTTTATGTTCTACCGCGCTTAATTAAAATACTAAACTCGCACGTGATCGAGTGTACAGTTACATCATTGTTGCTTTGTACAATACAATACATAGGATTTAGCATTATTCAGCACTCAAGGTGTGCAGGTGCCTATACTCGATATAAAGGGCCTTCATTTCGTTCAATACTATTTTTGTGCCCACCTTACAATTGGCTGGCAAATTATCTTTAAATACGGATAGAATACAATCAAAAGCACGTACAAAGAGGGCGTCGTTAGCCACAACATCATTATTAAATTCAAGTTTATAAACACTCCTTTCCAATCGAGGGTTTTTTCTTACCGATCCGACCTTTCCAATCGTGAATTCTTCTTCACAACGCATAGCGGCAGTTGAAATAATCTTCTAAATCGTAACGACAGCACCTCATTATATAAAGATACAACGCTTCAGGGTGAACAGTGTAGGCGAGCTCTGCCCTGTAGCGCTGAAGTTCTTTGTACCAAAGTTCATGATATTTCGAAGTCTAAAACCATTTAAATAAGCATCTAGCTCTACACCATTCTCGCCATGTTCATTCCTACATTCGATAAACCCGTCGAGCAGAGCGGTGTATACGTATTCAAGAACTGTATCAAAATAAACTATATCCGTAACATGTGCGGCTAATATAGATTTTAGTTTGCGGAAACCAGCGATTTCAAACATTTTGTCGAGAATGAAGCGGTTTCGCGTAGGGACAAGAACGTTATTATCAGATGCATTCTTCCACATCAGACGTATATCAATGCATGGCTGATCGTTATTTATACACAACGTACAAACAACGGCATATGAGGGGTATCACTAATTTGTTCTGTTCTTGTACCTACACCTGTAGGTATTTTATAATGATCCTCACCACACTTCTCAACTATCACGAAGATTCTATTCATCTCCTCAACACTTAAATAAACAACATTACGTTTACCAGAGTTTGCTTGTCTACAAATCGTTTCAAGTACATAGTTAATAGAACCGGTTTTACGTAGGAACACATGCAATGACTTCTTCACGGACACGTCGTGTACGGCATTGAGAATGCTGCTCAAAGGAAGCTCCAACGTTTTCTATTGTGAGAGTGCACAACCAGTCAGATCAAGCTCTGAGATGACTATGAGCAACCGGTGCGCTCTTTGGCTCGGGGACAGGTGTGGAGGAGTGAGTCATACCAAGCGTTAATGTTTCGTGTACGGGTTTGTTCCAGCATGAAAGAATTATGCGAGTACTTGTACCCATTATACCGGGAAATTTTCCGATACATGGGGCAATATCGGTTTTAATGTTTTATAGGAATGCGCACTAGTCGTTCATTTCCAAAAACTCGACACATTAACAATCCGGCGAACTATTTGAGAGAAACATGCGCCCGTATTTATCCTTTTTGTTTAACAGTCGATACTCGTCTCTAAATTCTATTAAAAACTCACACAGGCTTTAGCCACAACCTCACTGCGAACCTTGTCATAATATATATGAATGTAGTTGTAACTGTACCTTAGCTTGTCCATGATGACAAGGTTTACATTCTCAGCCGAAGGGTACGCGTACTCGGTATGATGCAGCATGACATAATACCACTCATCAACAAGACTCATTACTCATACCCGTTGCTTCTCTTCTGCACGCTCTGTTTCTTTCACGTCACGGTATATGTACGCCTTTATACAGTTTAGCCCTACAACTTAGTCCATTATATCGTTTGTGCCGCGAAATCCGGCAATGCTCTCGCCAGAATATCCACAGAGTATTTGAACATCTTGTTCCTCAAGATTCGCGCGGTTCAATGTAGCCTAAAAAGTCTCAAAGGAGGGTGGGAGGGGGGCTAGGCCGTCTTTCAGTATTTACCATATCTTCCGACTTTACCGAATAAAACTTCATAAACGTCGAATACGCAATATCAAAAGTCGCCATCACTATTTTTCGTCTACGTGAGAATTCTTCAAATATACGTCTGAGCTCCAGGGCTTGCAGCGGCCAACTGAGCATGCAGGGGGTAGAGATATGCCAAGGTAGTAGCAGGAGTCACGTGACCATTTGATTGATCTTACAGTGGGCGGAGCTTAGGACTTTTTCCTGTACACACACACACACACACACACACACAACACAAGGAGAAAATGAAACCCTAATTGAAACATTTACATATTCAAATATACGTAATAAATAAACATATCGTTAACAATAGACATATATCATTCAGGTACTATGGTACCCAAAGGGCACGGTATAATAGGTGCCAGGCACCTGGTAACGTTTCCTATAGGTGTTACGACATACCTTTGTGCCCTTAAGTTCCTTCACACACTCCAGTTTCTGTGCCCGAAAATTGTTGGTTCCTACAGTCAGTTGGGGAGGTTGGTCACCCTCGCCTTCTAAGCACACTACCTCCTTCAACGAGTCAAAGTTAACGACCCGTCGGTTCGCCAGGTTAAGCGTGATGCACTTCGCCTTCACGATGTACTTCAGCTCCTTCCACACCCTCACCAGCACCCCTTAAGTTTTTGGCCATGCTAATACAAAGGAGTCAGCGTATGCCCCATCACCATACTCATCCTTGATCTCGTCAGTCAACTATCCGAGGAATTCCCCAATAGGCGGCATGTATTCACCCTCCCTCTCTGTGAATATTACACTATCTGTGTCAGCGTACAGCACCCTCCGCCCAAGAGGGTACAGTGTCCCCAAACCTTGATGCGTGCGTATTGCCGTTGTGAAGCAGGCTTCAGGTATGTTTGTAACACGTGAGGTATCTGTGGGCAGTTCGGTGATGTTGTACTTTATTATGTACGTATTACCAACATTCACGACCTCCATAACCTCTTTATCGTGGGATTGGCATAATCCCACACCTCGCTATAACTTTTGGCCAAATGAACGTTCCCCTTACCTGTATTCTGTGCAAACTTGCCCCAAAGACTATTTAGGCATAACTTTCCACTAAAGCGCTTGCCAGGATTCTTAACAATTTAGGCCCGGTCAAATTGTATCCCTTCACGCTCACGGTAACGCTGAATATAAGCCGATTTTTCACCCTCGCGGGTAGCCTGATGCTTCTACTTTATCCTTCAAAGCAGTATTTATTTACGGCGTGAAAAGGTTGGAGAGTTTCTGAAACCTCCACACCTCATATATCTTCAATATTCTGTAACCATGGCGGACGGCTAGGGACAGCTCAGGACATGTATATACATTCTGATAATCCGCTGGTTGGTTGTATGATTACAGGACCCATTATTCTCCTGTACACACTTCGTGCACAGGGGAAACATTGAGTTTGTAGTCGATAACGACGGGTAAGATCGGCAGCCATAAATCGCGAAGGGGAAGCAAGTCTGCGAAAGAAAAACCGAAATAGCACTTGTTAAAATTTGTTGAGAACACCTCGATGGTGGGCAGGTCAGGTTTTTTCATATGCACCTACGGGGTACGGATTGTTCTTCATCACGTAGGGATATATAAAACAGAAGTCCTATTTAATGGAATTTCACGCCCTCCGTAGGTGGAAAGTATAGCTTGAATGGGTTTGTACGCCCTCCGAACAAGTTATCACCGCATTTGAGAGGATCCAATACCATTGAACGCTTGATCGTGTTTATCTCTTCACGGTACTGTCCATCTGTTTCCATCCGTGCATCATACTCATGCTCCCACAAGATCTTATGAGTGAACTGGGTGCCTATAAGCTGAACGCGGGTGCGGGTCCATGTAAGACTGTCAGCAGGAGATCTACCGTGAATATCTCCTACGATTCCACACTCAGGACGTGGGCACCCATGCTACCAGCAACCGTTAAAGGCGTACACAGTCTTCTCACCAGTGGCACGGTCTTCGCTTAAACCATCAACCCAAAAAACACAATTAACCTTAATGGTTACTTCTCCCGTGTTGCGGGCGTGTTTTGTATATACACTTCGGTTTACTGCTGAATGTGTATGAGCCAGTAAATATCTTGTGCACATAACTGCGAGGGTTGTTTCTGTGAATGACGGCTAAGGTGTCTTTTGGCATGAAATTGTTCTTGAACACAGTAAAGCATAATGAGGCGATTGTGGTTGCGACTTGCAGCGGATTGCAGTTCAAACGAGTTATGTACATCCTTCTAAAGGCCTGGAAACATACTCTAAGCACGAGCATATCATTCACGCAATAACGCTCACATTCATCAGCTATATTGCATGGATTAGTTTCATTAAAACTGTTGTAGTAGCGGTCAAAATCTTCACGCTCACTATCACTCATGTTGGTGTAGTTAAAACATTGTGTGGGGGAAGGTAGTCCTACGTAATTTAAAGTGTCGCTTGTGAGGAAAGTGTAAGGGAAATACCCTTTTGAAACTTCGGCGGCTACACCCATCACCTTGGGTAGGCTTGGCTAGTTTACAAGGGTGACAGGACAATTGCGTCCTGGTCAAGTGCGTCCCGGACAAATGCGTCCCGGTCATTGGCGTCCCTGGACAATTGCGTCCGGTTTTATTTCGTCCCGGACAATTGCGTCCCGGACAATTGCGCACTTCCCCAACTACTACATGAAGTTCATTTATTAGAGAAGTGAATAGAAAGTTCATTGTGACTTCACCTACGCAATTGTCCAGGGACGCCAATGACGAGGGACGAGTGTGTTTGTTATTGTAATTTTGTATGGGATATAATGCCCCGTTAGATTAATTGAATGCCCAATTAGGTCAACTGTATGCCCTTGACGATTGCTTAGGTTAAGTTGTGATATTTTCGTTAAAACTAACGAAACTAACTTTATCTTAAGTGGACGTAACCCATAAAATTTGAGAATGATGTTGCTGATGATGGATAAAGTTTTAGAGAACAGTTTCGAACAGAACTTATGAACATATAACAAGTTTAATAGGTTAAAATGAAAAGCATATTTGAAATTCCGATACTAACTTTCTATTCACTTCTCTAATAAATAAACTTCATATATTAGTTGGAGAAGTGCGCAATTGTCCGGGACGTAATTGTCCGGGACGCAATTGTCCGGGACGCAATTGTCCAGGGACGCCAATGACCGGGACGCATTTGTCCGGGACGCATTTGACCAGGACGCAATTGCCCTAGTACCGTTTACAAGGTGTGAATAATAAAGTATCTTTAAACTGAACATAACCTCTTATCTGCATTTGTATAAGCTTGTTTCCTCTTTTCAGGGGATCACCCGTGAATATCTCTGATGACTCGTCCTCAAGCCCGGAGTGGGGAGGCACTGTATTACAGTACAGTTGTAACACTAGGCCCGGGTCGTTATGGTGGGCCGAGGATGTTGCGAGAGACTTAAACGAAAGTTTAAAAAGTTCAAATCTTACGGCTGATTTAGTATACAAAATCGTAAACAAACAAACACCTGCACATGTTCTGACCCTAAAATCACAGGATAACAAATATTAAAGACAGATGACTGTTCAAAATTATAACCTAGGGCCGATATGGAGTAGCGCTCCAAAGAGATGTCTTCCACGAGGCACAACATGACTTGTCCAGCTTAATGTATCAGTTTAAATTGGAGAAATTGGATGTTGGCTATCCATCCCCAGACATGTGCTCTATTTACAGCAATATCGTGGAGCATCAATTTGTTGGGGATACCCAGGCGCGTCTGCTGTGCATTGCACACATTCCCAACTACAGTATAGAGGGAAGAGCTTGAGCATTACATATGACAGGCCCCATTATGTGAATGTTGCGACTAATCTATTAACCAATATCTCAATATATATAAGAATGATTGAGGGAAAAATTTCCCATTCGGTGATGGGAGCTTTACAGTGTAGCTGCACTTTCGTCGCATTCAGTTATAATGACCCGAAAGCCTTTCACAGTCTATCGAGGGGTGAGATATCAGCGTTGGAGTGGGCTTGGATCCATTTTTTCAACCATACCACGCATTTCAACCATACCCCCATTGTTGAAGAGGGGGCGGGGGCCAGATACTTTGGGAGGAAAGCGTTACAATCAGGTTTTAACACGGTAGAAGACATAATGGGTGGAGCGAAACCTAAAGAAGGCCTAAAAAAAAACCATATAAAACGTACCTGGGACGAAATCATCAAAGATGCAAAGAGAAAAATTCGTGGTAGCGGGAAGAAGATAAGGGCTGTCCGGAAAAGGGGTTACCAACACGTGGCGTTAAACGTAAAAGGACAACAAAAAAGAAGAGTTCTAAGCGAATGAAACCTATGGTTGATAATTTTTTTAACTGATACAAGCTGAGGACATTGCTCTCACGAATCATAGGCTGATTACTACTTGTCGAGAGAGGTGGCACTATTTCTGACTCGTCATGGCACGCTTCATCAATCCGTGTAGCTCACAATGATGTTGTAAATCGGAGATCTCCCTGTTTGATATGCCCCCAACACAAGTTTCTATTGAGCACAGTGACTTTATTACAATTAACCCATTAAACACAATTAGTTCCCCGAGTGCCCCTATAGAATTCGTGATACCCAGCTCAGGCCCATACTTTTCTGATCAAAGCTGCATGCACATATATGCTAAACTATGTATAGCTCATTCACATGGAACGGACTGTGATGATAATTATTCTGCATACCCTGAAACCAACTTTCTGCACTCTATATCCAGTCAGTGTGAGGTGTATTTAAACTAAGTCAACATCTCGGCAGGAACGGGTTATTATCACCTACGAGCCTATCTGGAAAATGTCCTCAACTTTTCAAAAGAAGCGAAGGATACCTTTTTAACTGCCGAGGGCTATTATCAGCCTAAAGACGAACGTAGTGTAAAGGATAAATTTAAAAATTCTAAAAAGGATATATGAATGCTATGGACGTCTGCGTACAAACTTCATATTCCAGGAGAAAATGCTAATGAATGGGGGTGCATATGAAATTAAAGCTCACCCGCACGAATCCTGAGATCTGCATAAATCTGGGGCCTGATCAAGAAGAGGACACAAAACCCGTTGTGATTCACATTATGGAAACATATTTCCGCGTGCTTCGAGTGAAATTAAGCTCTGTTAATCAATTAGAAATTGAAAAACATTTAATACACGCAACAGTAAAATACCCAATTAACAGAGTACATATTAAACTATACACGGTGCCCGCAGGGTTGGCCTCGAAGCAGCTAGAAAACGTGGCCGTGGGAGTTCTACCTAAAAGGTTATTGATTGGAATGCAGGATCACGCTTCGACGAATGGAAAATATAAAAAGAACGTCTTTAAATTCGAGAATTTAGGCCTTAAAAATATAACTCTATACGTCAATGGCGTTGCGTTGTGTAGGACTATGGATACGGACTACTCATCAGACGCGTGTTCCCGCTTTGCGCGAGAGCGTATAGTAATCTGGCCCATATTGCAGGAGCTTATGATGAGCTCGGGATTGGGGTAACGCAGAAAGAATACAGATCTACAGAAGCAAAGGCTAACAAAGACCCTAAGATCCACTCTAAGGTTAGCCCGAGAGAAAGAAGAAAGTAAGGGGTTAAAAGAAGAGAATATGGGGTTAAGTAAGCAGCAAAACCTATCACTCGTGGGTTAAAATTCATTCAGAAAAAGAGAAAGAAGGACACCATCATCATCCTTTAACCTTTACCATTTGATATCACGCCCGACTTATCTACAGTGCCCGCGAAAAGTATCCGATCACCCTTGAAATTTGTATTTTTTACATAAAAAACAATGTTTAAATGTATACTAACCTTATATTAGTATTTTGTCATCTGTCCTTTGGTTTGGATGACTTGTTCTAGACGTTTTGGCATGGATTTAATCAAGTTTTGACAAACTTCCACTGATATTTCCTTGCACCATACCTTTTTGATGGCCTCTTGTAATTTTTCGACTGAGCCAGTGTCGTGGCATTCAACCTTATTTTTTATTATTAGCAACAGATTTTCTATCGGATTGAGATCTGGACTATTACCAGGCCAATCCAAAATATCAAATTTATTGTCAGTAATCCATTTTGTCACTATTTTGGCCCTGTGACATGGTGCACCATCATGCATGTATGTTTTTGTCCTTTGGATTGCCATTGCCATTGGAAGTTTATCCTGTAGCATTGCTAAATACCGTGCACCATTCATAGTTGTGTTCTTCGGAAGAAAATATAAGTTTCCACGCCCATAGTAACCGAAACAACCCCAAACCATCACACTTGGAGGGTGTTTCATTGTCTTTAGGGTGTATTTAGGGTCCATCCTATTTGAGCCAATAGGCCGGCGAACCTTTTTTGGACAACTTCTGAATGTCAAAAATGTCGACTCATCGCTAAATAAAACCTTCTTCCAGTCATCAACAGTCCAATGAATGTATTTTTTACAAAATGCGACACGTTTTTTACGCATTTTTTCATTAATGAACGGTTTCTTAGCAGCATGGCGAGATGGTAATCCGAGTTCTTTTTGGAGCCGCTCCTGGATAGTTCGTTCAGAAACACCAGATAACAAATTATTCATATTAAATTTTATTTCTTTCGCAGTTATTGTTGGGTTTTTCAATACTAAACTTTCATAAGTTTGTCTGCTCGCGAATTTGTTTTTCTCGGTCTGCCAGATCGTTTTTTAGGGACTGGCGTGGTTAGGCCACCATTGTTCTTAGCCCGTGAAACCCATAAATTAACGGTACTTTGGGATATGTTTAATTCCTTAGCTATCGGTCTCTGTGATTTCCCACATGCATGCAAAGCAACAATAGCACCTCGACAATCACTCTTAAGTTGTTTTTTAGCACACATTATATATAAATTTTATTTACACCACTTTCTGTAAAAAAAAAAAAAAATCAAGAAATTTACACAAACAGTGAAATCTGACAAATTTGAGACACAGCCACCCGCAACGAAGGCTACCAGAACACTAATTTGAGAATGCGTTGGATAGCTCTCATATCAGCGAGCAACCTCAAAGTTACCAGATGTCGCTAGAACAAATAGAAAGTGAATTACGTGTCTCTGAATATCAAGGGAAAATATTGTATTTTCTTGAGTGATCGGATACTTTTCGCGGGCACTGTAGTAGTGTAAATACACACTTAAGCCCACAACAAAGTGGGAACATCTCAGTCAGATTGGAATTCGCCAACCCGATAAACGCTCCTATTAGTGTACTAGTATACCTCGAGTCACAAACCCTAATTGAAGTCGACCGCTTCAGGAACGTAGTCACTGACTTTTAAAATGGATGCGAATAAACTTCAGAGTGTAATGAATAGTGACCGAATCACACGCTCCAAATTTTTCGGTGTGTTTGCGAAGAATGAAACATTGAAGTTACCAACTACTAGAAAATGTGGGGTAATTATTGTCAACACAGATGTTGTTGGTGGCGAAAGGATTCATTGGTTTGCAATACACTTTAAAATTGGGAAAGAATGTATTATTTTAATTCAGTGGGAACTCATCCCTGGAGTGACCCTGTTATTGTAAAATTTCTCGAACAGTTGCATATCCCTGAAATTGAATGGAATCCCCACCGATTACAAGGATATTTTAGTAATACTTGCGGGATGTATTACCTTTCATTTCTCATGCACATGTCACGTGGCTTATAAATTTTTTAAAATTAATCGATTTGTGCGACACTGAGCTGAATGATGAATTGGTATGCGTGTAGATAAAAAAGGTTCCTATTTCTGCGCATTCGATGTATTGTGTAAAGTTTTACGCGTGTGTATATATATATATAATTGTAACTATATGTGTAAAATATGAGATGTCCCCAATAATGTTAGTCTTGTGCTTTGTAGCTTATTTATTGGATGCTAATTCTGTAACTAGTTTAAGGTGAATTATACTAATTTATAAAACATGATTTCTACCATTTAATAAATTGATGAACATACACTGTGTCTTGTTCTTAACCAAAAGAAAAAAGCTTACATTACTTCCCCGACGACTTGGCAATCGTTGGGCCGGATGTGAGCCAATACTTCGACCTCCGTATTCAGGTCACTGAGTTGATTGCGTTGTAAAACCTCCAAATCGCCGTCGACTATTTGCTTTTCTTCAAAGCGGTTACGAAAAGTAGCTATAACACGATCGAGTTCCGCATCTGACCTATAAGGAGAAAGGATACGGTTGTAGACAAAATTACTTTGACGCTTTATACATTTTTCTAATAATGATCATACTGGATGACAAAGCACCGTCACAGGATATCGAGCACCTGGCAGATATTAAACGAATCATCCACATTGAATCTTTTTTAATTAGAATCCATTTGTTCCATATATATATATACAGGGTGGGCCGTAAGTTTCCATACATAGGAAAAATTAAACGTTTGTTTTTATGTTTCAGATACCCTAAGAATATGCGTTTGACGTAAGATCTTGTTTACTGATGAAGCAAATTTTTACGTCAATGGAGAGGTTAATCGGCAAAACATACGTTATTGGAGTAATGCTAACCCTAACTGGCTGAGTCCGACGAAGATGCAAGGTGCCGGTAAAGTGATGGTGTGGGCCGGGATATGGGGTGACAGAATTATTGGACCAATTTTTGTCAGTGGAAATCTTAATGCCGAAAGGTATCTTAACATGTTGCAAGAAGAGATTTTCCCATCCCTGCTAAACGAGGAAGTTAACTTCCCAGTTTACTTCCAGCAAGATGGAGCTCCACCTCATTATGGTCTTCACGTGCGTCGGTATTTGGATCAGCAGTTTCCGGATGCTTGGATTGGTCGGCGTGGTCCTGTGGAGTGGCCTCCCAGATCCCCAGATCTCACCCCCCTTGATTTCTATCTTTGGGGGCACTTGAAGGCCATGGTGTATCAGGAAAAGATACGAGACATAAATCATCTAAAGGAACGTATCACCAACGCCATTACAAGCATAACGTCAACTGTGCTAATGCGTGTTCATCAACAGTGGGGAACACGTATTGAAATGTGTTTTCAAAACAATGGCAACCATGTAGAGCATATTATATAAATAAAAATGGTTGTCCATAAAAAAATGTTTATTTTTCCTATGTATGGAAACTTACGGCCCACCCTGTATATATATACACAAACTCAGAATGGTCCCCTGAGAAACTTATATGTTAAACACAGACCGTGCATGGAACAAGGAACTCTTCTGGGAAAATTAAATCCACTATAGTCCGAATAAGTAATGGTAAATGACAAATACCATAGTTTTTCTTTTTCATGATGCAAGCCCGACGTGGGACCTCTTTGCGAGATACCCGTTGCCCACGTCGGGCTTGCATCATGAAAAAGAAAAACTATGGTATTTGTCATTTACCATTACTTATTCGGACTATAGTAGATTTAATTTTCCAGAAGAGTTCCTTGTTCCATGCACGGTCTGTGTTTAACATATATATATATATATATATATTATATATATATAATATAAAATTGAGGATACATGCTGTTTTAATGAAACATTTCACAAACTAATTTTAAATAAATGTTAACACGTAATTATTTGAGAAACAAAATTCACACTCTAAATATTTAATAGAATACCGGATCAGATAATAAACACAAAGCAACTAACCTAACTGGGCTCAAAGAGAAGATTAGTGGATGTGCTACGCATCATCTGCCAGCACCAGGTCACGAACCCGGGACAGTAACAATTCCCTACCTTTAAAGTTTTAGTAATTCTTAAAACCAACCTGGAGAACTTACTATAAATTTTTAGGTTACACGTACAGGGAAACAAGCGCGTAATAAAATTTCACTTTCAAAGGATACTTTCATCGCATAATAAAATTCACTATCTAAATGACATTCTTAGGAAGGAAGATTAGCGGGGCTACTAAGCCCCGTCGCAGTCTCGAACCCCTGGGTAGATATCCTTTCACTTCGTTTATTATGGCTTTTTATAAATTAACTAACACTTGCAAGGGATACAAGAACGAGAACGAATCACAAACTAAGTTATCACGTAATTACTCACATTTCAATAGCCTTTTCATCCGCTGGTTCTTTTTCGCCGTCACAAATTTCTGCAATGGATTGAGTTGAAAGTAGGATGTTCCGGTTGGCCGCTGCGAAAAGATGGAGCATAGTCACTGCAGGGAGGTCCCCGTCTTCAAACAATTGCGGGGAGCAGTAAAGCTGATGTGTCTGACTGGAAGTGTCCATGATGAGAGAATGTGTAGTTACTCTTTGATAAATCACTATTGTGAATCCAGCTGAAAATGTTCCCTCTTATATACGTAACCCCGATTGGCCCCACCTCCAATATTTGATTCGCGAGTTTTCTGTGTGAGAGCGAGACTTTCCGCCAACCAGAGATCCTGGATTCGTTCTCATGCCCCGCACATTGGGTTGGAATTGGTGGGGCCGTGAATTCTGGGGGCGTATCTTTACCAAATATAACGTATTCATTCCATAGGTTATTTTGTTTTAAAAATTACATTAACGTTTTTATGTTATAGTTTACGGATAAAATTGTATATTAAAGATAAATTTGTATTGAAACGAAAGAGTTGCGTAAAAGAGGAAAAATTAATAAGGTATCCCGAAATAGAACCTATTTTTATTATAAAGTTATATTAATATTTTTTTTGTAATAAGGTTTAAAGATATATTTGTGTCTTAAAGATACATTTATATTGAAACAAAATAATTGGATAAAAGAGGAAAAAATTAATAAGTTACCCCGAAATAAAATCTATTTGGGTGAAAGACGAGAAATGAAATAGTTATCCCGAAATACAATCTATTTTTAATATAGTTATATTAATATTTTTTGTAATTTGTATTGAAACAAAATAGTTGCGGAAAAGAGGAAAAATGAAATAGTCACCCCTAATTTAATTTCTATTTTGTTTTAAAAATCATATTAATGCTTTTTATGTTATAGTTTAGGGAAAAAATGTTATATTATGATGAAAATTTGTTTTTTATTAAACTTAGTTTATCTTATTCGATTTTTTGTTTAAAAGATCGCCTACCAAACGTCAAATTGGCCTCGTGGTGTTCCACCATGAGAAGCTTAATAGAAAAACTAATAGTATCGCTCTTTTTTTTAGACCTTGTCGGTTTACCCCCTGGCCCCATAAACGTATTTGTTTATGGGTCGTATTTAGAATCCTTGTCGGTCTACCAGGAGCTGGTAAGTAAAAGCCGTGGGTAAGGTGGGTTTGGTTAGGTGATGGTAAGCTATACTTAGACGATTGATGGTTGTGGTGCTGTGGTTTTTTTTTCCGGTGGTTATGCTCGTATATATTTCGTTATTGGGGCTTTATATGCATCTGCTTATATACGTTGTGTGTGTGTGTAATAATAGTGGATCTATGTGCGTTTGTGTGCGCTTTTTGGCTGTTCACACGATATATACACTGTGCCAACTGGCTGATAATGCCTGGAGGCACTGGCTGCTTAAGCCAACTGGCGGATTTCGAGTTCTAAGCCAAGTGATGCTACCTGAGCTCTCATTAAGCGTCTGCATCTCGCAGACGCTGGATGTTCTCTTCCCTCTCTCTCTCTCTCTCTCTCTCCTCCCCTCTCTCTCTTAGGTTAGGTATACCCCTTTGGGGGGTGAGGCCGTCCCAACTTCCACCCCAAAGTTGTTAGGTGGACTCCCCAGCTTCCTGGGGGAGTCCCCCTTTTGTGGGGCACCATGGGGGTGGCACTAGGTGTGGGGTTGGCACCTTGCAACTAGGGTGGGTGGGTGGCACTGGAACTCATATGATCAACATTGCAATTGCTCTGCACTCTTGTTTGCGGCCATATTACTTGCATAGCAGAGTTCACTCAAGGCCGGAGTTACGTGGCCTCATTTAAATGAACTTCTGCAAAAGGAACGCTTTTTATTCCGTAGGATGGACAGTCTAAAACCACAGTAATTAGACCATAAAAAAAAGGCCTCTGCCGAACTGTTGGCAGTTAGCTTAATTGTAGTAGTATTTCTGGTCGTTAGATGCATGACCTATTTAAGTTGCGGAAGTTAATTACCTATTTTTATCTTTAATGGGTATTCAGAAAGACCAAGTGGTAAAGGTATGAATGTTTCTTTTTCAAAGCATTTACCGAAGCTTCAGACGAGTGGCACAGGGTTTAAATGCGTTTCTGAACTGAGTTTGTTTTGGCGATCAATAAAAGGCGTTTGCCAGTCCGATTATTGTTGCAAGGTTCCAGTGATAACATTCGAGGTGACTGCGCCAAGATGTCGAGTCAAAAAATTTTACTATCATTTTAATTAATTTAGGAAGTAAAGTTCATTCTTGTTTTTTTAATTATAAGAGAAACTTAATTTCAAAGTAATTTTTAAATTGGGACATCATGCTGTTTACCCGTTGTTGCAGCTAATCAGAGAGGAGCCCTTTCCCAAATCTGTCGTCCTTCCGAAACCGACATTTTGTGCAAGAGAATACTTTTCTCATCTCTTTTGGTTGAATATTATGCGTAGGAACAACTTTAATTTACCTTCAAAAGTTAAGCAAAAATAATGGTAAAGATAAGGGACCCTGTGGTCCTACTTAATTTTATCTAAAGGTAATCCTTTGAAGTTCTGTTACTTTAGTACCGTGTTAACATAAACTAAAGGTAAATGGTAGTCTTTCTTGGAAGCATAAAGTAACAGCCTGAGTTAACATAAATAAAAGATTGTGGTCTCCCATTCGAAGCATAAGGTAACATTCCGTGGTCCAACAATTAATTATCCAGTCTGCCATTGTGAAGTTGCAGTGATGACAGATTGCAAGCTCCGACACTTATTACGGCACGGTTTGATCTGAATTGTTTGTTCAGTTCATTTGTTTTATGCATACTACAAAGGCTTTAATTATTATTTAAGAGGCAAGCACCGAGTAGATCCAAATGACTGCGAACCTGAGTTAGACATTTTATGCAAATGACATGTGCAAGTTCACGCTTAGCAAAATGGTTAAGTTTTCCTCTGGAATTGAGTAATCTTTTACTTTTTCTCTTCATCAGGATTGAAAAATTTCGAATCAGATATGATGAAATACTATCCCTGATTCCGTTCCAGGAGAAAGCAGTTTTCCTTTGGGAGTTATTGGCTCAGTTGAGCTGTAGTCTTCATTTTGCCACCCTATACACTCTTAAAGGTGTTTCAGATTTGAATATCGAGTACCATAGGTGCCATGAGTTCTGCTATAATTTTATCTATTTCTCACCAGATTGCTTAAAGTAATTACCTTTTTATTTTTACGAAGTTTTTATTTTTGCTCATTTTGGTTGCAATTATAATTTTTTTTGTAACTTCACTGTGCTACAATTTACCGCAATTTTTACCGTTTTACAATTTCATATTCTATAATCTATACGATGTCATTTTACCCCCTCCTTATTCCATTTTTCGATTGCGTTTTTGACTGTTTAATGCTCTTGGTAATCGTCATTCTATTGATAGTCTGCTTTAATTTTATTTTTTTCTCTTGTTTAGGTGACTTGTTACGATAAAAATTTTCAGTTTGTTTTCTTTGATCAAACTTACATAGTTACCTTTGCATATTTGTTTATCATTCATCATTTACCATTTTATTTACGTACTACACGTTTCCATTTGTGGGTTGGACTTTGCCATTTTGTTAACAAAGATTTTCCTTAATGAATATTATTGAATGGTTTACATTAAATTTGCTTTTAGTGCTAGTGCATACGAACATATTGCAAACTCAGCTACGAGGTTCATTTAATCATTGTTTCAATAACTGATTGATGCACAGTCTTCAAAACTTTGTGCGGTTTGACAAGGAAGAATTCGTTTAACTCTAAACGTTAGTTGGTTCTTTCTGGTCTAACCTGCAAGGGGCAGGAAGAATTACTCTCGTTTAAGGTTCTAATTTTGGTCAACTGCATACTATCAGATTAAAAAAATTGCTCAAAGTGGCTGGTTATCGATCCCAAGAACTGCTCGTGATTTCTTGCATAAACCTTCCTTTGAGAGTTCTGGAGCCCTAAAGGACGCCATAGCTTTATAAAAGTGGGGAGGAGATGTGAGGGTCAACTGCTGTCTATAGAATGCGTGTATTATGCATGCATTTACTCGTGGGCCTATGCCATTTGTTCCATGTGCAAGCATCGACTCATAAACCAGGACCGACTTACGAAACGACTCTAAAGAATAGTCGTTAAAAAGACTCTCTCTCTCTCTCTTTCGCTCAGAGAGAGAGAGAGAGAGAGAGAGAGAGAGAGAGATATATACAGGGACAAGAAGTATCTAAAAAGGCTTGCGGTCTATACCGAGGAGGTACCAATAACAAAGGGTGCCAGGAAAAATTCCTACACATTGTCACAGCTAGCTTCTGGAACAGCCAACCCAGAAGACAGTGACACACATCCTCAAATAGTGTGCAAGATTCGGTCTAACCTTTTCTTGAACTGATCCACAGAGGAACTGTTGACAACTTCTGAAGGTAGCCTGTTCCACGTGTTATAGATCTTATAGGTAAAGTAATTCTCACACACACTAGTACTAAACCGTTTCAAATCCAACTTCCAACCATTGTTGCGAGTCGAGTTATCGTTTAACCCTTCAAATACGGGAAAAGTACATTAACGTACATTTAACCTTTCCCCGTAGCGGAAGGGTTAAACTAAATATGCTCCTAAATTCGACATCGTCAAACCCGTGTAAGAGCTTGAAAACCTCAATCAGTTGACCACGCAGCCTCCGAGTTTCAAGCGAAAGCAAATTCAGGGCGTGTAAGCGTCGATTGTAGCCCATATGCCTAACAGAAGGGATTAACTTTGTGGCCCTCGCCTGGACTCTCTCCAGCCTGTCAATATCTTTCCTGAGGGTGGGCGACCAGAACTGCACAGCGTACTCCAGGTGCGGCCGAACCAGGGAGTTGTACAGAGAGAGCACAATCTTGTTCTGAAATCGAAATTGTCTCCTGATATAACCCAACAGCTTCTGGGCTTTCTTCTCCACCTCTACGCACTGTTTGGTAAACTTAAGGTCGCTGCTAATTAGCACACCCAAGTCCTTTTCCAAATCAGTGACCTCGATATTACTCCCCAACATGAAGTCCGACTTGGGATTGGCGTAGCCAATGTGCATGACCTTGCATTTACCCAAGTTTTAGACCATCTCCTATCCTACGTACAGTACGTCCGCACGCAATTGCTTGATCGCTTCGGGCGTCCTAACATTGACCCCAAGCTTGGTGTCATCATTGAATTTGACGATCCTACTGACGATGCCAGCGTCGATATCATTTATGTAAATGATAAACAACAGTGGCCCCAAAACGGAAACCTGAGGAACCCCACTAGTGACCGAGGCCCAACCAGAGGTAGCTCCTTTAATTACAACCCTCTGCCGCCTATTCTTCAGCCAGTTTCCAGTCTAGCTACCTACTTCTCCATCGATACTCAGCGCGCGGACTTTGGCCATTAACCGGCGGTGAGGTACCTTATCAAAGGCTTCTTCAAAGTCGAGATAAAGTATATCAATCGCCCTACTCTTATCGTACTCACTCCACAAGACGTGGAAAAACTCGAGCAGGTTGGTGAGACACGACCTATGCCGCCTAAACCAATGTTGGGAGTCCCCAAGCAGCTTGTAGGAATCCAAATGGTCAACGATCCTATCCGCTATTAACCCCTCTAATAATTTACCTATGACCGAAGTGAGACTAATGGAACGATAGTTCTCTGGACTTTCGTGTTCCCCTTTCTTAAAATAGGGGTCACGTTGGCAGCTCTCCAGTCACTAGGCACCTGGCCCATCTGGCCTATCCTCCCCACAAGAGTCTGGGGAGGAACTGGTCCGGCCCAGGAGCCTTGAAGGCGTTCAGTTTGTCTATTCTATCGGCAACGTCAATCGCGGTACACCGAACACTATCAAGATGAGCAACATCGTGCCTGACGCCTGGTTCGGGGATGACGTGGGTGTCCTCCCTGGTGAACACTCCCGCAAAGTACTCATTCAGCACATTAGCGACGTCCGCGTCGGAGGTCCGCAGCTTGCCGCTGGGGTCCTTTAACGGGCCTGTCATGCTTCTAATGCGCTTTCTACTATTAACATAACAGAAAAATTCCTTAGGGTTCGCCTTACAGTGGCTTGCTACCCGGAGTCCTTCGTTACGTTTGGCTAGCCTAACCTTCGCCTTGACTTCCCTGCACAGACGGACATACGCCTCAGTGTTCTCGTGGGAACGATTGGCCTTCGCCCTTCTATACGCAGCTTTCCTATTTCTGATAGCCGAAGCGATGTTCCGACTGAACCACTTAGGTTGCGTTGAAGCAGGGGTGACCGGTTTTGAGGGTATGGCAGCAGATTGCAGCACCATAAACTGGTCCCGGAATGCACGCAACACTCCCTCAACATCGCCGCCGACCTCTACCCCCATGCCACCCACTCTATCCCAGAGGCTAACAAAGTCCGCCCGCCGTAGATCGAGCTTACTGCCTCGCGAGTTACTATGCTTCACCCGAGGGACGCAGACACAGAACCTAATCAGACCGTGATCACTCCCGCCCAACGATTCGTCAACGGTGAGGCCAGTGACGAAGTTCTCTTCGGTCGTGAATAGTAAGTATAGAACGCTTTCGCCTCGTGTAGGCCCATTGACCCACTGAGTCAGGAAGTTCTCATCAGCAAAATCAACTAGCCTCCTCCCCTTGGCATCAGCAGTCCTGTCTTCCCAGTTTATGCCGCGACAGTTGAAATGTCTTAAGACTACACACCCTGTACCCTAGCAGGCTACAGAGTTCGATGTGCAGGGCTATATCATCCTCGAGGGGGCGATGCGGAGGTTTATACACCAAGATTAACCTATAGTTCGTCTTTCCCAGGTTCAGATCAACGCCAAGCAGCTCCCATTCCGATCAGTCAACCGGACTCTACGTGTCCCTGACGTATATTAGTACCCCTCCCCCTTCCCCCACGAGTGCGGTCTTTGTGGAACATTCTATACCGTGGAATCTCGAACTCGCCAACGCAGTTTCTATGATCAGTATGAATCCAGGACTCGGTGATAGCAACGATATCCTGGTATTCTGATGCTAAAAGCACTAATAGCTCCCAAAACTTATTTCTAATCGACCTAGCATTAAAAAGCACTGCACGGAGGGAGCCTTCCATATTCTGACCGCCCTTTAGCACGATTCATTTCCCGAACAGCCAGGGTTGTTGGTAGTTGAAGAGCCCCTCACCAACGAGGAGACAACTTCCGCAGGAGCCGAGCCCCCTTCGACGTGGAAAGAGGGTCACCCACCTGTACAGAGACGTACCCTTCAGTTGAAGGTACGTCCGCCAGCGGCTCAAGATCATCCCACCCTTGCTCTTGTCATTGAGGTGAACACCATCTCTCTGAGAAAGGTCCCGCCTACCCGAAAACGCGTCAAAGTGGTCAACAAACCTCACGCCCAGTGGGACGCATAAGTTTTGCACCCTCTCGTTGATGCCACTGACCTTATTGAGCTCGTGGTCACTGGCATTCATCCGCGGTAAAATACCCATCAACATTCCCCTGTCTGTTTTAAGCTTTAAATCATCCTCAAGAGACATGATCTCGGTGATGATCCCTTCCGTCGAACCTACCCTACAACCTTTGAGGAACAGAGCGTTGCCACCAGCATGGACAACGATCGCAGTCCTCCGGCTAGCCACGCGCAGCTTCTCTAACTCCTTCCTTTAGTGCGCCGTTCTCTGGCCGGGTAAGCACCTTACCCCCCTCCTGTCCCGGTTTGCTGAAGCAAAGTACTTTTCCTGGCCCCTGATCTGTGAGTCTCCAATCAAAACGGTGTCTTCCTCCTTCGCGCACAGGAGACTAAAGCGGTTGGAGGTTCGGACAGCGGCAACCGGTGTCTCAGGCTTCGGCTTCGCAGCCTGCTTGCCTGAGACCTTTCGATACCCGTCGGGCCCCGTAGACCCAGCCGCACTTACAGCACCCGACCCGCCCATACCGGCAGCTACATCCTTCGGTTTCTTTGGGCTATCAGTAGGCCCCTTCCTACCGTTTTTCTTTATCGGCCCCTTCCCACCCTTCTCTATCGACCCCTTCTTTGCGCCCTCCCCTTCCTCCACCTTGCGTCGCGGTTCCGCGCATTCCACGTGGGTCGCTGGCGATTCCCGACTCTGATTTCGCACTTCTCCAGGTGAAACCTGCGCGACCCCGGGTTGCACCTCTATCCTTTCTCCGCGGTCTCGAGCTCTGTCCAGTCCGCCGTTGGACACCTTTCCATGGCGGCTATCCTATAAGTAAGCTCCTGGGTGGAGGGCGCAGCCGCGGCAGCGACTGCCGCGCCTCCAACAGCCGATCTGGACGACTCGAGCCGCCGGACCCTCTCCTCTCGCTTCTCATACAACTGCATGAGTTCACAAAAGCGGCACATGCTGGAGTGGGTGAGCTCCTCGAAGCAAGCTTCTTTGAAGTTCGTCATCCCACTGGTTCACTCCGCACCTCTTGCACACAGCCTTCAGTTTCTGCGGTCCAGTCATTATAACTTACTTTTCTAATTCCGAGCACACTGAATAAGATAAAGCGTTCTATCAACGAAAACTACCGAAAACTTTCTGGTCAGTATATAAAAATCGAGGGGGTCGGTGAATTATTCCCGCGAAAGACCTCTCGCTACTGCCGCACCTGTCGAGGGTTTCCCCAGGGCCGGACAGTCCCATACGTGTCGCAGCTACCAACTGACAAACATTCACGACGCAGGCATCACGGATTTCCCACCAGGAGCGACAAAGGGATGCGGCTCCTTACAAAGTCTTACGAGCCACTCACAAACGGCCAGACTCTTAAAGTCCTGTGTTCAAAGGATATCCCACCAGACCCAGCAGCTACGCCCGAGACTTTCAGCTGGCCTGACAGCCAGCTGGAGAGAGAGAGAGTGAGTGAGTGAGTGAATGAATGAGTTACAAGGACAAGAGGATGCCTCAAAGACCTTCCGTTCCACTCTGGGAGGGTCCAGTTATGAAAGAAGTTTATTTTTCTTTCAACTATTCTAGCAGTAGTAGAAAACTGGATAGAAAAGTATAAGGCTCTCTCCCCACCCTCCGCTCCCTCCCTGCCACAGGCAGGTACGGAAAAAGGTTGAATAAAATACCATGACCCCTGGAAAAGTAGCCAAGGAAATTTTACAATTAGAGAATATTTAAGAAAGCTATAATTAACATGCTCACAGAGACACCGTGCAAGCGAACTCCTGCAGAGTTACGTTATATTTTAGTTTTAAACCATGAGAGTAATCAGTACTTTGCATAGCCTATTTTTTAACACATTTACAATTTGGCTTGAAACAACCTTTGAGTGAAGTTGGTTCCAGATATCAATTATGTTATAGGAAAAGAAATTGCCGCAGAGAGAGGTCTTAAATGTCTTTAGTTCCAGTTTAAACCCATTATTTCTTCTTGTCGGATTGGCATTAAGTGAGAATAAATTTCTGTAATCTACCCTGTCTAGTCCATTGGGCATCTTGAAGACTTGAATAAGCTGACCGCGCAACCTCCTCGTCTCTAAGGTAAACAGATTTAAGCGCCCCAATCTCCGTTGGTAGTTTTGCATTCTCATTGAACGGATCAATTTCGTAGCTCTTGCTTGTACCCTTTCTAACCTTTCTATATCCTTCCTGAGGGATGGAGACCAAAACTGCGCACATTATTCCAGTTGAGGTCTGACTAGTGAATTATAAAGGAACATTACAGTCTCCTTGTTACGAAACTGGAACTGGCTTTTAATATAACCTAATATTTTTAAGGCCTTCTTTTCGACTTCTGCACAGTGCTTCGACGGTTTCAGATCATTGCTGATATAGACTCCTAAGTCTTTCTCTAGATCGGTCTCAGTCAAGTTCCTTCCCAAGAGAGAGTAATCAATATTCGGGTTTTTGTAAACTATGTGCATTACCTTACATTTGTTCAAGTTGAATGGTATCTGGCAAGTAGCAGACCATTCGCCCAACCTGTCAAGATCATTCTGAAGCGTTCTTACGCCATCCTTAGTACCTACACTACTTCCTAATTTCGTATCGTCTGCAAATATGGGGATTGTACTTAGAAGCCCGATGTTTGTATCGTTAATATAGATGATAAAAAGTAAAGGACCCAGAACGGAACCCTATGGGACACCACTGGTGACGGGTGCCAACTCCGAAGCCACTCCATTTATTACCACTCTCTGCTTTCGATCTTTTAATCAATCCTCAATGCAGTTGGAAACGAGCCCGGTGATTCCTAGTTCTCTGACTTTAGCCGTCAATCTCGCGTGAGGGACTTCGTCAAAGGCTTTTTGAAATTCGAGCTACACTATATCTATTGCCCTACTTGCATCCTATAGTGTATGCATATTATGGAAAAACTCTAATAGGTTTGTCAGACAGGATCTATGTCGCCTAAATCCATGTTGAGAATAAAAAAATAGATTGTTAGATTCAAGTTGATACACAATACATTCTGTAATGATGGATTCCAACAGTTTGCCGACAATTGATGGTAAACTGATCGGGCGGTAATTACAAGGATTTTCCCTATCACTTTTTTTAAAGATTGGTGTTACATTTGCTAACTTCCAGTCGGGTGGAACTTTCCCTAACTCGAATGATTGTTTGAATATTGTTACTAAGTCGTCAACAACATTGTGGCTAACCTCTTTTAATGCCCTTGGAAGAAATAAGTCGGGACCAGGTGATTTATATTATTCATCTTGTCAATTAATTGCTGTAGCTCATCTCTCGTAAAACTTATGGTCTCTACCGGATGGTCACCGTCATACGTAATCTAAGGACTTGGCACTTCAACTGAGTCTTCCTCCACGAAGATTGTAACGAAGAACTCGTTTAACGTATTAGCTATATCTTTATCACCGAATTTCACTATGCCATTTCTATCTTTTAGGGAACCTACAGAATTTTTAATTGGCTTTCTGCTATTAAAATGGGCAAAAAACTCTTTAGGGTTAACTTTACAGAATGAGAGCAACTCTAGCTTCTTCATCACGTTTGGCTGATCTAATTAAGGACTTAACCCTCCGACGTAGGTTTATAAGGTTTTCTGAATTAGTCTGGTTGAAATGTGACTTAAGTAGTTTGGCGGCTCTATTTCTTTCCGTAATAGCATGCTAATTTCGTTGTTAAACCATTTCGGTGACTTTGTTGACAAGGAAACTATTCCAGTTGGTATGAAAGTGTTGTGTAATATTCTAAATTGATCCCTATATGAGCTCCAGGTGACATTGACATCCTCACTTATTAGAACTTCAAGTGTGTCTAAACTACTCCTCAAGTTTTCAAAATTTGCTCTGGAGAAATCCAGTCTTTCACGAGTCTTTTCGCGTGTATTAACTGGAACCGTGAGGTCAAACCTAATCAAATTATGAGCGCTGTTACTCAAGTTTTCACCAATAGTCAGGGTAGAGACTAGGTCATCTTCGTTCGTGAATATGAGGTCTAGTTTATTATTACCCCTTGTAGGACCCTCAACCCATTGACTTAATAAATTACACTGTGTAACACTGATTCTGTTTATATATAATTTTTTGTTTTTATATGCATTTGTGGGCGCTGAGTCCAAATCTGGCCTTGGTTTGTGTGTATCATCAATGGTTTCAGAGATAATCCATTTTTCATGTTTTACTAGTATAATGTTATTATGGTCGCAGCAATATCAGAATAATCAGGAATTGTTGAGAACAATCCGGATGTTCGTTGACAGTTTCTTGCTCTAGAAATTGCCCGAAACTTCCACTGTGCTATATAAAGATAAGCGCAGAGTCTGAGAAGTCAGTAAGTGTGAGCACACAAAGAAAGTAGGTTGTTTGTCTGATGGTTACCAGCACTGAGGTGCTGTGTTTCTGTGCTTCTCTGTGCTGACGATTTGAGTGTTATCGATCCTTCTTTATTGCGAACATTATTTCAGTGTTGTGAATACATCTTTTTTCTGGAATCTGTAATCTATTACAGATTTAATAACTCTTCTCTCTATATCTGCAGGTTATGATTAATGTAGTACAGTTTGGTAAAGAGAATGGCAACTAGAGCTTGTAAACACTCGCCGGATATATTCTGCTACGTTTGTGGGTATTACATAGGCCCCAAGCAAGTATCGCACAAGATTGTGAAAAGCACCAAGTTCTGGATCGCGTATCGGCTCTGTTTTGGTATGCCTATGGGTGACCAAGATAAGCCCTGGGCACCCCATGTGATCTGTGGAAGCTGCCGCTCCACACTTGAAGGGTGGCCGAGGGTACCCAGAATATGGAGAGAACCAAAGAGCCACCACGACGATTGCTACTACTGCATGGTAGATGTTTCTAAGTGTTAATTTATTTATTTGTTGGGTTCAAAATCCCAGCTGAGCCGTGAACGGCCAAATTCTAAAGGGCCAGTGCTACCTACAGCCCAAGTTAAGCTAAAATTAAAACTTACGGATTTGAGATCCTATTAGGTCCTACCTCAGGGTTGCTGACTCGATGCGGGCCTACCTTAGACCTTTGTTACATGAATTTAATATAAACAAAAGGGGTACTATTTATGGTCTTCTTTCTCAACCTTGCAACAACAACGCAACCTGGACTATTGCACGATGCAACAATCTTGTATCTAAACAACCAAACTGAATTGCAAGAGAGCTCTCTAACAGACCACACCCTGTACGTACGACATCCCACAAACGAGTAGAAAGAACGCGCAGCGCCCCAAAATGATGCCAACAGTGTGACCAAACAATGATGCCACAAGAGCTCAAAAATGCTAGCTCTAAATTAAGTTAATTTTTCACTAACCTTACAATTATGAGATGGATATATATACACCTTAACTTAATATATACAAGCAATGCTGCATCAATCAGCTTAGTCATCATATCGCCTTGGGACAACAATGGTTCTTCCTCTTCTAGATTTTCTAACACTCCCCACCGAAGAGGCATTGTTGTCATTACCTTCTGCAAGGTTAGCCAAGCCTTCTCCATGAGGCTGTAACTCAAATGTTTCATCTTGACTATATGTGTTTTTGCTGATTTCTAAAGCATAGCATAGAGTTTTTGTATAGGTCTCTTTAACTTTCCTCCTGAAGTCTTTACCAGTGCAGACCTAACTAAATTGTCTTTGCCAACAAACAACTCTTCAATTATGCCAAGCTTCCAGCATTGCCTTGGTCTTTCATCCCCAATCATTACCACTTCTCCCACCTTGATACAATTTGCATTGGAGCCCTTTACCTTGCCTGATGGGTAATAATTGAGTTCTGGCAAGTATTCCATCTGCCACCTCTTCCATAACTGATCTTGTAGCTCTTCAAGGTACCTGAACCGTCTGGTTAACTCTCCTTGAGTGCTCTGGATAGGCTGCAAGTCTTCTGGCACACTGGGGCTTGATGTTAATCGTTTACCACAAAGAAAATGATTTGGTGTCAATGGCTCTGCATCCTGCATACTGTTGTAAACAAAAGTGATAGGCCTACTGTTCACCATTGCTTCTACTTCACATAAAACAGTGCAGAATTCTTCTTTGCTCAAATGAGCATTAGCTAAAAGTTTCTTTAATGGACACTTTACACTTCTCACTAGCCTTTCCCAAATCCTCCCCACCATGGTGCTCTCTCAACAATAAACCCCACTGTACCCCTTGGTGTGAAAAGTAGGATTGGAATCCTTCCTCTTTTAGCAAGGACCAAATTTCTTGGAGTTCCTTTGCAGCCTTTTTGAAGGTTTTTGCATTATCCGATATGATTTTATTTGGGAAACCCCTTCTGTTCACAAACCTTTTAAAGGCCAAAAGAAATACATCACTACTTAAATTGCTTACCAACTCCAAATGGATTGCTCTGGTGGTAGCACAGGTGAAAATACATATATAACCTTTGTTAGACTCCCCTCGCTCATACACATAGACTGGCCCTGCAAAGTCTACTCCCACTACATCAAATGGGGCAGTATAGACACACCGTTCTCTTGGAAGTGGAGCCACCTTTTCATAATAAGGCTTTGCACTCCAACGCTTGCAAACCACACATTTATGCACGACCTTTTTTACTACTTGTCTAATTTTGGGAATCCAAAACTGTTGTCTGATCTCTATTATCACTTCTCTAACTCCAGCATGTAACAGCTTATGATGAGTATCCAGGATCAAAAGGTCCACAAAGTGCCCCCCAGAAGGTAGCAAAATTGGATGTCTTTTCTCCTCTGGAAGCCCAGAAAACTGTAGTCTACCTCCTACTCTCAATAAATCCTGATCCAAAAACACATCCAAACCCTTGAGCGCACAATGTGTTGGTAGAACCTGTAATGGATGGCTGGTGAGCAATTCTCTCTCTTCACCAAATTTTTCCTTCTGCATATATACCACCCAGTATTTCCTGGCTTGCTGAATCTCATTACTGTTCAGAATTCCTTCCCTTCTTGTTTTTCCCTTAATGTTGTTGGTAAATCTATATACCCATGCTGTCACTCTTAACAATCTTTTCAGACTGCTAATGTCCTCAAGCCTCAATATGGGGTCCTGCTGCATAACTTGACAACTGTTCACAGCGCATTTTCTCACCTCACTCACCCATGCTTCTTCAGCCTGGCATTCTCCTACAATAGGCTGATTAGAAGGCCAGTTTTCACTTCCAAGTTTTAGCCACTCCGGCCCATTCCACCACAAACTTGACTGTGCAAGATCTTTCACTGAAATTCCTCGTGTTGGTAAATCAGCGGGGTTTTGGGTGCCTGGACAATGCTTCCATTGCTTGGGATCTGTGTGCGCTTGAATTTCCTCCACCCTATTGGCAACAAATGGTTTCCATTTCCTTGCCTGGCTTCTTAACCAGTGCCAAACTATAGTGGAGTCTGTCCAATAATAGCTTGGAATTTCAGAGAGGGCCAAAGACTTTTGCACTATAACTGCAAGCCGACTAGCAATAACTGCACCCATCAATTCCAACCTTGGAACAGAAAGCCTTTTCAAAGGTGCTACTCTGCTCTTTGCAGCAACCAACCTGCAACTTACTCCCTCTTGCAATGCGCCTCTTATATATAAATACAAGTTGCATAGGCTTCCTCACTTGCATCACAAAAGATGTGCAGCTCCAAATTGTCTGGACTATTGTTCAACTCTCCAAAGTACCATCTTGGGATTTCAATGTCTCCAAGATGTGCCAATTCTTTGAACCAATATTTCCACCTTACCACCATATGATCAGACAACTCTTGGTCCCAACCAAGTCCAATTTCCCAGAGGCTCTGAAACCAAATTTTTTACTTTATCTCGAATGGAGTCAGGAATCCAAGAGGATCAAAGACCTTTGAAGCCAAACTAAGAGCTGTACGTTTTGTCCACCTTGTCTCATTCTCAGCCAGCTCTACTAAAGATTTCCCATTGAAGGTAAACAAATCATCATCTTGCTGCCAAACAATGCCTAGCACCTTTGCGTCTATTGCCCACAACTCCTTAATACCAGAATCCTCAATACTTTCTGCTGCATCAGGTACTACACAGGAATGACTCATAAACTCTTGTAATTGCGAATGATTGGTCTGCCATTTTCTAAGCTCCATGCCAGCCTCCCTCATTATAGCTCTAGCCTCCATGAATATCTGTTTAGCCATTTCTGTATTATCCACGGAACACAGCAAATCATCAACATAAAAATTTTTCCTTATGTGTTCAATAGTGTTAGGATAGACTTCAGAATATTTCTTAAAGTGGTACTGCATAGTAGCTGCCAAGAGAAATGGACTAGAGCTGAGGCCAAACAACACTGACTTCATTCTATATGCTTGAACCTTAGGTTCATTTTCCAACAAGTCTTTCGTATCCACCCACAGATACCTTACTGCATCTCTGTCCTCTGGTTTTAACTTTATCCGCAAAAAGGCTTGCTTCACATCTGCAGTCAATGCTACTCTACCAAACCTGAATCTCAGTAACAAGGAAATAAATCTGCATTTAAATTTGGCCCAGCATCCAAACAGTCATTCAAGGACACACCACCTTTGTCCTTGGCTGAGCCATCAAAAACTACCATCAGTTTGGTGGTAGTTTTGTCTCGCCGTACCACTGCATGGTGTGGCAGATAATGTGCCTCCTGGCTCACCAGCTCACCTTGCACCCTTTCAGCATAGCCCTCCCTTACATAACTTAGGATGGCCTCATTGTATTCAATTAACAACTCCTCATTTTTTCTTAGCCTGTACAATGAAGTCTCCAACCTCCGATTAGCTAGCTGAAGGTTTGAACCGGGTTTGCAAGAATCCTTCCATGGTAGGCCAACTTCATAGCAACCATCTCTAAACCCAATCCCTTTTTCAAATTGCTCTAAAACATCATTGTTCACTGTACTTGCCTGTTTGTCCTTTATGCCAATAGATTCAAGTTCCCAAAACGCTTTCAAATGCCTTTCCAGACCATGGCTGTTCTCCTCAATCTTAACAAAAAGAGCCTTAACTTCCATTTCATTGCAATAACTACCATGTAGCATCCAGCCTAGCTTACTTTCAATAGCTACCGGGCCTCGAGATGTGCGGACAATATTACCAGTGATGAAGTCCCAATAATAGTCAGCTCTAATCAAAAGACTAATATCTTCTGTTCCTTCAAACTTATTATTGCCCAAATTAATTCCTTTAACTTGCAATTCTTGGACACATGCCATATCTAAACAAGTAGTGACTGGAGCACAAAGTTCCTCAATCTCTACAGCTTGGACCTTGATAGTGGGACTTTGCGGTAACAACCCTTTAACCAGAACTTCTACTTCTTAAATTTGGTTCGGTTTTGAACGGAACCCCCAAACCCAGAAATTCTTAAATTTTCCCTCTTAAATTCTTTAAACTTCAATTTTCTGGAAATTCTGGTCTTAATAAAACTACACTGGCTACCACTATCAAACAACACTCTTACAGTAGCTTCTCCCTCATTCCCAATTAATAAGGCTGCAGTTGTTTGCAATAATCCCCTTTACTTTTACTCCCTTGCATAGCAGTGGCATGTGCCACTGATGTCTCTACTTCTGGGGTAGGCCTACTAGGAGTGTTTTCTCACAATAATGGCTGATGCCTACCATGACATTTTTTGCACAAAATTTTAAACTTACAAAACCTTGCTCTATGACCTTTCAAAAAACATTTAAAACATGCTGTGGACTTAGTTACCCTGTCCTTTCTCTCCTCAAGGGGTAAAGCCTCAGCCACCTCACATTTATATGACTTGTGGTTGCCTTCGCAAAATATGCATTCCTTGATTCCCTTTAATTTATTCTCAGAGGATGCATGTAGAGTGACACTGTACCTGGGCTATTCCTTTTTGTGGAAACTTTGGTGCTGTGCCTGCCTTTGTCCCCTTGTTTACCATCCCACTGTGCAAACTCAACTCCCTCTCGTCTTGCTAATTCTGTGCCTAAAAGACTTACCATCTGCTGAAGGGGGATGTACACATGTTCTGCAGAGTGTCCCCTACTTAATTCAAGCAAAATTGAGCTAGGCAATTTAGACTCCAGTGTAGGAACCAACATTATACCATACCTTTCCATTCCTACACCCAAGTTGTCCAGGGACCTAGTTCTAATTTCAAATTCATCATATAACTGCCGTAACTCCTTGACACTATTAGGATTATTAACAGGAGGTATAGCTAAAAGTGCACGGAGGTGGCTTTTAATTAAGATCTCTGGCTTACCAAACCGTTTCTTTAATATATCCCAAGCCACATTATAACACAGGTCAACAAAAAAAATTTTTTTTTTCGTTGCCAAGGAAATTCGTACGAATTTAGGGTATTTTGGGGTTGCTGAATTCCAAAATGAAAGTACTTTTTCCGATTTGGCTCTAGTTCTTGAGATAATGAATACCCTCAATTAATAGGAAACGTAACCATAACGCGTGCATATGGGAAACTACCGGAACATTCTAGATGGTGAGACCGAATAAAATGCCATTATGTATTTCATGTGTTTACTTTTGTATGATTTGAGACAATTTCAATGCGATTTGTAAGTAGGCTCCGCCTGAACATTAAATTTTTTGCATTTTTACGTGTTTCAATGGGGTACCAATTATCTCATAAATTAGAGCCAATCTAGCAAAACCGATGTCATATTCAGAATCAGCACCACAAAGTTACCCCAAAATCACTCTAATATGATTGGCAATAAAATGAGTGTTGACCAGTGTAATTAGCCTCTGTTAATGCTAATCCTGCTATAGTCTTTGCTACCTCCCCTTCCAAGAGGGACCGCAAATAATTAAACTTCTCCACTGCACTTAACACTTGACTAGAATGAACTGCTGACTGAAAACTGTCTGCCCATCCTTGCCATTCCTGAATACTCCCAGAAAATGTTTTGAGTACAAGCCTCGGTAATTGAACTACAGATCTGTTAACCTTAACTTCACAAACATCATTTGTTGAGTGTTGTGTTTCATTATTAGACCTGGTCTCTAACTGTACTGAGCTGCTAAACTCTTTTGCTCGGAGGCCTACTTTAATTATATCATCAATAATCTCTTCAAAGTAAATTATGTTATTTTCTATTTCATCCTCTTCTATAAGAGCCTCAATTTTAACAAACATCATTTGTTGAGTGTTGTGTTTCATTATTAGACCTGGTCTCTAACTGTACTGAGCTGCTAAACTCTTTTGCTCGGAGGCCTACTTTAATTATATCATCAATAATCTCTTCAAAGTAAATTATGTTATTTTCTATTTCATCCTCTTCTATAAGAGCCTCAATTTTAACATTTACCTCACTTAGAGCAACCTTTTTAGTTTCTAATATGGAAAGCTGCGCAGTCACTAAGCGTAAATCCTCTTGCTCTATGGCAGAATCTATAGTGGCAATGACCTTTGTAATTAGACCTTTGTAGGCGCTTCTCCTTTTTATAAATTTGTTCAATTCAGATGCACTCATCTTCAATGCAAACAACAATTGGGCTCAATGCCAAATGAGCTGAATTGGCAGAAATACTTAACCAAACTGATCAAACGCAAATTTTACTTTCAAATAAACTGAATTGCTGGGTGGGGTACTAACCAAACACCAGTATGGAATACCAAATTTTCCACCCCAGGACCTTAATTCAATAATAACCCAAATTAACCAAACCGATAAAATGTAGGCCAAAAACAACGACAGACGACTGGCCAAGTTTCGCAATTGGGCAACCAAACTTTCTACCCTGGGACCTTAATTCAATAATAACCCAAAATTAACCAAACCGGTAAAATGTAGGCCAAAAACGACGACAGACGACTGGCCAAGTTTAGCAATTGGGCAACCAAACTTTCTACCCTGGGACCTTAATTCAATAATAACCCAAAATTAACCAAACCGGTAAAATGTAGGCCAAAAACGACGACAGACGACTGGCCAAGTTTAGCAATTGGGCGACCAAACTTTCTACCCTGGGACCTTAATCCAATAATAACCCAAAATTAACCAAACCGGTAAAATGTAGGCCAAAAACGACGACAGACGACTGGCCAAGTTTAGCAATTGGGCAACCAAACTTTCTACCCTGGGACCTTAATTCAATAATAACCCAAAATTAACCAAACCGGTAAAATGT
The DNA here is from genome assembly GCA_023014485.1 of Bathynomus jamesi. Classification (NCBI taxonomy): domain Eukaryota; kingdom Metazoa; phylum Arthropoda; class Malacostraca; order Isopoda; family Cirolanidae; genus Bathynomus; species Bathynomus jamesi. The sequence goes on from JAJOZX010003948.1 coordinate 374,970, forward strand.
AGGCCAAAAACGACGACAGACGACTGGCCAAGTTTCGCAATTGGGCGACCAATTTCTACCCTGGGACCTTAATTCAATAATACTGAACCCGTCTAGGCCTAACTTGGGCTACAATTTGCGCAATCAGAACTTTGCCGAAAAATAGTCACTGACTCAGTTTTGGGGTAGAATCCGGTTCTGAAGGACCATGTTAATTTATTTATTTGTTGGGTTCAAAATCCCAGCTGAGCCGTGAACGGCCAAATTCTAAAGGGCCAGTGCTACCTACAGCCCAAGTTAAGCTAAAATTAAAACTTACGGATTTGAGATCCTATTAGGTCCTACCTCAGGGTTGCTGACTCGATGCGGGCCTACCTTAGACCTTTGTTACATGAATTTAATATAAACAAAAGGGGTACTATTTATGGTCTTCTTTCTCAACCTTGCAACAACAACGCAACCTGGACTATTGCACGATGCAACAATCTTGTATCTAAACAACCAAACTGAATTGCAAGAGAGCTCTCTAACAGACCACACCCTGTACGTACGACATCCCACAAACGAGTAGAAAGAACGCGCAGCGCCCCAAAATGATGCCAACAGTGTGACCAAACAATGATGCCACAAGAGCTCAAAAATGCTAGCTCTAAATTAAGTTAATTTTTCACTAACCTTACAATTATGAGATGGATATATATACACCTTAACTTAATATATACAAGCAATGCTGCATCAATCAGCTTAGTCATCATATCGCCTTGGGACAACAATGGTTCTTCCTCTTCTAGATTTTCTAACACTCCCCACCGAAGAGGCATTGTTGTCATTACCTTCTGCAAGGTTAGCCAAGCCTTCTCCATGAGGCTGTAACTCAAATGTTTCATCTTGACTATCTGTGTTTTTGCTGATTTCTAAAGCATAGAGTTTTTGTATAGGTCTCTTTAACTTTCCTCCTGAAGTCTTTACCAGTGCAGACCTAACTAAATTGTCTTTGCCAACAAACAACTCTTCAATTATGCCAAGCTTCCAGCATTGCCTTGGTCTTTCATCCCCAATCATTACCACTTCTCCCACCTTGATACAATTTGCATTGGAGCCCTTTACCTTGCCTGATGGGTAATAATTGAGTTCTGGCAAGTATTCCATCTGCCACCTCTTCCATAACTGATCTTGTAGCTCTTCAAGGTACCTGAACCGTCTGGTTAACTCTCCTTGAGTGCTCTGGATAGGCTGCAAGTCTTCTGGCACACTGGGGCTTGATGTTAATTCGTTTACCACAAAGAAAATGATTTGGTGTCAATGGCTCTGCATCCTGCATACTGTTGTAAACAAAAGTGATAGGCCTACTGTTCACCATTGCTTCTACTTCACATAAAACAGTGCAGAATTCTTCTTTGCTCAAATGAGCATTAGCTAAAAGTTTCTTTAATGGACACTTTACACTTCTCACTAGCCTTTCCCAAAATCCTCCCCACCATGGTGCTCTCTCAACAATAAACTCCCACTGTACCCCTTGGTGTGAAAAGTAGGATTGGAATCCTTCCTCTTTTAGCAAGGACCAAATTTCTTGGAGTTCCTTTGCAGCCTTTTTGAAGGTTTTTGCATTATCCGATATGATTTTATTTGGGAAACCCCTTCTGTTCACAAACCTTTTAAAGGCCAAAAGAAATACATCACTACTTAAATTGCTTACCAACTCCAAATGGATTGCTCTGGTGGTAGCACAGGTGAAAATACATATATAACCGTTGTTAGACTCCCCTCGCTCATACACATAGACTGGCCCTGCAAAGTCTACTCCCACTACATCAAATGGGGCAGTATAGACACACCGTTCTCTTGGAAGTGGAGCCACCTTTTCATAATAAGGCTTTGCACTCCAACGCTTGCAAACCACACATTTATGCACGACCTTTTTTACTACTTGTCTAATTTTGGGAATCCAAAACTGTTGTCTGATCTCTATTATCACTTCTCTAACTCCAGCATGTAACAGCTTATGATGAGTATCCAGGATCAAAAGGTCCACAAAGTGCCCCCCAGAAGGTAGCAAAATTGGATGTCTTTTCTCCTCTGGAAGCCCAGAAAACTGTAGTCTACTTCCTACTCTCAATAAATCCTGATCCAAAAACACATCCAAACCCTTGAGCGCAGAATGTGTTGGTAGAACCTGTAATGGATGGCTGGTGAGCAATTCTCTCTCTTCACCAAATTTTTCCTTCTGCATATATACCACCCAGTATTTCCTGGCTTGCTGAATCTCATTACTGTTCAGAATTCCTTCCCTTCTTGTTTTTCCCTTAATGTTGTTTGTAAATCTATATACCCATGCTGTCACTCTTAACAATCTTTTCAGACTGCTAATGTCCTCAAGCCTCAATATGGGGTCCTGCTGCATAACTTGACAACTGTTCACAGCGCATTTTCTCACCTCACTCACCCATGCTTCTTCAGCCTGGCATTCTCCTACAATAGGCTTATTAGAAGGCCAGTTTTCACTTCCAAGTTTTAGCCACTCCGGCCCATTCCACCACAAACTTGACTGTGCAAGATCTTTCACTGAAATTCCTCGTGTTGGTAAATCAGCGGGGTTTTGGGTGCCTGGACAATGCTTCCATTGCTTGGGATCTGTGTGCGCTTGAATTTCCTCCACCCTATTGGCAACAAATGGTTTCCATTTCCTTGCCTGGCTTCTTAACCAGTGCCAAACTATAGTGGAGTCTGTCCAATAATAGCTTGGAATTTCAGAGAGGGTCAAAGACTTTTGCACTATAACTGCAAGCCGACTAGCAATAACTGCACCCATCAATTCCAACCTTGGAACAGAAAGCCTTTTCAAAGGTGCTACTCTGCTCTTTGCAGCAACCAACCTGCAACTTACTTCCTCTTGCAATGCGCCTCTTATATAAATACAAGTTGCATAGGCTTCCTCACTTGCATCACAAAAGATGTGCAGCTCCAAATTGTCTGGACTATTGTTCAACTCTCCAAAGTACCATCTTGGGATTTCAATGTCTCCAAGATGTGCCAATTCTTTGAACCAATATTTCCACCTTACCACCATATGATCAGGCAACTCTTGGTCCCAACCAAGTCCAATTTCCCAGAGGCTCTGAAACCAAATTTTTTACTTTATCACGAATGGAGCCAGGTATCCAAGAGGATCAAAGACCTTTGAAGCCAAACTAAGAGCTGTACGTTTTGTCCACCTTGTCTCATTCTCAGCCAGCTCTACTAAAGATTTCCCATTGAAGGTAAACAAATCATCATCTTGCTGCCAAACAATGCCTAGCACCTTTGCGTCTATTGCCCACAACTCCTTAATACCAGAATCCTCAATACTTTCTGCTGCATCAGGTACTACACAGGAATGACTCATAAACTCTTGTAATTGCGAATGATTGGTCTGCCATTTTCTAAGCTCCATGCCAGCCTCCCTCATTATAGCTCTAGCCTCCATGAATATCTGTTTAGCCATTTCTGTATTATCCACGGAACACAGCAAATCATCAACATAAAAATTTTTCCTTATGTGTTCAATAGTGTTAGGATAGACTTCAGAATATTTCTTAAAATGGTACTGCATAGTAGCTGCCAAGAGAAATGGACTAGAGCTGAGGCCAAACAACACTGACTTCATTCTATATGCTTGAACCTTAGGTTCATTTTCCAACAAGTCTTTCGTATCCACCCACAGATACCTTACTGCATCTCTGTCCTCTGGTTTTAACTTTATCCGCAAAAAGGCTTGCTTCACATCTGCAGTCAATGCTACTCTACCAAACCTGAATCTCAGTAACAAGGAAAATAAATCTGCATTTAAATTTGGCCCAGCATCCAAACAGTCATTCAAGGACACACCACCTTTGTCCTTGGCTGAGCCATCAAAAACTACCCTCAGTTTGGTGGTAGTTTTGTCTCGCCGTACCACTGCATGGTGTGGCAGATAATGTGCCTCCTGGCTCACCAGCTCACCTTGCACCCTTTCAGCATAGCCCTCCCTTACATAACTTAGGATGGCCTCATTGTATTCAATTAACAACTCCTCATTTTTTCTTAGCCTGTACAATGAAGTCTCCAACCTCCGATTAGCTAGCTGAAGGTTTGAACCGGGTTTGCAAGAATCCTTCCATGGTAACCCAACTTCATAGCAACCATCTCTAAACCCAATCCCTTTTTCAAATTGCTCTAAAACATCATTGTTCACTGTACTTGCCTGTTTGTCCATTATGCCAATAGATTCAAGTTCCCAAAACGCTTTCAAATGCCTTTCCAGACCATGGCTGTTCTCCTCAATCTTAACAAAAAGAGCCTTAACTTCCATTTCATTGCAATAACTACCATGTAGCATCCAGCCTAGCTTACTTTCAATAGCTACCGGGCCTCGAGATGTGCGGACAATATTACCAGTGATGAAGTCCCAATAATAGTCAGCTCTAATCAAAAGACTAATATCTTCTGTTCCTTCAAACTTATTATTGCCCAAATTAATTCCTTTAACTTGCAATTCTTGGACACATGCCATATCTAAACAAGTAGTGACTGGAGCACAAAGTTCCTCAATCTCTACAGCTTGGACCTTGATAGTGGGACTTTGCGGTAACAACCCTTTAACCAGAACTTCTACCTTCTTAAATTTGGTTCGGTTTTGAACGGAACCCCCAAACCCAGAAATTCTTAAATTTTCCCTCTTAAGTTCTTTAAACTTCAATTTTCTGGAAATTCTGGTCTTAATAAAACTACACTGGCTACCACTATCAAACAACACTCTTACAGTAGCTTCTCCCTCATTCCCAATTAATAAGGCTGCAGTTGTTTGCAATAATCCCCCTTTACTTTTACTCCCTTGCATAGCAGTGGCATGTGCCACTGATGTCTCTACTTCTGGGGTAGGCCTACTAGGAGTGTTTTCTCACAATAATGGCTGATGCCTACCATGACATTTTTTGCACAAAATTTTAAACTTACAAAACCTTGCTCTATGACCTTTCAAAAAACATTTAAAACATGCTGTGGACTTAGTTACCCTGTCCTTTCTCTCCTCAAGGGGTAAAGCCTCAGCCACCTCACATTTATATGACTTGTGGTTGCCTTCGCAAAATATGCATTCCTTGATTCCCTTTAATTTATTCTCAGAGGATGCATGTAGAGCTGACACTGTACCTGGGCTATTCCTTTTTGTGGAAACTTTGGTGCTGTGCCTGCCTTTGTCCCCTTGTTTACCATCCCACTGTGCAAACTCAACTCCCTCTCGTCTTGCTAATTCTGTGCCTAAAAGACTTAACATCTGCTGAAGGGGGATGTACACATGTTCTGCAGAGTGTCCCCTACTTAATTCAAGCAAAATTGAGCTAGGCAATTTAGACTCCAGTGTAGGAACCAACATTATACCATACCTTTCCATTCCTACACCCAAGTTGTCCAGGGACCTAGTTCTAATTTCAAATTCATCATATAACTGCCGTAACTTCTTGACTATTAGGATTATTAACAGGAGGTATAGCTAAAAGTGCACGGAGGTGGCTTTTAATTAAGATCTCTGGCTTACCAAACCGTTTCTTTAATATATCCCAAGCCACATTATAATTAGCCTCTGTTAATGCTAATCCTGCTATAGTCTTTGCTGCCTCCCCTTCCAAGAGGGACCGCAAATAATTAAACTTCTCCACGGCACTTAACACTTGACTAGAATGAACTGCTGACTGAAAACTGTCTGCCCATCCTTGCCATTCCTGAATACTCCCAGAAAATGTTTTGAGTACAAGCCTCGGTAATTGAACTACAGATCTGTTAACCTTAACTTCACAAACATCATTTGTTGAGTGTTGTGTTTCATTATTAGACCTGGTCTCTAACTTACTGAGCTGCTAAACTCTTTTGCTCGGAGGCCTACTTTAATTATATCATCAATAATCTCTTCAAAGTAAATTATGTTATTTTCTATTTCATCCTCTTCTATAAGAGCCTCAATTTTAACAAACATCATTTGTTGAGTGTTGTGTTTCATTATTAGACCTGGTCTCTAACTGTACTGAGCTGCTAAACTCTTTTGCTCGGAGGCCTACTTTAATTATATCATCAATAATCTCTTCAAAGTAAATTATGTTATTTTCTATTTCATCCTCTTCTATAAGAGCCTCAATTTTAACATTTACCTCACTTAGAGCAACCTTTTTAGTTTCTAATATGGAAAGCTGCGCAGTCACTAAGCGTAAATCCTCTTGCTCTATGGCAGAATCTATAGTGGCAATGACCTTTGTAATTAGACCTTTGTAGGCGCTTCTCCTTTTTATAAATTTGTTCAATTCAGATGCACTCATCTTCAATGCAAACAACAATTGGGCTCAATGCCAAATGAGCTGAATTGGCAGAAATACTTAACCAAACTGATCAAACGCAAATTTTACTTTCAAATAAACTGAATTGCTGGGTGGGGTACTAACCAAACACCAGTATGGAATACCAAATTTTCCACCCCAGGACCTTAATTCAATAATAACCCAAATTAACCAAACCGATAAAATGTAGGCCAAAAACAACGACAGACGACTGGCCAAGTTTCGCAATTGGGCAACCAACTTTCTACCCTGGGACCTTAATTCAATAATAACCCAAAATTAACCAAACCGGTAAAATGTAGGCCAAAAACGACGACAGACGACTGGCCAAGTTTAGCAATTGGGCAACCAAACTTTCTACCCTGGGACCTTAATTCAATAATAACCCAAAATTAACCAAACCGGTAAAATGTAGGCCAAAAACGACGACAGACGACTGGCCAAGTTTAGCAATTGGGCGACCAAACTTTCTACCCTGGGACCTTAATCCAATAATAACCCAAAATTAACCAAACCGGTAAAATGTAGGCCAAAAACGACGACAGACGACTGGCCAAGTTTAGCAATTGGGCAACCAAACTTTCTACCCTGGGACCTTAATTCAATAATAACCCAAAATTAACCAAACCGGTAAAATGTAGGCCAAAAACGACGACAGACGACTGGCCAAGTTTAGCAATTGGGCGACCAAACTTTCTACCCTGGGACCTTAATCCAATAATAACCCAAAATTAACCAAACCGGTAAAATGTAGGCCAAAAACGACGACAGACGACTGGCCAAGTTTCGCAATTGGGCGACCAAACTTTCTACCCTGGGACCTTAATTCAATAATACTGAACCCGTCTAGGCCTAACTTGGGCTACAATTTGCGCAATCAGAACTTTGCCGAAAAATAGTCACTGACTCAGTTTTGGGGTAGAATCCGGTTCTGAAGGACCATGTTAATTTATTTATTTGTTGGGTTCAAAATCCCAGCTGAGCCGTGAACGGCCAAATTCTAAAGGGCCAGTGCTACCTACAGCCCAAGTTAAGCTAAAATTAAAACTTACGGATTTGAGATCCTATTAGGTCCTACCTCAGGGTTGCTGACTCGATGCGGGCCTACCTTAGACCTTTGTTACATGAATTTAATATAAACAAAAGGGGTACTATTTATGGTCTTCTTTCTCAACCTTGCAACAACAACGCAACCTGGACTATTGCACGATGCAACAATCTTGTATCTAAACAACCAAACTGAATTGCAAGAGAGCTCTCTAACAGACCACACCCTGTACGTACGACATCCCACAAACGAGTAGAAAGAACGCGCAGCGCCCCAAAATGATGCCAACAGTGTGACCAAACAATGATGCCACAAGAGCTCAAAAATGCTAGCTCTAAATTAAGTTAATTTTTCACTAACCTTACAATTATGAGATGGATATATATACACCTTAACTTAATATATACAAGCAATGCTGCATCAATCAGCTTAGTCATCATATCGCCTTGGGACAACAATGGTTCTTCCTCTTCTAGATTTTCTAACACTCCCCACCGAAGAGGCATTGTTGTCATTACCTTCTGCAAGGTTAGCCAAGCCTTCTCCATGAGGCTGTAACTCAAATGTTTCATCTTGACTATCTGTGTTTTTGCTGATTTCTAAAGCATAGAGTTTTTGTATAGGTCTCTTTAACTTTCCTCCTGAAGTCTTTACCAGTGCAGACCTAACTAAATTGTCTTTGCCAACAAACAACTCTTCAATTATGCCAAGCTTCCAGCATTGCCTTGGTCTTTCATCCCCAATCATTACCACTTCTCCCACCTTGATACAATTTGCATTGGAGCCCTTTACCTTGCCTGATGGGTAATAATTGAGTTCTGGCAAGTATTCCATCTGCCACCTCTTCCATAACTGATCTTGTAGCTCTTCAAGGTACCTGAACCGTCTGGTTAACTCTCCTTGAGTGCTCTGGATAGGCTGCAAGTCTTCTGGCACACTGGGGCTTGATGTTAATCGTTTACCACAAAGAAAATGATTTGGTGTCAATGGCTCTGCATCCTGCATACTGTTGTAAACAAAAGTGATAGGCCTACTGTTCACCATTGCTTCTACTTCACATAAAACAGTGCAGAATTCTTCTTTGCTCAAATGAGCATTAGCTAAAAGTTTCTTTAATGGACACTTTACACTTCTCACTAGCCTTTCCCAAAATCCTCCCCACCATGGTGCTCTCTCAACAATAAACCCCACTGTACCCCTTGGTGTGAAAAGTAGGATTGGAATCCTTCCTCTTTTAGCAAGGACCAAATTTCTTGGAGTTCCTTTGCAGCCTTTTTGAAGGTTTTTGCATTATCCGATATGATTTTATTTGGGAAACCCCTTCTGTTCACAAACCTTTTAAAGGCCAAAAGAAATACATCACTACTTAAATTGCTTACCAACTCCAAATGGATTGCTCTGGTGGTAGCACAGGTGAAAATACATATATAACCTTGTTAGACTCCCCTCGCTCATACACATAGACTGGCCCTGCAAAGTCTACTCCCACTACATCAAATGGGGCAGTATAGACACACCGTTCTCTTGGAAGTGGAGCCACCTTTTCATAATAAGGCTTTGCACTCCAACGCTTGCAAACCACACATTTATGCACGACCTTTTTACTACTTGTCTAATTTTGGGAATCCAAAACTGTTGTCTGATCTCTATTATCACTTCTCTAACTCCAGCATGTAACAGCTTATGATGAGTATCCAGGATCAAAAGGTCCACAAAGTGCCCCCCAGAAGGTAGCAAAATTGGATGTCTTTTCTCCTCTGGAAGCCCAGAAAACTGTAGTCTACTTCCTACTCTCAATAAATCCTGATCCAAAAACACATCCAAACCCTTGAGCGCAGAATGTGTTGGTAGAACCTGTAATGGATGGCTGGTGAGCAATTCTCTCTCTTCACCAAATTTTTCCTTCTGCATATATACCACCCAGTATTTCCTGGCTTGCTGAATCTCATTACTGTTCAGAATTCCTTCCCTTCTTGTTTTCCCTTAATGTTGTTTGTAAATCTATATACCCATGCTGTCACTCTTAACAATCTTTTCAGACTGCTAATGTCCTCAAGCCTCAATATGGGGTCCTGCTGCATAACTTGACAACTGTTCACAGCGCATTTTCTCACCTCACTCACCCATGCTTCTTCAGCCTGGCATTCTCCTACAATAGGCTTATTAGAAGGCCAGTTTTCACTTCCAAGTTTTAGCCACTCCGGCCCATTCCACCACAAACTTGACTGTGCAAGATCTTTCACTGAAATTCCTCGTGTTGGTAAATCAGCGGGGTTTTGGGTGCCTGGACAATGCTTCCATTGCTTGGGATCTGTGTGCGCTTGAATTTCCTCCACCCTATTGGCAACAAATGGTTTCCATTTCCTTGCCTGGCTTCTTAACCAGTGCCAAACTATAGTGGAGTCTGTCCAATAATAGCTTGGAATTTCAGAGAGGGTCAAAGACTTTTGCACTATAACTGCAAGCCGACTAGCAATAACTGCACCCATCAATTCCAACCTTGGAACAGAAAGCCTTTTCAAAGGTGCTACTCTGCTCTTTGCAGCAACCAACCTGCAACTTACTTCCTCTTGCAATGCGCCTCTTATATAAATACAAGTTGCATAGGCTTCCTCACTTGCATCACAAAAGATGTGCAGCTCCAAATTGTCTGGACTATTGTTCAACTCTCCAAAGTACCATCTTGGGATTTCAATGTCTCCAAGATGTGCCAATTCTTTGAACCAATATTTCCACCTTACCACCATATGATCAGGCAACTCTTGGTCCCAACCAAGTCCAATTTCCCAGAGGCTCTGAAACCAAATTTTTTACTTTATCACGAATGGAGCCAGGTATCCAAGAGGATCAAAGACCTTTGAAGCCAAACTAAGAGCTGTACGTTTTGTCCACCTTGTCTCATTCTCAGCCAGCTCTACTAAAGATTTCCCATTGAAGGTAAACAAATCATCATCTTGCTGCCAAACAATGCCTAGCACCTTTGCGTCTATTGCCCACAACTCCTTAATACCAGAATCCTCAATACTTTCTGCTGCATCAGGTACTACACAGGAATGACTCATAAACTCTTGTAATTGCGAATGATTGGTCTGCCATTTTCTAAGCTCCATGCCAGCCTCCCTCATTATAGCTCTAGCCTCCATGAATATCTGTTTAGCCATTTCTGTATTATCCACGGAACACAGCAAATCATCAACATAAAAATTTTTCCTTATGTGTTCAATAGTGTTAGGATAGACTTCAGAATATTTCTTAAAATGGTACTGCATAGTAGCTGCCAAGAGAAATGGACTAGAGCTGAGGCCAAACAACACTGACTTCATTCTATATGCTTGAACCTTAGGTTCATTTTCCAACAAGTCTTTCGTATCCACCCACAGATACCTTACTGCATCTCTGTCCTCTGGTTTTAACTTTATCCGCAAAAAGGCTTGCTTCACATCTGCAGTCAATGCTACTCTACCAAACCTGAATCTCAGTAACAAGGAAAATAAATCTGCATTTAAATTTGGCCCAGCATCCAAACAGTCATTCAAGGACACACCACCTTTGTCCTTGGCTGAGCCATCAAAAACTACCCTCAGTTTGGTGGTAGTTTTGTCTCGCCGTACCACTGCATGGTGTGGCAGATAATGTGCCTCCTGGCTCACCAGCTCACCTTGCACCCTTTCAGCATAGCCCTCCCTTACATAACTTAGGATGGCCTCATTGTATTCAATTAACAACTCCTCATTTTTTCTTAGCCTGTACAATGAAGTCTCCAACCTCCGATTAGCTAGCTGAAGGTTTGAACCGGGTTTGCAAGAATCCTTCCATGGTAACCCAACTTCATAGCAACCATCTCTAAACCCAATCCCTTTTTCAAATTGCTCTAAAACATCATTGTTCACTGTACTTGCCTGTTTGTCCATTATGCCAATAGATTCAAGTTCCCAAAACGCTTTCAAATGCCTTTCCAGACCATGGCTGTTCTCCTCAATCTTAACAAAAAGAGCCTTAACTTCCATTTCATTGCAATAACTACCATGTAGCATCCAGCCTAGCTTACTTTCAATAGCTACCGGGCCTCGAGATGTGCGGACAATATTACCAGTGATGAAGTCCCAATAATAGTCAGCTCTAATCAAAAGACTAATATCTTCTGTTCCTTCAAACTTATTATTGCCCAAATTAATTCCTTTAACTTGCAATTCTTGGACACATGCCATATCTAAACAAGTAGTGACTGGAGCACAAAGTTCCTCAATCTCTACAGCTTGGACCTTGATAGTGGGACTTTGCGATAACAACCCTTTAACCAGAACTTCTACCTTCTTAAATTTGGTTCGGTTTTGAACGGAACCCCCAAACCCAGAAATTCTTAAATTTTCCCTCTTAAGTTCTTTAAACTTCAATTTTCTGGAAATTCTGGTCTTAATAAAACTACACTGGCTACCACTATCAAACAACACTCTTACAGTAGCTTCTCCCTCATTCCCAATTAATAAGGCTGCAGTTGTTTGCAATAATCCCCCTTTACTTTTACTCCCTTGCATAGCAGTGGCATGTGCCACTGATGTCTCTACTTCTGGGGTAGGCCTACTAGGAGTGTTTTCTCACAATAATGGCTGATGCCTACCATGACATTTTTTGCACAAAATTTTAAACTTACAAAACCTTGCTCTATGACCTTTCAAAAAACATTTAAAACATGCTGTGGACTTAGTTACCCTGTCCTTTCTCTCCTCAAGGGGTAAAGCCTCAGCCACCTCACATTTATATGACTTGTGGTTGCCTTCGCAAAATATGCATTCCTTGATTCCCTTTAATTTATTCTCAGAGGATGCATGTAGAGCTGACACTGTACCTGGGCTATTCCTTTTTGTGGAAACTTTGGTGCTGTGCCTGCCTTTGTCCCCTTGTTTACCATCCCACTGTGCAAACTCAACTCCCTCTCGTCTTGCTAATTCTGTGCCTAAAAGACTTAACATCTGCTGAAGGGGGATGTACACATGTTCTGCAGAGTGTCCCCTACTTAATTCAAGCAAAATTGAGCTAGGCAATTTAGACTCCAGTGTAGGAACCAACATTATACCATACCTTTCCATTCCTACACCCAAGTTGTCCAGGGACCTAGTTCTAATTTCAAATTCATCATATAACTGCCGTAACTCCTTGACACTATTAGGATTATTAACAGGAGGTATAGCTAAAAGTGCACGGAGGTGGCTTTTAATTAAGATCTCTGGCTTACCAAACCGTTTCTTTAATATATCCCAAGCCACATTATAATTAGCCTCTGTTAATGCTAATCCTGCTATAGTCTTTGCTGCCTCCCCTTCCAAGAGGGACCGCAAATAATTAAACTTCTCCACGGCACTTAACACTTGACTAGAATGAACTGCTGACTGAAAACTGTCTGCCCATCCTTGCCATTCCTGAATACTCCCAGAAAATGTTTTGAGTACAAGCCTCGGTAATTGAACTACAGATCTGTTAACCTTAACTTCACAAACATCATTTGTTGAGTGTTGTGTTTCATTATTAGACCTGGTCTCTAACTTACTGAGCTGCTAAACTCTTTTGCTCGGAGGCCTACTTTAATTATATCATCAATAATCTCTTCAAAGTAAATTATGTTATTTTCTATTTCATCCTCTTCTATAAGAGCCTCAATTTTAACAAACATCATTTGTTGAGTGTTGTGTTTCATTATTAGACCTGGTCTCTAACTGTACTGAGCTGCTAAACTCTTTTGCTCGGAGGCCTACTTTAATTATATCATCAATAATCTCTTCAAAGTAAATTATGTTATTTTCTATTTCATCCTCTTCTATAAGAGCCTCAATTTTAACATTTACCTCACTTAGAGCAACCTTTTTAGTTTCTAATATGGAAAGCTGCGCAGTCACTAAGCGTAAATCCTCTTGCTCTATGGCAGAATCTATAGTGGCAATGACCTTTGTAATTAGACCTTTGTAGGCGCTTCTCCTTTTTATAAATTTGTTCAATTCAGATGCACTCATCTTCAATGCAAACAACAATTGGGCTCAATGCCAAATGAGCTGAATTGGCAGAAATACTTAACCAAACTGATCAAACGCAAATTTTACTTTCAAATAAACTGAATTGCTGGGTGGGGTACTAACCAAACACCAGTATGGAATACCAAATTTTCCACCCCAGGACCTTAATTCAATAATAACCCAAATTAACCAAACCGATAAAATGTAGGCCAAAAACAACGACAGACGACTGGCCAAGTTTCGCAATTGGGCAACCAACTTTCTACCCTGGGACCTTAATTCAATAATAACCCAAAATTAACCAAACCGGTAAAATGTAGGCCAAAAACGACGACAGACGACTGGCCAAGTTTAGCAATTGGGCAACCAAACTTTCTACCCTGGGACCTTAATTCAATAATAACCCAAAATTAACCAAACCGGTAAAATGTAGGCCAAAAACGACGACAGACGACTGGCCAAGTTTAGCAATTGGGCGACCAAACTTTCTACCCTGGGACCTTAATCCAATAATAACCCAAAATTAACCAAACCGGTAAAATGTAGGCCAAAAACGACGACAGACGACTGGCCAAGTTTAGCAATTGGGCAACCAAACTTTCTACCCTGGGACCTTAATTCAATAATAACCCAAAATTAACCAAACCGGTAAAATGTAGGCCAAAAACGACGACAGACGACTGGCCAAGTTTAGCAATTGGGCGACCAAACTTTCTACCCTGGGACCTTAATCCAATAATAACCCAAAATTAACCAAACCGGTAAAATGTAGGCCAAAAACGACGACAGACGACTGGCCAAGTTTCGCAATTGGGCGACCAAACTTTCTACCCTGGGACCTTAATTCAATAATACTGAACCCGTCTAGGCCTAACTTGGGCTACAATTTGCGCAATCAGAACTTTGCCGAAAAATAGTCACTGACTCAGTTTTGGGGTAGAATCCGGTTCTGAAGGACCATGTTAATTTATTTATTTGTTGGGTTCAAAATCCCAGCTGAGCCGTGAACGGCCAAATTCTAAAGGGCCAGTGCTACCTACAGCCCAAGTTAAGCTAAAATTAAAACTTACGGATTTGAGATCCTATTAGGTCCTACCTCAGGGTTGCTGACTCGATGCGGGCCTACCTTAGACCTTTGTTACATGAATTTAATATAAACAAAAGGGGTACTATTTATGGTCTTCTTTCTCAACCTTGCAACAACAACGCAACCTGGACTATTGCACGATGCAACAATCTTGTATCTAAACAACCAAACTGAATTGCAAGAGAGCTCTCTAACAGACCACACCCTGTACGTACGACATCCCACAAACGAGTAGAAAGAACGCGCAGCGCCCCAAAATGATGCCAACAGTGTGACCAAACAATGATGCCACAAGAGCTCAAAAATGCTAGCTCTAAATTAAGTTAACTTTTCACTAACCTTACAATTATGAGATGGATATATATACACCTTAACTTAATATATACAAGCAATGCTGCATCAATCAGCTTAGTCATCATATCGCCTTGGGACAACAATGGTTCTTCCTCTTCTAGATTTTCTAACACTCCCCACCGAAGAGGCATTGTTGTCATTACCTTCTGCAAGGTTAGCCAAGCCTTCTCCATGAGGCTGTAACTCAAATGTTTCATCTTGACTATCTGTGTTTTTGCTGATTTCTAAAGCATAGAGTTTTTGTATAGGTCTCTTTAACTTTCCTCCTGAAGTCTTTACCAGTGCAGACCTAACTAAATTGTCTTTGCCAACAAACAACTCTTCAATTATGCCAAGCTTCCAGCATTGCCTTGGTCTTTCATCCCCAATCATTACCACTTCTCCCACCTTGATACAATTTGCATTGGAGCCCTTTACCTTGCCTGATGGGTAATAATTGAGTTCTGGCAAGTATTCCATCTGCCACCTCTTCCATAACTGATCTTGTAGCTCTTCAAGGTACCTGAACCGTCTGGTTAACTCTCCTTGAGTGCTCTGGATAGGCTGCAAGTCTTCTGGCACACTGGGGCTTGATGTTAATCGTTTACCACAAAGAAAATGATTTGGTGTCAATGGCTCTGCATCCTGCATTGTTGTAAACAAAAGTGATAGGCCTACTGTTCACCATTGCTTCTACTTCACATAAAACAGTGCAGAATTCTTCTTTGCTCAAATGAGCATTAGCTAAAAGTTTCTTTAATGGACACTTTACACTTCTCACTAGCCTTTCCCAAAATCCTCCCCACCATGGTGCTCTCTCAACAATAAACCCCACTGTACCCCTTGGTGTGAAAAGTAGGATTGGAATCCTTCCTCTTTTAGCAAGGACCAAATTTCTTGGAGTTCCTTTGCAGCCTTTTTGAAGGTTTTTGCATTATCCGATATGATTTTATTTGGGAAACCCCTTCTGTTCACAAACCTTTTAAAGGCCAAAAGAAATACATCACTACTTAAATTGCTTACCAACTCCAAATGGATTGCTCTGGTGGTAGCACAGGTGAAAATACATATATAACCTTTGTTAGACTCCCCTCGCTCATACACATAGACTGGCCCTGCAAAGTCTACTCCCACTACATCAAATGGGGCAGTATAGACACACCGTTCTCTTGGAAGTGGAGCCACCTTTTCATAATAAGGCTTTGCACTCCAACGCTTGAAACCACACATTTATGCACGACCTTTTTACTACTTGTCTAATTTTGGGAATCCAAAACTGTTGTCTGATCTCTATTATCACTTCTCTAACTCCAGCATGTAACAGCTTATGATGAGTATCCAGGATCAAAAGGTCCACAAAGTGCCCCCCAGAAGGTAGCAAAATTGGATGTCTTTTCTCCTCTGGAAGCCCAGAAAACTGTAGTCTACTTCCTACTCTCAATAAATCCTGATCCAAAAACACATCCAAACCCTTGAGCGCAGAATGTGTTGGTAGAACCTGTAATGGATGGCTGGTGAGCAATTCTCTCTCTTCACCAAATTTTTCCTTCTGCATATATACCACCCAGTATTTCCTGGCTTGCTGAATCTCATTACTGTTCAGAATTCCTTCCCTTCTTGTTTTCCCTTAATGTTGTTGTAAATCTATATACCCATGCTGTCACTCTTAACAATCTTTTCAGACTGCTAATGTCCTCAAGCCTCAATATGGGGTCCTGCTGCATAACTTGACAACTGTTCACAGCGCATTTTCTCACCTCACTCACCCATGCTTCTTCAGCCTGGCATTCTCCTACAATAGGCTGATTAGAAGGCCAGTTTTCACTTCCAAGTTTTAGCCACTCCGGCCCATTCCACCACAAACTTGACTGTGCAAGATCTTTCACTGAAATTCCTCGTGTTGGTAAATCAGCGGGGTTTTGGGTGCCTGGACAATGCTTCCATTGCTTGGGATCTGTGTGCGCTTGAATTTCCTCCACCCTATTGGCAACAAATGGTTTCCATTTCCTTGCCTGGCTTCTTAACCAGTGCCAAACTATAGTGGAGTCTGTCCAATAATAGCTTGGAATTTCAGAGAGGGTCAAAGACTTTTGCACTATAACTGCAAGCCGACTAGCAATAACTGCACCCATCAATTCCAACCTTGGAACAGAAAGCCTTTTCAAAGGTGCTACTCTGCTCTTTGCAGCAACCAACCTGCAACTTACTTCCTCTTGCAATGCGCCTCTTATATAAATACAAGTTGCATAGGCTTCCTCACTTGCATCACAAAAGATGTGCAGCTCCAAATTGTCTGGACTATTGTTCAACTCTCCAAAGTACCATCTTGGGATTTCAATGTCTCCAAGATGTGCCAATTCTTTGAACCAATATTTCCACCTTACCACCATATGATCAGGCAACTCTTGGTCCCAACCAAGTCCAATTTCCCAGAGGCTCTGAAACCAAATTTTTTACTTTATCACGAATGGAGCCAGGTATCCAAGAGGATCAAAGACCTTTGAAGCCAAACTAAGAGCTGTACGTTTTGTCCACCTTGTCTCATTCTCAGCCAGCTCTACTAAAGATTTCCCATTGAAGGTAAACAAATCATCATCTTGCTGCCAAACAATGCCTAGCACCTTTGCGTCTATTGCCCACAACTCCTTAATACCAGAATCCTCAATACTTTCTGCTGCATCAGGTACTACACAGGAATGACTCATAAACTCTTGTAATTGCGAATGATTGGTCTGCCATTTTCTAAGCTCCATGCCAGCCTCCCTCATTATAGCTCTAGCCTCCATGAATATCTGTTTAGCCATTTCTGTATTATCCACGGAACACAGCAAATCATCAACATAAAAATTTTTCCTTATGTGTTCAATAGTGTTAGGATAGACTTCAGAATATTTCTTAAAATGGTACTGCATAGTAGCTGCCAAGAGAAATGGACTAGAGCTGAGGCCAAACAACACTGACTTCATTCTATATGCTTGAACCTTAGGTTCATTTTCCAACAAGTCTTTCGTATCCACCCACAGATACCTTACTGCATCTCTGTCCTCTGGTTTTAACTTTATCCGCAAAAAGGCTTGCTTCACATCTGCAGTCAATGCTACTCTACCAAACCTGAATCTCAGTAACAAGGAAAATAAATCTGCATTTAAATTTGGCCCAGCATCCAAACAGTCATTCAAGGACACACCACCTTTGTCCTTGGCTGAGCCATCAAAAACTACCCTCAGTTTGGTGGTAGTTTTGTCTCGCCGTACCACTGCATGGTGTGGCAGATAATGTGCCTCCTGGCTCACCAGCTCACCTTGCACCCTTTCAGCATAGCCCTCCCTTACATAACTTAGGATGGCCTCATTGTATTCAATTAACAACTCCTCATTTTTTCTTAGCCTGTACAATGAAGTCTCCAACCTCCGATTAGCTAGCTGAAGGTTTGAACCGGGTTTGCAAGAATCCTTCCATGGTAACCCAACTTCATAGCAACCATCTCTAAACCCAATCCCTTTTTCAAATTGCTCTAAAACATCATTGTTCACTGTACTTGCCTGTTTGTCCATTATGCCAATAGATTCAAGTTCCCAAAACGCTTTCAAATGCCTTTCCAGACCATGGCTGTTCTCCTCAATCTTAACAAAAAGAGCCTTAACTTCCATTTCATTGCAATAACTACCATGTAGCATCCAGCCTAGCTTACTTTCAATAGCTACCGGGCCTCGAGATGTGCGGACAATATTACCAGTGATGAAGTCCCAATAATAGTCAGCTCTAATCAAAAGACTAATATCTTCTGTTCCTTCAAACTTATTATTGCCCAAATTAATTCCTTTAACTTGCAATTCTTGGACACATGCCATATCTAAACAAGTAGTGACTGGAGCACAAAGTTCCTCAATCTCTACAGCTTGGACCTTGATAGTGGGACTTTGCGGTAACAACCCTTTAACCAGAACTTCTACCTTCTTAAATTTGGTTCGGTTTTGAACGGAACCCCCAAACCCAGAAATTCTTAAATTTTCCCTCTTAATTCTTTAAACTTCAATTTTCTGGAAATTCTGGTCTTAATAAAACTACACTGGCTACCACTATCAAACAACACTCTTACAGTAGCTTCTCCCTCATTCCCAATTAATAAGGCTGCAGTTGTTTGCAATAATCCCCCTTTACTTTTACTCCCTTGCATAGCAGTGGCATGTGCCACTGATGTCTCTACTTCTGGGGTAGGCCTACTAGGAGTGTTTTCTCACAATAATGGCTGATGCCTACCATGACATTTTTTGCACAAAATTTTAAACTTACAAAACCTTGCTCTATGACCTTTCAAAAAACATTTAAAACATGCTGTGGACTTAGTTACCCTGTCCTTTCTCTCCTCAAGGGGTAAAGCCTCAGCCACCTCACATTTATATGACTTGTGGTTGCCTTCGCAAAATATGCATTCCTTGATTCCCTTTAATTTATTCTCAGAGGATGCATGTAGAGCTGACACTGTACCTGGGCTATTCCTTTTTGTGGAAACTTTGGTGCTGTGCCTGCCTTTGTCCCCTTGTTTACCATCCCACTGTGCAAACTCAACTCCCTCTCGTCTTGCTAATTCTGTGCCTAAAAGACTTAACATCTGCTGAAGGGGGATGTACACATGTTCTGCAGAGTGTCCCCTACTTAATTCAAGCAAAATTGAGCTAGGCAATTTAGACTCCAGTGTAGGAACCAACATTATACCATACCTTTCCATTCCTACACCCAAGTTGTCCAGGGACCTAGTTCTAATTTCAAATTCATCATATAACTGCCGTAACTCCTTGACACTATTAGGATTATTAACAGGAGGTATAGCTAAAAGTGCACGGAGGTGGCTTTTAATTAAGATCTCTGGCTTACCAAACCGTTTCTTTAATATATCCCAAGCCACATTATAATTAGCCTCTGTTAATGCTAATCCTGCTATAGTCTTTGCTGCCTCCCCTTCCAAGAGGGACCGCAAATAATTAAACTTCTCCACGGCACTTAACACTTGACTAGAATGAACTGCTGACTGAAAACTGTCTGCCCATCCTTGCCATTCCTGAATACTCCCAGAAAATGTTTTGAGTACAAGCCTCGGTAATTGAACTACAGATCTGTTAACCTTAACTTCACAAACATCATTTGTTGAGTGTTGTGTTTCATTATTAGACCTGGTCTCTAACTTACTGAGCTGCTAAACTCTTTTGCTCGGAGGCCTACTTTAATTATATCATCAATAATCTCTTCAAAGTAAATTATGTTATTTTCTATTTCATCCTCTTCTATAAGAGCCTCAATTTTAACAAACATCATTTGTTGAGTGTTGTGTTTCATTATTAGACCTGGTCTCTAACTGTACTGAGCTGCTAAACTCTTTTGCTCGGAGGCCTACTTTAATTATATCATCAATAATCTCTTCAAAGTAAATTATGTTATTTTCTATTTCATCCTCTTCTATAAGAGCCTCAATTTTAACATTTACCTCACTTAGAGCAACCTTTTTAGTTTCTAATATGGAAAGCTGCGCAGTCACTAAGCGTAAATCCTCTTGCTCTATGGCAGAATCTATAGTGGCAATGACCTTTGTAATTAGACCTTTGTAGGCGCTTCTCCTTTTTATAAATTTGTTCAATTCAGATGCACTCATCTTCAATGCAAACAACAATTGGGCTCAATGCCAAATGAGCTGAATTGGCAGAAATACTTAACCAAACTGATCAAACGCAAATTTTACTTTCAAATAAACTGAATTGCTGGGTGGGGTACTAACCAAACACCAGTATGGAATACCAAATTTTCCACCCCAGGACCTTAATTCAATAATAACCCAAATTAACCAAACCGATAAAATGTAGGCCAAAAACAACGACAGACGACTGGCCAAGTTTCGCAATTGGGCAACCAACTTTCTACCCTGGGACCTTAATTCAATAATAACCCAAAATTAACCAAACCGGTAAAATGTAGGCCAAAAACGACGACAGACGACTGGCCAAGTTTAGCAATTGGGCAACCAAACTTTCTACCCTGGGACCTTAATTCAATAATAACCCAAAATTAACCAAACCGGTAAAATGTAGGCCAAAAACGACGACAGACGACTGGCCAAGTTTAGCAATTGGGCGACCAAACTTTCTACCCTGGGACCTTAATTCAATAATAACCCAAAATTAACCAAACCGGTAAAATGTAGGCCAAAAACGACGACAGACGACTGGCCAAGTTTAGCAATTGGGCGACCAAACTTTCTACCCTGGGACCTTAATTCAATAATAACCCAAAATTAACCAAACCGGTAAAATGTAGGCCAAAAACGACGACAGACGACTGGCCAAGTTTAGCAATTGGGCGACCAAACTTTCTACCCTGGGACCTTAATCAATAATAACCCAAAATTAACCAAACCGGTAAAATGTAGGCCAAAAACGACGACAGACGACTGGCCAAGTTTCGCAATTGGGCGACCAAACTTTCTACCCTGGGACCTTAATTCAATAATACTGAACCCGTCTAGGCCTAACTTGGGCTACAATTTGCGCAATCAGAACTTTGCCGAAAAATAGTCACTGACTCAGTTTTGGGGTAGAATCCGGTTCTGAAGGACCATGTTAATTTATTTATTTGTTGGGTTCAAAATCCCAGCTGAGCCGTGAACGGCCAAATTCTAAAGGGCCAGTGCTACCTACAGCCCAAGTTAAGCTAAAATTAAAACTTACGGATTTGAGATCCTATTAGGTCCTACCTCAGGGTTGCTGACTCGATGCGGGCCTACCTTAGACCTTTGTTACATGAATTTAATATAAACAAAAGGGGTACTATTTATGGTCTTCTTTCTCAACCTTGCAACAACAACGCAACCTGGACTATTGCACGATGCAACAATCTTGTATCTAAACAACCAAACTGAATTGCAAGAGAGCTCTCTAACAGACCACACCCTGTACGTACGACATCCCACAAACGAGTAGAAAGAACGCGCAGCGCCCCAAAATGATGCCAACAGTGTGACCAAACAATGATGCCACAAGAGCTCAAAAATGCTAGCTCTAAATTAAGTTAATTTTTCACTAACCTTACAATTATGAGATGGATATATATACACCTTAACTTAATATATACAAGCAATGCTGCATCAATCAGCTTAGTCATCATATCGCCTTGGGACAACAATGGTTCTTCCTCTTCTAGATTTTCTAACACTCCCCACCGAAGAGGCATTGTTGTCATTACCTTCTGCAAGGTTAGCCAAGCCTTCTCCATGAGGCTGTAACTCAAATGTTTCATCTTGACTATCTGTGTTTTTGCTGATTTCTAAAGCATAGAGTTTTTGTATAGGTCTCTTTAACTTTCCTCCTGAAGTCTTTACCAGTGCAGACCTAACTAAATTGTCTTTGCCAACAAACAACTCTTCAATTATGCCAAGCTTCCAGCATTGCCTTGGTCTTTCATCCCCAATCATTACCACTTCTCCCACCTTGATACAATTTGCATTGGAGCCCTTTACCTTGCCTGATGGGTAATAATTGAGTTCTGGCAAGTATTCCATCTGCCACCTCTTCCATAACTGATCTTGTAGCTCTTCAAGGTACCTGAACCGTCTGGTTAACTCTCCTTGAGTGCTCTGGATAGGCTGCAAGTCTTCTGGCACACTGGGGCTTGATGTTAATCGTTTACCACAAAGAAAATGATTTGGTGTCAATGGCTCTGCATCCTGCATATTGTTGTAAACAAAAGTGATAGGCCTACTGTTCACCATTGCTTCTACTTCACATAAAACAGTGCAGAATTCTTCTTTGCTCAAATGAGCATTAGCTAAAAGTTTCTTTAATGGACACTTTACACTTCTCACTAGCCTTTCCCAAAATCCTCCCCACCATGGTGCTCTCTCAACAATAAACCCCACTGTACCCCTTGGTGTGAAAAGTAGGATTGGAATCCTTCCTCTTTTAGCAAGGACCAAATTTCTTGGAGTTCCTTTGCAGCCTTTTTGAAGGTTTTTGCATTATCCGATATGATTTTATTTGGGAAACCCCTTCTGTTCACAAACCTTTTAAAGGCCAAAAGAAATACATCACTACTTAAATTGCTTACCAACTCCAAATGGATTGCTCTGGTGGTAGCACAGGTGAAAATACATATATAACCTTTGTTAGACTCCCCTCGCTCATACACATAGACTGGCCCTGCAAAGTCTACTCCCACTACATCAAATGGGGCAGTATAGACACACCGTTCTCTTGGAAGTGGAGCCACCTTTTCATAATAAGGCTTTGCACTCCAACGCTTGGAAACCACACATTTATGCACGACCTTTTTAACTACTTGTCTAATTTTGGGAATCCAAAACTGTTGTCTGATCTCTATTATCACTTCTCTAACTCCAGCATGTAACAGCTTATGATGAGTATCCAGGATCAAAAGGTCCACAAAGTGCCCCCCAGAAGGTAGCAAAATTGGATGTCTTTTCTCCTCTGGAAGCCCAGAAAACTGTAGTCTACTTCCTACTCTCAATAAATCCTGATCCAAAAACACATCCAAACCCTTGAGCGCAGAATGTGTTGGTAGAACCTGTAATGGATGGCTGGTGAGCAATTCTCTCTCTTCACCAAATTTTTCCTTCTGCATATATACCACCCAGTATTTCCTGGCTTGCTGAATCTCATTACTGTTCAGAATTCCTTCCCTTCTTGTTTCTCCCTTAATGTTGTTGGTAAATCTATATACCCATGCTGTCACTCTTAACAATCTTTTCAGACTGCTAATGTCCTCAAGCCTCAATATGGGGTCCTGCTGCATAACTTGACAACTGTTCACAGCGCATTTTCTCACCTCACTCACCCATGCTTCTTCAGCCTGGCATTCTCCTACAATAGGCTGATTAGAAGGCCAGTTTTCACTTCCAAGTTTTAGCCACTCCGGCCCATTCCACCACAAACTTGACTGTGCAAGATCTTTCACTGAAATTCCTCGTGTTGGTAAATCAGCGGGGTTTTGGGTGCCTGGACAATGCTTCCATTGCTTGGGATCTGTGTGCGCTTGAATTTCCTCCACCCTATTGGCAACAAATGGTTTCCATTTCCTTGCCTGGCTTCTTAACCAGTGCCAAACTATAGTGGAGTCTGTCCAATAATAGCTTGGAATTTCAGAGAGGGTCAAAGACTTTTGCACTATAACTGCAAGCCGACTAGCAATAACTGCACCCATCAATTCCAACCTTGGAACAGAAAGCCTTTTCAAAGGTGCTACTCTGCTCTTTGCAGCAACCAACCTGCAACTTACTTCCTCTTGCAATGCGCCTCTTATATAAATACAAGTTGCATAGGCTTCCTCACTTGCATCACAAAAGATGTGCAGCTCCAAATTGTCTGGACTATTGTTCAACTCTCCAAAGTACCATCTTGGGATTTCAATGTCTCCAAGATGTGCCAATTCTTTGAACCAATATTTCCCCTTACCACCATATGATCAGGCAACTCTTGGTCCCAACCAAGTCCAATTTCCCAGAGGCTCTGAAACCAAATTTTTTACTTTATCACGAATGGAGCCAGGTATCCAAGAGGATCAAAGACCTTTGAAGCCAAACTAAGAGCTGTACGTTTTGTCCACCTTGTCTCATTCTCAGCCAGCTCTACTAAAGATTTCCCATTGAAGGTAAACAAATCATCATCTTGCTGCCAAACAATGCCTAGCACCTTTGCGTCTATTGCCCACAACTCCTTATACCAGAATCCTCAATACTTTCTGCTGCATCAGGTACTACACAGGAATGACTCATAAACTCTTGTAATTGCGAATGATTGGTCTGCCATTTTCTAAGCTCCATGCCAGCCTCCCTCATTATAGCTCTAGCCTCCATGAATATCTGTTTAGCCATTTCTGTATTATCCACGGAACACAGCAAATCATCAACATAAAAATTTTTCCTTATGTGTTCAATAGTGTTAGGATAGACTTCAGAATATTTCTTAAAATGGTACTGCATAGTAGCTGCCAAGAGAAATGGACTAGAGCTGAGGCCAAACAACACTGACTTCATTCTATATGCTTGAACCTTAGGTTCATTTTCCAACAAGTCTTTCGTATCCACCCACAGATACCTTACTGCATCTCTGTCCTCTGGTTTTAACTTTATCCGCAAAAAGGCTTGCTTCACATCTGCAGTCAATGCTACTCTACCAAACCTGAATCTCAGTAACAAGGAAAATAAATCTGCATTTAAATTTGGCCCAGCATCCAAACAGTCATTCAAGGACACACCACCTTTGTCCTTGGCTGAGCCATCAAAAACTACCCTCAGTTTGGTGGTAGTTTTGTCTCGCCGTACCACTGCATGGTGTGGCAGATAATGTGCCTCCTGGCTCACCAGCTCACCTTGCACCCTTTCAGCATAGCCCTCCCTTACATAACTTAGGATGGCCTCATTGTATTCAATTAACAACTCCTCATTTTTTCTTAGCCTGTACAATGAAGTCTCCAACCTCCGATTAGCTAGCTGAAGGTTTGAACCGGGTTTGCAAGAATCCTTCCATGGTAACCCAACTTCATAGCAACCATCTCTAAACCCAATCCCTTTTTCAAATTGCTCTAAAACATCATTGTTCACTGTACTTGCCTGTTTGTCCATTATGCCAATAGATTCAAGTTCCCAAAACGCTTTCAAATGCCTTTCCAGACCATGGCTGTTCTCCTCAATCTTAACAAAAAGAGCCTTAACTTCCATTTCATTGCAATAACTACCATGTAGCATCCAGCCTAGCTTACTTTCAATAGCTACCGGGCCTCGAGATGTGCGGACAATATTACCAGTGATGAAGTCCCAATAATAGTCAGCTCTAATCAAAAGACTAATATCTTCTGTTCCTTCAAACTTATTATTGCCCAAATTAATTCCTTTAACTTGCAATTCTTGGACACATGCCATATCTAAACAAGTAGTGACTGGAGCACAAAGTTCCTCAATCTCTACAGCTTGGACCTTGATAGTGGGACTTTGCGGTAACAACCCTTTAACCAGAACTTCTACCTTCTTAAATTTGGTTCGGTTTTGAACGGAACCCCCAAACCCAGAAATTCTTAAATTTTCCCTCTTAATTCTTTAAACTTCAATTTTCTGGAAATTCTGGTCTTAATAAAACTACACTGGCTACCACTATCAAACAACACTCTTACAGTAGCTTCTCCCTCATTCCCAATTAATAAGGCTGCAGTTGTTTGCAATAATCCCCCTTTACTTTTACTCCCTTGCATAGCAGTGGCATGTGCCACTGATGTCTCTACTTCTGGGGTAGGCCTACTAGGAGTGTTTTCTCACAATAATGGCTGATGCCTACCATGACATTTTTTGCACAAAATTTTAAACTTACAAAACCTTGCTCTATGACCTTTCAAAAAACATTTAAAACATGCTGTGGACTTAGTTACCCTGTCCTTTCTCTCCTCAAGGGGTAAAGCCTCAGCCACCTCACATTTATATGACTTGTGGTTGCCTTCGCAAAATATGCATTCCTTGATTCCCTTTAATTTATTCTCAGAGGATGCATGTAGAGCTGACACTGTACCTGGGCTATTCCTTTTTGTGGAAACTTTGGTGCTGTGCCTGCCTTTGTCCCCTTGTTTACCATCCCACTGTGCAAACTCAACTCCCTCTCGTCTTGCTAATTCTGTGCCTAAAAGACTTAACATCTGCTGAAGGGGGATGTACACATGTTCTGCAGAGTGTCCCCTACTTAATTCAAGCAAAATTGAGCTAGGCAATTTAGACTCCAGTGTAGGAACCAACATTATACCATACCTTTCCATTCCTACACCCAAGTTGTCCAGGGACCTAGTTCTAATTTCAAATTCATCATATAACTGCCGTAACTCCTTGACACTATTAGGATTATTAACAGGAGGTATAGCTAAAAGTGCACGGAGGTGGCTTTTAATTAAGATCTCTGGCTTACCAAACCGTTTCTTTAATATATCCCAAGCCACATTATAATTAGCCTCTGTTAATGCTAATCCTGCTATAGTCTTTGCTGCCTCCCCTTCCAAGAGGGACCGCAAATAATTAAACTTCTCCACGGCACTTAACACTTGACTAGAATGAACTGCTGATTGAAAACTGTCTGCCCATCCTTGCCATTCCTGAATACTCCCAGAAAATGTTTTGAGTACAAGCCTCGGTAATTGAACTACAGATCTGTTAACCTTAACTTCACAAACATCATTTGTTGAGTGTTGTGTTTCATTATTAGACCTGGTCTCTAACTTACTGAGCTGCTAAACTCTTTTGCTCGGAGGCCTACTTTAATTATATCATCAATAATCTCTTCAAAGTAAATTATGTTATTTTCTATTTCATCCTCTTCTATAAGAGCCTCAATTTTAACAAACATCATTTGTTGAGTGTTGTGTTTCATTATTAGACCTGGTCTCTAACTGTACTGAGCTGCTAAACTCTTTTGCTCGGAGGCCTACTTTAATTATATCATCAATAATCTCTTCAAAGTAAATTATGTTATTTTCTATTTCATCCTCTTCTATAAGAGCCTCAATTTTAACATTTACCTCACTTAGAGCAACCTTTTTAGTTTCTAATATGGAAAGCTGCGCAGTCACTAAGCGTAAATCCTCTTGCTCTATGGCAGAATCTATAGTGGCAATGACCTTTGTAATTAGACCTTTGTAGGCGCTTCTCCTTTTTATAAATTTGTTCAATTCAGATGCACTCATCTTCA
Organism: Bathynomus jamesi; assembly: GCA_023014485.1. Lineage (NCBI taxonomy): Eukaryota > Metazoa > Arthropoda > Malacostraca > Isopoda > Cirolanidae > Bathynomus > Bathynomus jamesi. The sequence goes on from JAJOZX010003948.1 coordinate 402,485, forward strand.
ATGCAAACAACAATTGGGCTCAATGCCAAATGAGCTGAATTGGCAGAAATACTTAACCAAACTGATCAAACGCAAATTTTACTTTCAAATAAACTGAATTGCTGGTGGGGTACTAACCAAACACCAGTATGGAATACCAAATTTTCCACCCCAGGACCTTAATTCAATAATAACCAAATTAACCAAACCGATAAAATGTAGGCCAAAAACAACGACAGACGACTGGCCAAGTTTCGCAATTGGGCAACCAACTTTCTACCCTGGGACCTTAATTCAATAATAACCCAAAATTAACCAAACCGGTAAAATGTAGGCCAAAAACGACGACAGACGACTGGCCAAGTTTCGCAATTGGGCAACCAAACTTTCTACCCTGGGACCTTAATTCAATAATAACCCAAAATTAACCAAACCGGTAAAATGTAGGCCAAAAACGACGACAGACGACTGGCCAAGTTTAGCAATTGGGCGACCAAACTTTCTACCCTGGGACCTTAATTCAATAATAACCCAAAATTAACCAAACCGGTAAAATGTAGGCCAAAAACGACGACAGACGACTGGCCAAGTTTAGCAATTGGGCGACCAAACTTTCTACCCTGGGACCTTAATTCAATAATAACCCAAAATTAACCAAACCGGTAAAATGTAGGCCAAAAACGACGACAGACGACTGGCCAAGTTTAGCAATTGGGCGACCAAACTTTCTACCCTGGGACCTTAATCAATAATAACCCAAAATTAACCAAACCGGTAAAATGTAGGCCAAAAACGACGACAGACGACTGGCCAAGTTTCGCAATTGGGCGACCAAACTTTCTACCCTGGGACCTTAATTCAATAATACTGAACCCGTCTAGGCCTAACTTGGGCTACAATTTGCGCAATCAGAACTTTGCCGAAAAATAGTCACTGACTCAGTTTGGGGTAGAATCCGGTTCTGAAGGACCATGTTAATTTATTTATTTGTTGGGTTCAAAATCCCAGCTGAGCCGTGAACGGCCAAATTCTAAAGGGCCAGTGCTACCTACAGCCCAAGTTAAGCTAAAATTAAAACTTACGGATTTGAGATCCTATTAGGTCCTACCTCAGGGTTGCTGACTCGATGCGGGCCTACCTTAGACCTTTGTTACATGAATTTAATATAAACAAAAGGGGTACTATTTATGGTCTTCTTTCTCAACCTTGCAACAACAACGCAACCTGGACTATTGCACGATGCAACAATCTTGTATCTAAACAACCAAACTGAATTGCAAGAGAGCTCTCTAACAGACCACACCCTGTACGTACGACATCCCACAAACGAGTAGAAAGAACGCGCAGCGCCCCAAAATGATGCCAACAGTGTGACCAAACAATGATGCCACAAGAGCTCAAAAATGCTAGCTCTAAATTAAGTTAATTTTTCACTAACCTTACAATTATGAGATGGATATATATACACCTTAACTTAATATATACAAGCAATGCTGCATCAATCAGCTTAGTCATCATATCGCCTTGGGACAACAATGGTTCTTCCTCTTCTAGATTTTCTAACACTCCCCACCGAAGAGGCATTGTTGTCATTACCTTCTGCAAGGTTAGCCAAGCCTTCTCCATGAGGCTGTAACTCAAATGTTTCATCTTGACTATCTGTGTTTTTGCTGATTTCTAAAGCATAGAGTTTTTGTATAGGTCTCTTTAACTTTCCTCCTGAAGTCTTTACCAGTGCAGACCTAACTAAATTGTCTTTGCCAACAAACAACTCTTCAATTATGCCAAGCTTCCAGCATTGCCTTGGTCTTTCATCCCCAATCATTACCACTTCTCCCACCTTGATACAATTTGCATTGGAGCCCTTTACCTTGCCTGATGGGTAATAATTGAGTTCTGGCAAGTATTCCATCTGCCACCTCTTCCATAACTGATCTTGTAGCTCTTCAAGGTACCTGAACCGTCTGGTTAACTCTCCTTGAGTGCTCTGGATAGGCTGCAAGTCTTCTGGCACACTGGGGCTTGATGTTAATCGTTTACCACAAAGAAAATGATTTGGTGTCAATGGCTCTGCATCCTGCATACTGTTGTAAACAAAAGTGATAGGCCTACTGTTCACCATTGCTTCTACTTCACATAAAACAGTGCAGAATTCTTCTTTGCTCAAATGAGCATTAGCTAAAAGTTTCTTTAATGGACACTTTACACTTCTCACTAGCCTTTCCCAAAATCCTCCCCACCATGGTGCTCTCTCAACAATAAACCCCACTGTACCCCTTGGTGTGAAAAGTAGGATTGGAATCCTTCCTCTTTTAGCAAGGACCAAATTTCTTGGAGTTCCTTTGCAGCCTTTTTGAAGGTTTTTGCATTATCCGATATGATTTTATTTGGGAAACCCCTTCTGTTCACAAACCTTTTAAAGGCCAAAAGAAATACATCACTACTTAAATTGCTTACCAACTCCAAATGGATTGCTCTGGTGGTAGCACAGGTGAAAATACATATATAACCTTTGTTAGACTCCCCTCGCTCATACACATAGACTGGCCCTGCAAAGTCTACTCCCACTACATCAAATGGGGCAGTATAGACACACCGTTCTCTTGGAAGTGGAGCCACCTTTTCATAATAAGGCTTTGCACTCCAACGCTTGCAAACCACACATTTATGCACGACCTTTTTACTACTTGTCTAATTTTGGGAATCCAAAACTGTTGTCTGATCTCTATTATCACTTCTCTAACTCCAGCATGTAACAGCTTATGATGAGTATCCAGGATCAAAAGGTCCACAAAGTGCCCCCCAGAAGGTAGCAAAATTGGATGTCTTTTCTCCTCTGGAAGCCCAGAAAACTGTAGTCTACTTCCTACTCTCAATAAATCCTGATCCAAAAACACATCCAAACCCTTGAGCGCAGAATGTGTTGGTAGAACCTGTAATGGATGGCTGGTGAGCAATTCTCTCTCTTCACCAAATTTTTCCTTCTGCATATATACCACCCAGTATTTCCTGGCTTGCTGAATCTCATTACTGTTCAGAATTCCTTCCCTTCTTGTTTCTCCCTTAATGTTGTTGGTAAATCTATATACCCATGCTGTCACTCTTAACAATCTTTTCAGACTGCTAATGTCCTCAAGCCTCAATATGGGGTCCTGCTGCATAACTTGACAACTGTTCACAGCGCATTTTCTCACCTCACTCACCCATGCTTCTTCAGCCTGGCATTCTCCTACAATAGGCTGATTAGAAGGCCAGTTTTCACTTCCAAGTTTTAGCCACTCCGGCCCATTCCACCACAAACTTGACTGTGCAAGATCTTTCACTGAAATTCCTCGTGTTGGTAAATCAGCGGGGTTTTGGGTGCCTGGACAATGCTTCCATTGCTTGGGATCTGTGTGCGCTTGAATTTCCTCCACCCTATTGGCAACAAATGGTTTCCATTTCCTTGCCTGGCTTCTTAACCAGTGCCAAACTATAGTGGAGTCTGTCCAATAATAGCTTGGAATTTCAGAGAGGGTCAAAGACTTTTGCACTATAACTGCAAGCCGACTAGCAATAACTGCACCCATCAATTCCAACCTTGGAACAGAAAGCCTTTTCAAAGGTGCTACTCTGCTCTTTGCAGCAACCAACCTGCAACTTACTTCCTCTTGCAATGCGCCTCTTATATAAATACAAGTTGCATAGGCTTCCTCACTTGCATCACAAAAGATGTGCAGCTCCAAATTGTCTGGACTATTGTTCAACTCTCCAAAGTACCATCTTGGGATTTCAATGTCTCCAAGATGTGCCAATTCTTTGAACCAATATTTCCACCTTACCACCATATGATCAGGCAACTCTTGGTCCCAACCAAGTCCAATTTCCCAGAGGCTCTGAAACCAAATTTTTTACTTTATCACGAATGGAGCCAGGTATCCAAGAGGATCAAAGACCTTTGAAGCCAAACTAAGAGCTGTACGTTTTGTCCACCTTGTCTCATTCTCAGCCAGCTCTACTAAAGATTTCCCATTGAAGGTAAACAAATCATCATCTTGCTGCCAAACAATGCCTAGCACCTTTGCGTCTATTGCCCACAACTCCTTAATACCAGAATCCTCAATACTTTCTGCTGCATCAGGTACTACACAGGAATGACTCATAAACTCTTGTAATTGCGAATGATTGGTCTGCCATTTTCTAAGCTCCATGCCAGCCTCCCTCATTATAGCTCTAGCCTCCATGAATATCTGTTTAGCCATTTCTGTATTATCCACGGAACACAGCAAATCATCAACATAAAAATTTTCCTTATGTGTTCAATAGTGTTAGGATAGACTTCAGAATATTTCTTAAAATGGTACTGCATAGTAGCTGCCAAGAGAAATGGACTAGAGCTGAGGCCAAACAACACTGACTTCATTCTATATGCTTGAACCTTAGGTTCATTTTCCAACAAGTCTTTCGTATCCACCCACAGATACCTTACTGCATCTCTGTCCTCTGGTTTTAACTTTATCCGCAAAAAGGCTTGCTTCACATCTGCAGTCAATGCTACTCTACCAAACCTGAATCTCAGTAACAAGGAAAATAAATCTGCATTTAAATTTGGCCCAGCATCCAAACAGTCATTCAAGGACACACCACCTTTGTCCTTGGCTGAGCCATCAAAAACTACCCTCAGTTTGGTGGTAGTTTTGTCTCGCCGTACCACTGCATGGTGTGGCAGATAATGTGCCTCCTGGCTCACCAGCTCACCTTGCACCCTTTCAGCATAGCCCTCCCTTACATAACTTAGGATGGCCTCATTGTATTCAATTAACAACTCCTCATTTTTTCTTAGCCTGTACAATGAAGTCTCCAACCTCCGATTAGCTAGCTGAAGGTTTGAACCGGGTTTGCAAGAATCCTTCCATGGTAACCCAACTTCATAGCAACCATCTCTAAACCCAATCCCTTTTTCAAATTGCTCTAAAACATCATTGTTCACTGTACTTGCCTGTTTGTCCATTATGCCAATAGATTCAAGTTCCCAAAACGCTTTCAAATGCCTTTCCAGACCATGGCTGTTCTCCTCAATCTTAACAAAAAGAGCCTTAACTTCCATTTCATTGCAATAACTACCATGTAGCATCCAGCCTAGCTTACTTTCAATAGCTACCGGGCCTCGAGATGTGCGGACAATATTACCAGTGATGAAGTCCCAATAATAGTCAGCTCTAATCAAAAGACTAATATCTTCTGTTCCTTCAAACTTATTATTGCCCAAATTAATTCCTTTAACTTGCAATTCTTGGACACATGCCATATCTAAACAAGTAGTGACTGGAGCACAAAGTTCCTCAATCTCTACAGCTTGGACCTTGATAGTGGGACTTTGCGGTAACAACCCTTTAACCAGAACTTCTACCTTCTTAAATTTGGTTCGGTTTTGAACGGAACCCCCAAACCCAGAAATTCTTAAATTTTCCCTCTTAAGTTCTTTAAACTTCAATTTTCTGGAAATTCTGGTCTTAATAAAACTACACTGGCTACCACTATCAAACAACACTCTTACAGTAGCTTCTCCCTCATTCCCAATTAATAAGGCTGCAGTTGTTTGCAATAATCCCCCTTTACTTTTACTCCCTTGCCTAGCAGTGGCATGTGCCACTGATGTCTCTACTTCTGGGGTAGGCCTACTAGGAGTGTTTTCTCACAATAATGGCTGATGCCTACCATGACATTTTTTGCACAAAATTTTAAACTTACAAAACCTTGCTCTATGACCTTTCAAAAAACATTTAAAACATGCTGTGGACTTAGTTACCCTGTCCTTTCTCTCCTCAAGGGGTAAAGCCTCAGCCACCTCACATTTATATGACTTGTGGTTGCCTTCGCAAAATATGCATTCCTTGATTCCCTTTAATTTATTCTCAGAGGATGCATGTAGAGCTGACACTGTACCTGGGCTATTCCTTTTTGTGGAAACTTTGGTGCTGTGCCTGCCTTTGTCCCCTTGTTTACCATCCCACTGTGCAAACTCAACTCCCTCTCGTCTTGCTAATTCTGTGCCTAAAAGACTTAACATCTGCTGAAGGGGGATGTACACATGTTCTGCAGAGTGTCCCCTACTTAATTCAAGCAAAATTGAGCTAGGCAATTTAGACTCCAGTGTAGGAACCAACATTATACCATACCTTTCCATTCCTACACCCAAGTTGTCCAGGGACCTAGTTCTAATTTCAAATTCATCATATAACTGCCGTAACTCCTTGACACTATTAGGATTATTAACAGGAGGTATAGCTAAAAGTGCACGGAGGTGGCTTTTAATTAAGATCTCTGGCTTACCAAACCGTTTCTTTAATATATCCCAAGCCACATTATAATTAGCCTCTGTTAATGCTAATCCTGCTATAGTCTTTGCTGCCTCCCCTTCCAAGAGGGACCGCAAATAATTAAACTTCTCCACGGCACTTAACACTTGACTAGAATGAACTGCTGACTGAAAACTGTCTGCCCATCCTTGCCATTCCTGAATACTCCCAGAAAATGTTTTGAGTACAAGCCTCGGTAATTGAACTACAGATCTGTTAACCTTAACTTCACAAACATCATTTGTTGAGTGTTGTGTTTCATTATTAGACCTGGTCTCTAACTGTACTGAGCTGCTAAACTCTTTTGCTCGGAGGCCTACTTTAATTATATCATCAATAATCTCTTCAAAGTAAATTATGTTATTTTCTATTTCATCCTCTTCTATAAGAGCCTCAATTTTAACAAACATCATTTGTTGAGTGTTGTGTTTCATTATTAGACCTGGTCTCTAACTGTACTGAGCTGCTAAACTCTTTTGCTCGGAGGCCTACTTTAATTATATCATCAATAATCTCTTCAAAGTAAATTATGTTATTTTCTATTTCATCCTCTTCTATAAGAGCCTCAATTTTAACATTTACCTCACTTAGAGCAACCTTTTTAGTTTCTAATATGGAAAGCTGCGCAGTCACTAAGCGTAAATCCTCTTGCTCTATGGCAGAATCTATAGTGGCAATGACCTTTGTAATTAGACCTTTGTAGGCGCTTCTCCTTTTTATAAATTTGTTCAATTCAGATGCACTCATCTTCAATGCAAACAACAATTGGGCTCAATGCCAAATGAGCTGAATTGGCAGAAATACTTAACCAAACTGATCAAACGCAAATTTTACTTTCAAATAAACTGAATTGCTGGGTGGGGTACTAACCAAACACAGTATGGAATACCAAATTTTCCACCCAGGACCTTAATTCAATAATAACCCAAATTAACCAAACCGATAAAATGTAGGCCAAAAACAACGACAGACGACTGGCCAAGTTTCGCAATTGGGCAACCAACTTTCTACCCTGGGACCTTAATTCAATAATAACCCAAATTAACCAAACCGTAAAATGTAGGCCAAAAACGACGACAGACGACTGGCCAAGTTTAGCAATTGGGCAACCAAACTTTCTACCCTGGGACCTTAATTCAATAATAACCCAAAATTAACCAAACCGGTAAAATGTAGGCCAAAAACGACGACAGACGACTGGCCAAGTTTAGCAATTGGGCAACCAAACTTTCTACCCTGGGACCTTAATCCAATAATAACCCAAAATTAACCAAACCGGTAAAATGTAGGCCAAAAACGACGACAGACGACTGGCCAAGTTTAGCAATTGGGCAACCAAACTTTCTACCCTGGGACCTTAATCAATAATAACCCAAAATTAACCAAACCGGTAAAATGTAGGCCAAAAACGACGACAGACGACTGGCCAAGTTTAGCAATTGGGCGACCAAACTTTCTACCCTGGGACCTTAATCCAATAATAACCCAAAATTAACCAAACCGGTAAAATGTAGGCCAAAAACGACGACAGACGACTGGCCAAGTTTCGCAATTGGGCGACCAAACTTTCTACCCTGGGACCTTAATTCAATAATACTGAACCCGTCTAGGCCTAACTTGGGCTACAATTTGCGCAATCAGAACTTTGCCGAAAAATAGTCACTGACTCAGTTTTGGGGTAGAATCCGGTTCTGAAGGACCATGTTAATTTATTTATTTGTTGGGTTCAAAATCCCAGCTGAGCCGTGAACGGCCAAATTCTAAATAAGGGCCAGTGCTACCTACAGCCCAAGTTAAGCTAAAATTAAAACTTACGGATTTGAGATCCTATTAGGTCCTACCTCAGGGTTGCTGACTCGATGCGGGCCTACCTTAGACCTTTGTTACATGAATTTAATATAAACAAAAGGGGTACTATTTATGGTCTTCTTTCTCAACCTTGCAACAACAACGCAACCTGGACTATTGCACGATGCAACAATCTTGTATCTAAACAACCAAACTGAATTGCAAGAGAGCTCTCTAACAGACCACACCCTGTACGTACGACATCCCACAAACGAGTAGAAAGAACGCGCAGCGCCCCAAAATGATGCCAACAGTGTGACCAAACAATGATGCCACAAGAGCTCAAAAATGCTAGCTCTAAATTAAGTTAACTTTTCACTAACCTTACAATTATGAGATGGATATATACACTTAACTTAATATATACAAGCAATGCTGCATCAATCAGCTTAGTCATCATATCGCCTTGGGACAACAATGGTTCTTCCTCTTCTAGATTTTCTAACACTCCCCACCGAAGAGGCATTGTTGTCATTACCTTCTGCAAGGTTAGCCAAGCCTTCTCCATGAGGCTGTAACTCAAATGTTTCATCTTGACTATCTGTGTTTTTGCTGATTTCTAAAGCATAGCATAGAGTTTTTGTATAGGTCTCTTTAACTTTCCTCCTGAAGTCTTTACCAGTGCAGACCTAACTAAATTGTCTTTGCAACAAACAACTCTTCAATTATGCCAAGCTTCCAGCATTGCCTTGGTCTTTCATCCCCAATCATTACCACTTCTCCCACCTTGATACAATTTGCATTGGAGCCCTTTACCTTGCCTGATGGGTAATATTGAGTTCTGGCAAGTATTCCATCTGCCACCTCTTCCATAACTGATCTTGTAGCTCTTCAAGGTACCTGAACGTCTGGTTAAACTCTCCTTGAGTGCTCTGGATAGGCTGCAAGTCTTCTGGCACACTGGGGCTTGATGTTAATCGTTTACCACAAAGAAAATGATTTGGTGTCAATGGCTCTGCATCCTGCATATTGTTGTAAACAAAAGTGATAGGCCTACTGTTCACCATTGCTTCTACTTCACATAAAACAGTGCAGAATTCTTCTTTGCTCAAATGAGCATTAGCTAAAAGTTTCTTTAATGGACACTTTACACTTCTCACTAGCCTTTCCCAAATCCTCCCCACCATGGTGCTCTCTCAACAATAACCCCACTGTACCCCTTGGTGTGAAAGTAGGATTGGAATCCTTCCTCTTTTAGCAAGGACCAAATTTCTTGGAGTTCCTTTGCAGCCTTTTTGAAGGTTTTTGCATTATCCGATATGATTTTATTTGGGAAACCCCTTCTGTTCACAAACCTTTTAAAGGCCAAAAGAAATACATCACTACTTAAATTGCTTACCAACTCCAAATGGATTGCTCTGGTGGTAGCACAGGTGAAAATACATATATAACCTTTGTTAGACTCCCTCGCTCATACACATAGACTGGCCCTGCAAAGTCTACTCCCACTACATCAAATGGGGCAGTATAGACACACCGTTCTCTTGGAAGTGGAGCCACCTTTTCATAATAAGGCTTTGCACTCCAACGCTTGCAAACCACACATTTATGCACGACCTTTTTTACTACTTGTCTAATTTTGGGAATCCAAAACTGTTGTCTGATCTCTATTATCACTTCTCTAACTCCAGCATGTAACAGCTTATGATGAGTATCCAGGATCAAAAGGTCCACAAAGTGCCCCCCAGAAGGTAGCAAAATTGGATGTCTTTTCTCCTCTGGAAGCCCAGAAAACTGTAGTCTACTTCCTACTCTCAATAAATCCTGATCCAAAAACACATCCAAACCCTTGAGCGCAGAATGTGTTGGTAGAACCTGTAATGGATGGCTGGTGAGCAATTCTCTCTCTTCACCAAATTTTTCCTTCTGCATATATACCACCCAGTATTTCCTGGCTTGCTGAATCTCATTACTGTTCAGAATTCCTTCCCTTCTTGTTTTCCCTTAATGTTGTTGGTAAATCTATATACCCATGCTGTCACTCTTAACAATCTTTTCAGACTGCTAATGTCCTCAAGCCTCAATATGGGGTCCTGCTGCATAACTTGACAACTGTTCACAGCGCATTTTCTCACCTCACTCACCCATGCTTCTTCAGCCTGGCATTCTCCTACAATAGGCTGATTAGAAGGCCAGTTTTCACTTCCAAGTTTTAGCCACTCCGGCCCATTCCACCACAAACTTGACTGTGCAAGATCTTTCACTGAAATTCCTCGTGTTGGTAAATCAGCGGGGTTTTGGGTGCCTGGACAATGCTTCCATTGCTTGGGATCTGTGTGCGCTTGAATTTCCTCCACCCTATTGGCAACAAATGGTTTCCATTTCCTTGCCTGGCTTCTTAACCAGTGCCAAACTATAGTGGAGTCTGTCCAATAATAGCTTGGAATTTCAGAGAGGGTCAAAGACTTTTGCACTATAACTGCAAGCCGACTAGCAATAACTGCACCCATCAATTCCAACCTTGGAACAGAAAGCCTTTTCAAAGGTGCTACTCTGCTCTTTGCAGCAACCAACCTGCAACTTACTTCCTCTTGCAATGCGCCTCTTATATAAATACAAGTTGCATAGGCTTCCTCACTTGCATCACAAAAGATGTGCAGCTCCAAATTGTCTGGACTATTGTTCAACTCTCCAAAGTACCATCTTGGGATTTCAATGTCTCCAAGATGTGCCAATTCTTTGAACCAATATTTCCACCTTACCACCATATGATCAGGCAACTCTTGGTCCCAACCAAGTCCAATTTCCCAGAGGCTCTGAAACCAAATTTTTACTTTATCACGAATGGAGCCAGGTATCCAAGAGGATCAAAGACCTTTGAAGCCAAACTAAGAGCTGTACGTTTTGTCCACCTTGTCTCATTCTCAGCCAGCTCTACTAAAGATTTCCCATTGAAGGTAAACAAATCATCATCTTGCTGCCAAACAATGCCTAGCACCTTTGCGTCTATTGCCCACAACTCCTTAATACCAGAATCCTCAATACTTTCTGCTGCATCAGGTACTACACAGGAATGACTCATAAACTCTTGTAATTGCGAATGATTGGTCTGCCATTTTCTAAGCTCCATGCCAGCCTCCCTCATTATAGCTCTAGCCTCCATGAATATCTGTTTAGCCATTTCTGTATTATCCACGGAACACAGCAAATCATCAACATAAAAATTTTTCCTTATGTGTTCAATAGTGTTAGGATAGACTTCAGAATATTTCTTAAAATGGTACTGCATAGTAGCTGCCAAGAGAAATGGACTAGAGCTGAGGCCAAACAACACTGACTTCATTCTATATGCTTGAACCTTAGGTTCATTTTCCAACAAGTCTTTCGTATCCACCCACAGATACCTTACTGCATCTCTGTCCTCTGGTTTTAACTTTATCCGCAAAAAGGCTTGCTTCACATCTGCAGTCAATGCTACTCTACCAAACCTGAATCTCAGTAACAAGGAAAATAAATCTGCATTTAAATTTGGCCCAGCATCCAAACAGTCATTCAAGGACACACCACCTTTGTCCTTGGCTGAGCCATCAAAAACTACCCTCAGTTTGGTGGTAGTTTTGTCTCGCCGTACCACTGCATGGTGTGGCAGATAATGTGCCTCCTGGCTCACCAGCTCACCTTGCACCCTTTCAGCATAGCCCTCCCTTACATAACTTAGGATGGCCTCATTGTATTCAATTAACAACTCCTCATTTTTTCTTAGCCTGTACAATGAAGTCTCCAACCTCCGATTAGCTAGCTGAAGGTTTGAACCGGGTTTGCAAGAATCCTTCCATGGTACCCAACTTCATAGCAACCATCTCTAAACCCAATCCCTTTTTCAAATTGCTCTAAAACATCATTGTTCACTGTACTTGCCTGTTTGTCCTTTATGCCAATAGATTCAAGTTCCCAAAACGCTTTCAAATGCCTTTCCAGACCATGGCTGTTCTCCTCAATCTTAACAAAAAGAGCCTTAACTTCCATTTCATTGCAATAACTACCATGTAGCATCCAGCCTAGCTTACTTTCAATAGCTACCGGGCCTCGAGATGTGCGGACAATATTACCAGTGATGAAGTCCCAATAATAGTCAGCTCTAATCAAAAGACTAATATCTTCTGTTCCTTCAAACTTATTATTGCCCAAATTAATTCCTTTAACTTGCAATTCTTGGACACATGCCATATCTAAACAAGTAGTGACTGGAGCACAAAGTTCCTCAATCTCTACAGCTTGGACCTTGATAGTGGGACTTTGCGGTAACAACCCTTTAACCAGAACTTCTACCTTCTTAAATTTGGTTCGGTTTTGAACGGAACCCCCAAACCCAGAAATTCTTAAATTTTCCCTCTTAAGTTCTTTAAACTTCAATTTTCTGGAAATTCTGGTCTTAATAAAACTACACTGGCTACCACTATCAAACAACACTCTTACAGTAGCTTCTCCCTCATTCCCAATTAATAAGGCTGCAGTTGTTTGCAATAATCCCCCTTTACTTTTACTCCCTTGCATAGCAGTGGCATGTGCCACTGATGTCTCTACTTCTGGGGTAGGCCTACTAGGAGTGTTTTCTCACAATAATGGCTGATGCCTACCATGACATTTTTTGCACAAAATTTTAAACTTACAAAACCTTGCTCTATGACCTTTCAAAAAACATTTAAAACATGCTGTGGACTTAGTTACCCTGTCCTTTCTCTCCTCAAGGGGTAAAGCCTCAGCCACCTCACATTTATATGACTTGTGGTTGCCTTCGCAAAATATGCATTCCTTGATTCCCTTTAATTTATTCTCAGAGGATGCATGTAGAGCTGACACTGTACCTGGGCTATTCCTTTTTGTGGAAACTTTGGTGCTGTGCCTGCCTTTGTCCCCTTGTTTACCATCCCACTGTGCAAACTCAACTCCCTCTCGTCTTGCTAATTCTGTGCCTAAAAGACTTAACATCTGCTGAAGGGGGATGTACACATGTTCTGCAGAGTGTCCCCTACTTAATTCAAGCAAAATTGAGCTAGGCAATTTAGACTCCAGTGTAGGAACCAACATTATACCATACCTTTCCATTCCTACACCCAAGTTGTCCAGGGACCTAGTTCTAATTTCAAATTCATCATATAACTGCCGTAACTCCTTGACACTATTAGGATTATTAACAGGAGGTATAGCTAAAAGTGCACGGAGGTGGCTTTTAATTAAGATCTCTGGCTTACCAAACCGTTTCTTTAATATATCCCAAGCCACATTATAATTAGCCTCTGTTAATGCTAATCCTGCTATAGTCTTTGCTGCCTCCCCTTCCAAGAGGGACCGCAAATAATTAAACTTCTCCACGGCACTTAACACTTGACTAGAATGAACTGCTGATTGAAAACTGTCTGCCCATCCTTGCCATTCCTGAATACTCCCAGAAAATGTTTTGAGTACAAGCCTCGGTAATTGAACTACAGATCTGTTAACCTTAACTTCACAAACATCATTTGTTGAGTGTTGTGTTTCATTATTAGACCTGGTCTCTAACTTTACTGAGCTGCTAAACTCTTTTGCTCGGAGGCCTACTTTAATTATATCATCAATAATCTCTTCAAAGTAAATTATGTTATTTTCTATTTCATCCTCTTCTATAAGAGCCTCAATTTTAACAAACATCATTTGTTGAGTGTTGTGTTTCATTATTAGACCTGGTCTCTAACTGTACTGAGCTGCTAAACTCTTTTGCTCGGAGGCCTACTTTAATTATATCATCAATAATCTCTTCAAAGTAAATTATGTTATTTTCTATTTCATCCTCTTCTATAAGAGCCTCAATTTTAACAAACATCATTTGTTGAGTGTTGTGTTTCATTATTAGACCTGGTCTCTAACTGTACTGAGCTGCTAAACTCTTTTGCTCGGAGGCCTACTTTAATTATATCATCAATAATCTCTTCAAAGTAAATTATGTTATTTTCTATTTCATCCTCTTCTATAAGAGCCTCAATTTTAACATTTACCTCACTTAGAGCAACCTTTTTAGTTTCTAATATGGAAAGCTGCGCAGTCACTAAGCGTAAATCCTCTTGCTCTATGGCAGAATCTATAGTGGCAATGACCTTTGTAATTAGACCTTTGTAGGCGCTTCTCCTTTTTATAAATTTGTTCAATTCAGATGCACTCATCTTCAATGCAAACAACAATTGGGCTCAATGCCAAATGAGCTGAATTGGCAGAAATACTTAACCAAACTGATCAAACGCAAATTTTACTTTCAAATAAACTGAATTGCTGGTGGGGTACTAACCAACACCAGTATGGAATACCAAATTTTCCACCCAGGACCTTAATTCAATAATAACCAAATTAACCAAACGTAAAATGTAGGCCAAAAACAACGACAGACAACTGGCCAAGTTTCGCAATTGGGCAACCAAACTTTCTACCCTGGGACCTTAATTCAATAATAACCCAAAATTAACCAAACCGGTAAAATGTAGGCCAAAACAACGACAGACGACTGGCCAAGTTTCGCAATTGGGCAACCAAACTTTCTACCCTGGGACCTTAATTCAATAATAACCCAAAATTAACCAAACCGGTAAAATGTAGGCCAAAACGACGACAGACGACTGGCCAAGTTTAGCAATTGGGCGACCAAACTTTCTACCCTGGGACCTTAATTCAATAATAACCCAAAATTAACCAAACCGGTAAAATGTAGGCCAAAACGACGACAGACGACTGGCCAAGTTTCGCAATTGGGCAACCAAACTTTCTACCCTGGGACCTTAATTCAATAATAACCCAAAATTAACCAAACCGGTAAAATGTAGGCCAAAACGACGACAGACGACTGGCCAAGTTTAGCAATTGGGCGACCAAACTTTCTACCCTGGGACCTTAATTCAATAATAACCCAAAATTAACCAAACCGGTAAAATGTAGGCCAAAAACAACGACAGACGACTGGCCAAGTTTCGCAATTGGGCGACCAAACTTTTACCCTGGGACCTTAATTCAATAATACTCCCGTCTAGGCCTAACTTGGGCTACAATTTGCAATCAGAACTTTGCCGAAAAATAGTCACTGACTCAGTTTGGGGTAGAATCCGGTTCTGAAGGACCATGTTATTTATTTATTTGTTGGGTTCAAAATCCCAGCTGAGCCGTGAACGGCCAAATTCTAAAGGGCCAGTTCTACCTACAGCCCAAGTTAAGCTAAAATTAAAACTTACGGATTTGAGATCCTATTAGGTCCTACCTCAGGGTTGCTGACTCGATGCGGGCCTACCTTAGACCTTTGTTACATGAATTTAATATAAACAAAAGGGGTACTATTTATGGTCTTCTTTCTCAACCTTGCAACAACAACGCAACCTGGACTATTGCACGATGCAACAATCTTGTATCTAAACAACCAAACTGAATTGCAAGAGAGCTCTCTAACAGACCACACCCTGTACGTACGACATCCCACAAACGAGTAGAAAGAACGCGCAGCGCCCCAAAATGATGCCAACAGTGTGACCAAACAATGATGCCACAAGAGCTCAAAAATGCTAGCTCTAAATTAAGTTAATTTTCACTAACCTTACAATTATGAGATGGATATATATACACCTTAACTTAATATATACAAGCAATGCTGCATCAATCAGCTTAGTCATCATATCGCCTTGGGACAACAATGGTTCTTCCTCTTCTAGATTTTCTAACACTCCCCACCGAAGAGGCATTGTTGTCATTACCTTCTGCAAGGTTAGCCAAGCCTTCTCCATGAGGCTGTAACTCAAATGTTTCATCTTGACTATCTGTGTTTTTGCTGATTTCTAAAGCATAGAGTTTTTGTATAGGTCTCTTTAACTTTCCTCCTGAAGTCTTTACCAGTGCAGACCTAACTAAATTGTCTTTGCCAACAAACAACTCTTCAATTATGCCAAGCTTCCAGCATTGCCTTGGTCTTTCATCCCCAATCATTACCACTTCTCCCACCTTGATACAATTTGCATTGGAGCCCTTTACCTTGCCTGATGGGTAATAATTGAGTTCTGGCAAGTATTCCATCTGCCACCTCTTCCATAACTGATCTTGTAGCTCTTCAAGGTACCTGAACCGTCTGGTTAACTCTCCTTGAGTGCTCTGGATAGGCTGCAAGTCTTCTGGCACACTGGGGCTTGATGTTAATCGTTTACCACAAAGAAAATGATTTGGTGTCAATGGCTCTGCATCCTGCATACTGTTGTAAACAAAAGTGATAGGCCTACTGTTCACCATTGCTTCTACTTCACATAAAACAGTGCAGAATTCTTCTTTGCTCAAATGAGCATTAGCTAAAAGTTTCTTTAATGGACACTTTACACTTCTCACTAGCCTTTCCCAAAATCCTCCCCACCATGGTGCTCTCTCAACAATAAACTCCCACTGTACCCCTTGGTGTGAAAAGTAGGATTGGAATCCTTCCTCTTTTAGCAAGGACCAAATTTCTTGGAGTTCCTTTGCAGCCTTTTTGAAGGTTTTTGCATTATCCGATATGATTTTATTTGGGAAACCCCTTCTGTTCACAAACCTTTTAAAGGCCAAAAGAAATACATCACTACTTAAGTTGCTTACCAACTCCAAATGGATTGCTCTGGTGGTAGCACAGGTGAAAAGACATATATAACCTTTGTTAGACTCCCCTCGCTCATACACATAGACTGGCCCTGCAAAGTCTACTCCCACTACATCAAATGGGGCAGTATAGACACACCGTTCTCTTGGAAGTGGAGCCACCTTTTCATAATAAGGCTTTGCACTCCAACGCTTGCAAACCACACATTTATGCACGACCTTTTTTACTACTTGTCTAATTTTGGGAATCCAAAACTGTTGTCTGATCTCTATTATCACTTCTCTAACTCCAGCATGTAACAGCTTATGATGAGTATCCAGGATCAAAAGGTCCACAAAGTGCCCCCAGAAGGTAGCAAAATTGGATGTCTTTTCTCCTCTGGAAGCCCAGAAAACTGTAGTCTACCTCCTACTCTCAATAAATCCTGATCCAAAAACACATCCAAACCCTTGAGCGCAGAATGTGTTGGTAGAACCTGTAATGGATGGCTGGTGAGCAATTCTCTCTCTTCACCAAATTTTTCCTTCTGCATATATACCACCCAGTATTTCCTGGCTTGCTGAATCTCATTACTGTTCAGAATTCCTTCCCTTCTTGTTTTCCCTTAATGTTGTTGGTAAATCTATATACCCATGCTGTCACTCTTAACAATCTTTTCAGACTGCTAATGTCCTCAAGCCTCAATATGGGGTCCTGCTGCATAACTTGACAACTGTTCACAGCGCATTTTCTCACCTCACTCACCCATGCTTCTTCAGCCTGGCATTCTCCTACAATAGGCTGATTAGAAGGCCAGTTTTCACTTCCAAGTTTTAGCCACTCCGGCCCATTCCACCACAAACTTGACTGTGCAAGATCTTTCACTGAAATTCCTCGTGTTGGTAAATCAGCGGGGTTTTGGGTGCCTGGACAATGCTTCCATTGCTTGGGATCTGTGTGCGCTTGAATTTCCTCCACCCTATTGGCAACAAATGGTTTCCATTTCCTTGCCTGGCTTCTTAACCAGTGCCAAACTATAGTGGAGTCTGTCCAATAATAGCTTGGAATTTCAGAGGGCCAAAGACTTTTGCACTATAACTGCAAGCCGACTAGCAATAACTGCACCCATCAATTCCAACCTTGGAACAGAAAGCCTTTTCAAAGGTGCTACTCTGCTCTTTGCAGCAACCAACCTGCAACTTACTTCCTCTTGCAATGCGCCTCTTATATAAATACAAGTTGCATAGGCTTCCTCACTTGCATCACAAAAGATGTGCAGCTCCAAATTGTCTGGACTATTGTTCAACTCTCCAAAGTACCATCTTGGGATTTCAATGTCTCCAAGATGTGCCAATTCTTTGAACCAATATTTCCACCTTACCACCATATGATCAGGTAACTCTTGGTCCCAACCAAGTCCAATTTCCCAGAGGCTCTGAAACCAAATTTTTACTTTATCACAAATGGAGCCAGGAATCCAAGAGGATCAAAGACCTTTGAAGCCAAACTAAGAGCTGTACGTTTTGTCCACCTTGTCTCATTCTCAGCCAGCTCTACTAAAGATTTCCCATTGAAGGTAAACAAATCATCATCTTGCTGCCAAACAATGCCTAGCACCTTTGCGTCTATTGCCCACAACTCCTTAATACCAGAATCCTCAATACTTTCTGCTGCATCAGGTACTACACAGGAATGACTCATAAACTCTTGTAATTGCGAATGATTGGTCTGCCATTTTCTAAGCTCCATGCCAGCCTCCCTCATTATAGCTCTAGCCTCCATGAATATCTGTTTAGCCATTTCTGTATTATCCACGGAACACAGCAAATCATCAACATAAAAATTTTTCCTTATGTGTTCAATAGTGTTAGGATAGACTTCAGAATATTTCTTAAAATGGTACTGCATAGTAGCTGCCAAGAGAAATGGACTAGAGCTGAGGCCAAACAACACTGACTTCATTCTATATGCTTGAACCTTAGGTTCATTTTCCAACAAGTCTTTCGTATCCACCCACAGATACCTTACTGCATCTCTGTCCTCTGGTTTTAACTTTATCCGCAAAAAGGCTTGCTTCACATCTGCAGTCAATGCTACTCTACCAAACCTGAATCTCAGTAACAAGGAAAATAAATCTGCATTTAAATTTGGCCCAGCATCCAAACAGTCATTCAAGGACACACCACCTTTGTCCTTGGCTGAGCCATCAAAAACTACCCTCAGTTTGGTGGTAGTTTTGTCTCGCCGTACCACTGCATGGTGTGGCAGATAATGTGCCTCCTGGCTCACCAGCTCACCTTGCACCCTTTCAGCATAGCCCTCCCTTACATAACTTAGGATGGCCTCATTGTATTCAATTAACAACTCCTCATTTTTTCTTAGCCTGTACAATGAAGTCTCCAACCTCCGATTAGCTAGCTGAAGGTTTGAACCGGGTTTGCAAGAATCCTTCCATGGTAGGCCAACTTCATAGCAACCATCTCTAAACCCAATCCCTTTTTCAAATTGCTCTAAAACATCATTGTTCACTGTACTTGCCTGTTTGTCCTTTATGCCAATAGATTCAAGTTCCCAAAACGCTTTCAAATGCCTTTCCAGACCATGGCTGTTCTCCTCAATCTTAACAAAAAGAGCCTTAACTTCCATTTCATTGCAATAACTACCATGTAGCATCCAGCCTAGCTTACTTTCAATAGCTACCGGGCCGAGATGTGCGGACAATATTACCAGTGATGAAGTCCCAATAATAGTCAGCTCCAATCAAAAGACTAATATCTTCTGTTCCTTCAAACTTATTATTGCCCAAATTAATTCCTTTAACTTGCAATTCTTGGACACATGCCATATCTAAACAAGTAGTGACTGGAGCACAAAGTTCCTCAATCTCTACAGCTTGGACCTTGATAGTGGGACTTTGCGGTAACAACCCTTTAACCAGAACTTCTACCTTCTTAAATTTGGTTCGGTTTTGAACGGAACCCCCAAACCCAGAAATTCTTAAATTTTCCCTCTTAAGTTCTTTAAACTTCAATTTTCTGGAAATTCTGGTCTTAATAAAACTACACTGGCTACCACTATCAAACAACACTCTTACAGTAGCTTCTCCCTCATTCCCAATTAATAAGGCTGCAGTTGTTTGCAATAATCCCCCTTTACTTTTACTCCCTTGCATAGCAGTGGCATGTGCCACTGATGTCTCTACTTCTGGGGTAGGCCTACTAGGAGTGTTTTCACACAATAATGGCTGATGCCTACCATGACATTTTTTGCACAAAATTTTAAACTTACAAAACCTTGCTCTATGACCTTTCAAAAAACATTTAAAACATGCTGTGGACTTAGTTACCCTGTCCTTTCTCTCCTCAAGGGGTAAAGCCTCAGCCACCTCACATTTATATGACTTGTGGTTGCCTTCGCAAAATATGCATTCCTTGATTCCCTTTAATTTATTCTCAGAGGATGCATGTAGAGCTGACACTGTACCTGGGCTATTCCTTTTTGTGGAAACTTTGGTGCTGTGCCTGCCTTTGTCCCCTTGTTTACCATCCCACTGTGCAAACTCAACTCCCTCTCGTCTTGCTAATTCTGTGCCTAAAAGACTTAACATCTGCTGAAGGGGGATGTACACATGTTCTGCAGAGTGTCCCCTACTTAATTCAAGCAAAATTGAGCTAGGCAATTTAGACTCCAGTGTAGGAACCAACATTATACCATACCTTTCCATTCCTACACCCAAGTTGTCCAGGGACCTAGTTCTAATTTCAAATTCATCATATAACTGCCGTAACTCCTTGACACTATTAGGATTATTAACAGGAGGTATAGCTAAAAGTGCACGGAGGTGGCTTTTAATTAAGATCTCTGGCTTACCAAACCGTTTCTTTAATATATCCCAAGCCACATTATAATTAGCCTCTGTTAATGCTAATCCTGCTATAGTCTTTGCTGCCTCCCTTCCAAGAGGGACCGCAAATAATTAAACTTCTCCACGGCACTTAACACTTGACTAGAATGAACTGCTGATTGAAAACTGTCTGCCCATCCTTGCCATTCCTGAATACTCCCAGAAAATGTTTTGAGTACAAGCCTCGGTAATTGAACTACAGATCTGTTAACCTTAACTTCACAAACATCATTTGTTGAGTGTTGTGTTTCATTATTAGACCTGGTCTCTAACTGTACTGAGCTGCTAAACTCTTTGCTCGGAGGCCTACTTTAATTATATCATCAATAATCTCTTCAAAGTAAATTATGTTATTTTCTATTTCATCCTCTTCTATAAGAGCCTCAATTTAACAAACATCATTTGTTGAGTGTTGTGTTTCATTATTAGACCTGGTCTCTAACTGTACTGAGCTGCTAAACTCTTTTGCTCGGAGGCCTACTTTAATTATATCATCAATAATCTCTTCAAAGTAAATTATGTTATTTTCTATTTCATCCTTTCTATAAGAGCCTCAATTTTAACATTTACCTCACTTAGAGCAACCTTTTTAGTTTCTAATATGGAAAGCTGCGCAGTCACTAAGCGTAAATCCTCTTGCTCTATGGCAGAATCTATAGTGGCAATGACCTTTGTAATTAGACCTTTGTAGGCGCTTCTCCTTTTTATAAATTTGTTCAATTCAGATGCACTCATCTTCAATGCAAACAACAATTGGGCTCAATGCCAAATGAGCTGAATTGGCAGAAATACTTAACCAAACTGATCAAACGCAAATTTTACTTTCAAATAAACTGAATTGCTGGGTGGGGTACTAACCAAACACCAGTATGGAATACCAAATTTCCACCCCAGGACCTTAATTCAATAATAACCCAAATTAACCAAACCGATAAAATGTAGGCCAAAAACAACGACAGACGACTGGCCAAGTTTCGCATTGGGCAACCAACTTTCTACCCTGGGACCTTAATTCAATAATAACCCAAAATTAACCAAACCGGTAAAATGTAGGCCAAAAACGACGACAGACGACTGGCCAAGTTTAGCAATTGGGCAACCAAACTTTCTACCCTGGGACCTTAATTCAATAATAACCCAAAATTAACCAAACCGGTAAAATGTAGGCCAAAAACGACGACAGACGACTGGCCAAGTTTAGCAATTGGGCGACCAAACTTTCTACCCTGGGAACCTTAATCCAATAATAACCCAAAATTAACCAAACCGGTAAAATGTAGGCCAAAAACGACGACAGACGACTGGCCAAGTTTAGCAATTGGGCAACCAAACTTTCTACCCTGGGACCTTAATTCAATAATAACCCAAAATTAACCAAACCGGTAAAATGTAGGCCAAAAACGACGACAGACGACTGGCCAAGTTTAGCAATTGGGCGACCAAACTTTCTACCCTGGGACCTTAATCCAATAATAACCCAAAATTAACCAAACCGGTAAAATGTAGGCCAAAACGACGACAGACGACTGGCCAAGTTTCGCAATTGGGCGACCAAACTTTCTACCCTGGGACCTTAATTCAATAATACTGAACCCGTCTAGGCCTAACTT
Organism: Bathynomus jamesi; assembly: GCA_023014485.1. Taxonomy (NCBI): domain Eukaryota; kingdom Metazoa; phylum Arthropoda; class Malacostraca; order Isopoda; family Cirolanidae; genus Bathynomus; species Bathynomus jamesi. The sequence continues at coordinate 424,709 of JAJOZX010003948.1, forward strand.
GGGCTACAATTTGCGCAATCAGAACTTTGCCGAAAAATAGTCACTGACTCAGTTTGGGGTAGAATCCGGTTCTGAAGGACCATGTTAATTTATTTATTTGTTGGGTTCAAAATCCCAGCTGAGCCGTGAACGGCCAAATTCTAAAGGGCCAGTGCTACCTACAGCCCAAGTTAAGCTAAATTAAAACTTACGGATTTGAGATCCTATTAGGTCCTACCTCAGGGTTGCTGACTCGATGCGGGCCTACCTTAGACCTTTGTTACATGAATTTAATATAAACAAAAGGGGTACTATTTATGGTCTTCTTTCTCAACCTTGCAACAACAACGCAACCTGGACTATTGCACGATGCAACAATCTTGTATCTAAACAACCAAACTGAATTGCAAGAGAGCTCTCTAACAGACCACACCCTGTACGTACGACATCCCACAAACGAGTAGAAAGAACGCGCAGCGCCCCAAAATGATGCCACAGTGTGACCAAACAATGATGCCACAAGAGCTCAAAAATGCTAGCTCTAAATTAAGTTAATTTTTCACTAACCTTACAATTATGAGATGGATATATATACACCTTAACTTAATATATACAAGCAATGCTGCATCAATCAGCTTAGTCATCATATCGCCTTGGGACAACAATGGTTCTTCCTCTTCTAGATTTTCTAACACTCCCCACCGAAGAGGCATTGTTGTCATTACCTTCTGCAAGGTTAGCCAAGCCTTCTCCATGAGGCTGTAACTCAAATGTTTCATCTTGACTATCTGTGTTTTTGCTGATTTCTAAAGCATAGAGTTTTTGTATAGGTCTCTTTAACTTTCCTCCTGAAGTCTTTACCAGTGCAGACCTAACTAAATTGTCTTTGCCAACAAACAACTCTTCAATTATGCCAAGCTTCCAGCATTGCCTTGGTCTTTCATCCCAATCATTACCACTTCTCCCACCTTGATACAATTTGCATGGAGCCCTTTACCTTGCCTGATGGGTAATAATTGAGTTCTGGCAAGTATTCCATCTGCCACCTCTTCCATAACTGATCTTGTAGCTCTTCAAGGTACCTGAACCGTCTGGTTAACTCTCCTTGAGTGCTCTGGATAGGCTGCAAGTCTTCTGGCACACTGGGGCTTGATGTTAATCGTTTACCACAAAGAAAATGATTTGGTGTCAATGGCTCTGCATCCTGCATATGTTGTAAACAAAAGTGATAGGCCTACTGTTCACCATTGCTTCTACTTCACATAAAACAGTGCAGAATTCTTCTTTGCTCAAATGAGCATTAGCTAAAAGTTTCTTTAATGGACACTTTACACTTCTCACTAGCCTTTCCCAAAATCCTCCCCACCATGGTGCTCTCTCAACAATAAACCCCACTGTACCCCTTGGTGTGAAAAGTAGGATTGGAATCCTTCCTCTTTTAGCAAGGACCAAATTTCTTGGAGTTCCTTTGCAGCCTTTTGAAGGTTTTTGCATTATCCGATATGATTTTATTTGGGAAACCCCTTCTGTTCAAAACCTTTTAAAGGCCAAAAGAAATACATCACTACTTAAATTGCTTACCAACTCCAAATGGATTGCTCTGGTGGTAGCACAGGTGAAAATACATATATAACCTTTGTTAGACTCCCTCGCTCATACACATAGACTGGCCCTGCAAAGTCTACTCCCACTACATCAAATGGGGCAGTATAGACACACCGTTCTCTTGGAAGTGGAGCCACCTTTTCATAATAAGGCTTTGCACTCCAACGCTTGCAAACCACACATTTATGCACGACCTTTTTACTACTTGTCTAATTTGGGAATCCAAAACTGTTGTCTGATCTCTATTATCACTTCTCTAACTCCAGCATGTAACAGCTTATGATGAGTATCCAGGATCAAAAGGTCCACAAAGTGCCCCCAGAAGGTAGCAAAATTGGATGTCTTTTCTCCTCTGGAAGCCCAGAAAACTGTAGTCTACTTCCTACTCTCAATAAATCCTGATCCAAAAACACATCCAAACCCTTGAGCGCAGAATGTGTTGGTAGAACCTGTAATGGATGGCTGGTGAGCAATTCTCTCTCTTCACCAAATTTTTCCTTCTGCATATATACCACCCAGTATTTCCTGGCTTGCTGAATCTCATTACTGTTCAGAATTCCTTCCCTTCTTGTTTCTCCTTAATGTTGTTGTAAATCTATATACCCATGCTGTCACTCTTAACAATCTTTTCAGACTGCTAATGTCCTCAAGCCTCAATATGGGGTCCTGCTGCATAACTTGACAACTGTTCACAGCGCATTTTCTCACCTCACTCACCCATGCTTCTTCAGCCTGGCATTCTCCTACAATAGGCTGATTAGAAGGCCAGTTTCACTTCCAAGTTTTAGCCACTCCGGCCCATTCCACCACAAACTTGACTGTGCAAGATCTTTCACTGAAATTCCTCGTGTTGGTAAATCAGCGGGGTTTTGGGTGCCTGGACAATGCTTCCATTGCTTGGGATCTGTGTGCGCTTGAATTTCCTCCACCCTATTGGCAACAAATGGTTTCCATTTCCTTGCCTGGCTTCTTAACCAGTGCCAAACTATAGTGGAGTCTGTCCAATAATAGCTTGGAATTTCAGAGAGGGTCAAAGACTTTTGCACTATAACTGCAAGCCGACTAGCAATAACTGCACCCATCAATTCCAACCTTGGAACAGAAAGCCTTTTCAAAGGTGCTACTCTGCTCTTTGCAGCAACCAACCTGCAACTTACTTCCTCTTGCAATGCGCCTCTTATATAAATACAAGTTGCATAGGCTTCCTCACTTGCATCACAAAAGATGTGCAGCTCCAAATTGTCTGGACTATTGTTCAACTCTCCAAAGTACCATCTTGGGATTTCAATGTCTCCAAGATGTGCCAATTCTTTGAACCAATATTTCCACCTTACCACCATATGATCAGGCAACTCTTGGTCCCAACCAAGTCCAATTTCCCAGAGGCTCTGAAACCAAATTTTTACTTTATCACGAATGGAGCCAGGTATCCAAGAGGATCAAAGACCTTTGAAGCCAAACTAAGAGCTGTACGTTTTGTCCACCTTGTCTCATTCTCAGCCAGCTCTACTAAAGATTTCCCATTGAAGGTAAACAAATCATCATCTTGCTGCCAAACAATGCCTAGCACCTTTGCGTCTATTGCCCACAACTCCTTAATACCAGAATCCTCAATACTTTCTGCTGCATCAGGTACTACACAGGAATGACTCATAAACTCTTGTAATTGCGAATGATTGGTCTGCCATTTTCTAAGCTCCATGCCAGCCTCCCTCATTATAGCTCTAGCCTCCATGAATATCTGTTTAGCCATTCTGTATTATCCACGGAACACAGCAAATCATCAACATAAAAATTTTCCTTATGTGTTCAATAGTGTTAGGATAGACTTCAGAATATTTCTTAAAATGGTACTGCATAGTAGCTGCCAAGAGAAATGGACTAGAGCTGAGGCCAAAAACACTGACTTCATTCTATATGCTTGAACCTTAGGTTCATTTTCCAACAAGTCTTTCGTATCCACCCACAGATACCTTACTGCATCTCGTCCTCTGGTTTTAACTTTATCCGCAAAAAGGCTTGCTTCACATCTGCAGTCAATGCTACTCTACCAAACCTGAATCTCAGTAACAAGGAAAATAAATCTGCATTTAAATTTGGCCCAGCATCCAAACAGTCATTCAAGGACACACCACCTTTGTCCTTGGCTGAGCCATCAAAAACTACCCTCAGTTTGGTGGTAGTTTTGTTCGCCGTACCACTGCATGGTGTGCAGATAATGTGCCTCCTGGCTCACCAGCTCACCTTGCACCCTTTCAGCATAGCCCTCCCTTACATAACTTAGGATGGCCTCATTGTATTCAATTAACAACTCCTCATTTTTCTTAGCCTGTACAATGAAGTCTCCAACCTCCGATTAGCTAGCTGAAGGTTTGAACCGGGTTTGCAAGAATCCTTCCATGGTAACCAACTTCATAGCAACCATCTCTAAACCCAATCCCTTTTTCAAATTGCTCTAAAACATCATTGTTCACTGTACTTGCCTGTTTGTCCATTATGCCAATAGATTCAAGTTCCCAAAACGCTTTCAAATGCCTTTCCAGACCATGGCTGTTCTCCTCAATCTTAACAAAAAGAGCCTTAACTTCCATTTCATTGCAATAACTACCATGTAGCATCCAGCCTAGCTTACTTTCAATAGCTACCGGGCCTCGAGATGTGCGGACAATATTACCAGTGATGAAGTCCCAATAATAGTCAGCTCTAATCAAAAGACTAATATCTTCTGTTCTTCAAACTTATATTGCCCAAATTAATTCCTTTAACTTGCAATTCTTGGACACATGCCATATCTAAACAAGTAGTGACTGGAGCACAAAGTTCCTCAATCTCTACAGCTTGGACCTTGATAGTGGGACTTTGCGGTAAAACCCTTTAACCAGAACTTCTACCTTCTTAAATTTGGTTCGGTTTGAACGGAACCCCCAAACCCAGAAATTCTTAAATTTTCCCTCTTAAAGTTCTTTAAACTTCAATTTTCTGGAAATTCTGGTCTTAATAAAACTACACTGGCTACCACTATCAAACAACACTCTTACAGTAGCTTCTCCCTCATTCCCAATTAATAAGGCTGCAGTTGTTTGCAATAATCCCCCTTTACTTTTACTCCCTTGCATAGCAGTGGCATGTGCCACTGATGTCTCTACTTCTGGGGTAGGCCTACTAGGAGTGTTTTCTCACAATAGGCTGATGCCTACCATGACATTTTTTGCACAAAATTTTAAACTTACAAAACCTTGCTCTATGACCTTTCAAAAAACATTTAAAACATGCTGTGGACTTAGTTACCCTGTCCTTTCTCTCCTCAAGGGGTAAAGCCTCAGCCACCTCACATTTATATGACTTGTGGTTGCCTTCGCAAAATATGCATTCCTTGATTCCCTTTAATTATTCTCAGAGGATGCATGTAGAGTGACACTGTACCTGGGCTATTCCTTTTTGTGGAAACTTTGGTGCTGTGCCTGCCTTTGTCCCCTTGTTTACCATCCCACTGTGCAAACTCAACTCCCTCTCGTCTTGCTAATTCTGTGCCTAAAAGACTACATCTGCTGAAGGGGGATGTACACATGTTCTGCAGAGTGTCCCTACTTAATTCAAGCAAAATTGAGCTAGGCAATTTAGACTCCAGTGTAGGAACCAACATTATACCACCTTTCCATTCCTACACCCAAGTTGTCCAGGGACCTAGTTCTAATTTCAAATTCATCATATAACTGCCGTAACTCCTTGACACTATTAGGATTATTAACAGGAGGTATAGCTAAAAGTGCACGGAGGTGGCTTTTAATTAAGATCTCTGGCTTACCAAACCGTTTCTTTAATATATCCCAAGCCACATTATAATTAGCCTCTGTTAATGCTAATCCTGCTATAGTCTTTGCTGCCTCCCCTTCCAAGAGGGACCGCAAATAATTAAACTTCTCCACGGCACTTAACACTTGACTAGAATGAACTGCTGACTGAAAACTGTCTGCCCATCCTTGCCATTCCTGAATACTCCAGAAAATGTTTTGAGTACAAGCCTCGGTAATTGAACTACAGATCTGTTAACCTTAACTTCACAAACATCATTGTTGAGTGTTGTGTTTCATTATTAGACCTGGTCTCTAACTTTACTGAGCTGCTAAACTCTTTTGCTCGGAGGCCTACTTTAATTATATCATCAATAATCTCTTCAAAGTAAATTATGTTATTTTCTATTTCATCCTCTTCTATAAGAGCCTCAATTTTAACAAACATCATTTGTTGAGTGTTGTGTTTCATTATTAGACCTGGTCTAACTGTACTGAGCTGCTAAACTCTTTTGCTCGGAGGCCTACTTTAATTATATCATCAATAATCTCTTCAAAGTAAATTATGTTATTTTCTATTTCATCCTCTTCTATAAGAGCCTCAATTTTAACATTTACCTCACTTAGAGCAACCTTTTTAGTTTCTAATATGGAAAGCTGCGCAGTCACTAAGCGTAAATCCTCTTGCTCTATGGCAGAATCTATAGTGGCAATGACCTTTGTAATTAGACCTTTGTAGGCGCTTCTCCTTTTTATAAATTTGTTCAATTCAGATGCACTCATCTTCAATGCAAACAACAATTGGGCTCAATGCCAAATGAGCTGAATTGGCAGAAATACTTAACCAAACTGATCAAACGCAAATTTTACTTTCAAATAAACTGAATTGCTGGGTGGGGTACTAACCAAACACCAGTATGGAATACCAAATTTTCCACCCCAGGACCTTAATTCAATAATAACCCAAATTAACCAAACCGATAAAATGTAGGCCAAAAACAACGACAGACGACTGGCCAAGTTTCGCAATTGGGCAACCAAACTTTCTACCCTGGGACCTTAATTCAATAATAACCCAAAATTAACCAAACCGGTAAAATGTAGGCCAAAAACGACGACAGACGACTGGCCAAGTTTAGCAATTGGGCAACCAAACTTTCTACCCTGGGACCTTAATTCAATAATAACCCAAAATTAACCAAACCGGTAAAATGTAGGCCAAAAACGACGACAGACGACTGGCCAAGTTTAGCAATTGGGCGACCAAACTTTCTACCCTGGGACCTTAATCCAATAATAACCCAAAATTAACCAAACCGGTAAAATGTAGGCCAAAAACGACGACAGACGACTGGCCAAGTTTAGCAATTGGGCAACCAAACTTTCTACCCTGGGACCTTAATTCAATAATAACCCAAAATTAACCAAACCGGTAAAATGTAGGCCAAAAACGACGACAGACGACTGGCCAAGTTTCGCAATTGGGCGACCAAACTTTCTACCCTGGGACCTTAATTCAATAATACTGAACCCGTCTAGGCCTAACTTGGGCTACAATTTGCGCAATCAGAACTTTGCCGAAAAATAGTCACTGACTCAGTTTTGGGGTAGAATCCGGTTCTGAAGGACCATGTTAATTTATTTATTTGTTGGGTTCAAAATCCCAGTTGAGCCGTGAACGGCCAAATTCTAAAGGGCCAGTGCTACCTACAGCCCAAGTTAAGCTAAAATTAAAACTTACGGATTTGAGATCCTATTAGGTCCTACCTCAGGGTTGCTGACTCGATGCGGGCCTACCTTAGACCTTTGTTACATGAATTTAATATAAACAAAAGGGGTACTATTTATGGTCTTCTTTCTCAACCTTGCAACAACAACGCAACCTGGACTATTGCACGATGCAACAATCTTGTATCTAAACAACCAAACTGAATTGCAAGAGAGCTCTCTAACAGACCACACCCTGTACGTACGACATCCCACAAACGAGTAGAAAGAACGCGCAGCGCCCCAAAATGATGCCAACAGTGTGACCAAACAATGATGCCACAAGAGCTCAAAAATGCTAGCTCTAAATTAAGTTAATTTTTCACTAACCTTACAATTATGAGATGGATATATATACACCTTAACTTAATATATACAAGCAATGCTGCATCAATCAGCTTAGTCATCATATCGCCTTGGGACAACAATGGTTCTTCCTCTTCTAGATTTTCTAACACTCCCCACCGAAGAGGCATTGTTGTCATTACCTTCTGCAAGGTTAGCCAAGCCTTCTCCATGAGGCTGTAACTCAAATGTTTCATCTTGACTATCTGTGTTTTTGCTGATTTCTAAAGCATAGAGTTTTTGTATAGGTCTCTTTAACTTTCCTCCTGAAGTCTTTACCAGTGCAGACCTAACTAAATTGTCTTTGCCAACAAACAACTCTTCAATTATGCCAAGCTTCCAGCATTGCCTTGGTCTTTCATCCCCAATCATTACCACTTCTCCCACCTTGATACAATTTGCATTGGAGCCCTTTACCTTGCCTGATGGGTAATAATTGAGTTCTGGCAAGTATTCCATCTGCCACCTCTTCCATAACTGATCTTGTAGCTCTTCAAGGTACCTGAACCGTCTGGTTAACTCTCCTTGAGTGCTCTGGATAGGCTGCAAGTCTTCTGGCACACTGGGGCTTGATGTTAATCGTTTACCACAAAGAAAATGATTTGGTGTCAATGGCTCTGCATCCTGCATACTGTTGTAAACAAAAGTGATAGGCCTACTGTTCACCATTGCTTCTACTTCACATAAAACAGTGCAGAATTCTTCTTTGCTCAAATGAGCATTAGCTAAAAGTTTCTTTAATGGACACTTTACACTTCTCACTAGCCTTTCCCAAAATCCTCCCCACCATGGTGCTCTCTCAACAATAAACTCCCACTGTACCCCTTGGTGTGAAAAGTAGGATTGGAATCCTTCCTCTTTTAGCAAGGACCAAATTTCTTGGAGTTCCTTTGCAGCCTTTTTGAAGGTTTTTGCATTATCCGATATGATTTTATTTGGGAAACCCCTTCTGTTCACAAACCTTTTAAAGGCCAAAAGAAATACATCACTACTTAAATTGCTTACCAACTCCAAATGGATTGCTCTGGTGGTAGCACAGGTGAAAATACATATATAACCTTTGTTAGACTCCCCTCGCTCATACACATAGACTGGCCCTGCAAAGTCTACTCCCACTACATCAAATGGGGCAGTATAGACACACCGTTCTCTTGGAAGTGGAGCCACCTTTTCATAATAAGGCTTTGCACTCCAACGCTTGCAAACCACACATTTATGCACGACCTTTTTACTACTTGTCTAATTTTGGGAATCCAAAACTGTTGTCTGATCTCTATTATCACTTCTCTAACTCCAGCATGTAACAGCTTATGATGAGTATCCAGGATCAAAAGGTCCACAAAGTGCCCCCCAGAAGGTAGCAAAATTGGATGTCTTTTCTCCTCTGGAAGCCCAGAAAACTGTAGTCTACTTCCTACTCTCAATAAATCCTGATCCAAAAACACATCCAAACCCTTGAGCGCAGAATGTGTTGGTAGAACCTGTAATGGATGGCTGGTGAGCAATTCTCTCTCTTCACCAAATTTTTCCTTCTGCATATATACCACCCAGTATTTCCTGGCTTGCTGAATCTCATTACTGTTCAGAATTCCTTCCCTTCTTGTTTTCCCTTAATGTTGTTGTAAATCTATATACCCATGCTGTCACTCTTAACAATCTTTTCAGACTGCTAATGTCCTCAAGCCTCAATATGGGGTCCTGCTGCATAACTTGACAACTGTTCACAGCGCATTTTCTCACCTCACTCACCCATGCTTCTTCAGCCTGGCATTCTCCTACAATAGGCTGATTAGAAGGCCAGTTTTCACTTCCAAGTTTTAGCCACTCCGGCCCATTCCACCACAAACTTGACTGTGCAAGATCTTTCACTGAAATTCCTCGTGTTGGTAAATCAGCGGGGTTTTGGGTGCCTGGACAATGCTTCCATTGCTTGGGATCTGTGTGCGCTTGAATTTCCTCCACCCTATTGGCAACAAATGGTTTCCATTTCCTTGCCTGGCTTCTTAACCAGTGCCAAACTATAGTGGAGTCTGTCCAATAATAGCTTGGAATTTCAGAGAGGGTCAAAGACTTTTGCACTATAACTGCAAGCCGACTAGCAATAACTGCACCCATCAATTCCAACCTTGGAACAGAAAGCCTTTTCAAAGGTGCTACTCTGCTCTTTGCAGCAACCAACCTGCAACTTACTTCCTCTTGCAATGCGCCTCTTATATAAATACAAGTTGCATAGGCTTCCTCACTTGCATCACAAAAGATGTGCAGCTCCAAATTGTCTGGACTATTGTTCAACTCTCCAAAGTACCATCTTGGGATTTCAATGTCTCCAAGATGTGCCAATTCTTTGAACCAATATTTCCACCTTACCACCATATGATCAGGCAACTCTTGGTCCCAACCAAGTCCAATTTCCCAGAGGCTCTGAAACCAAATTTTTACTTTATCACGAATGGAGCCAGGTATCCAAGAGGATCAAAGACCTTTGAAGCCAAACTAAGAGCTGTACGTTTTGTCCACCTTGTCTCATTCTCAGCCAGCTCTACTAAAGATTTCCCATTGAAGGTAAACAAATCATCATCTTGCTGCCAAACAATGCCTAGCACCTTTGCGTCTATTGCCCACAACTCCTTAATACCAGAATCCTCAATACTTTCTGCTGCATCAGGTACTACACAGGAATGACTCATAAACTCTTGTAATTGCGAATGATTGGTCTGCCATTTTCTAAGCTCCATGCCAGCCTCCCTCATTATAGCTCTAGCCTCCATGAATATCTGTTTAGCCATTTCTGTATTATCCACGGAACACAGCAAATCATCAACATAAAAATTTTTCCTTATGTGTTCAATAGTGTTAGGATAGACTTCAGAATATTTCTTAAAATGGTACTGCATAGTAGCTGCCAAGAGAAATGGACTAGAGCTGAGGCCAAACAACACTGACTTCATTCTATATGCTTGAACCTTAGGTTCATTTTCCAACAAGTCTTTCGTATCCACCCACAGATACCTTACTGCATCTCTGTCCTCTGGTTTTAACTTTATCCGCAAAAAGGCTTGCTTCACATCTGCAGTCAATGCTACTCTACCAAACCTGAATCTCAGTAACAAGGAAAATAAATCTGCATTTAAATTTGGCCCAGCATCCAAACAGTCATTCAAGGACACACCACCTTTGTCCTTGGCTGAGCCATCAAAAACTACCCTCAGTTTGGTGGTAGTTTTGTCTCGCCGTACCACTGCATGGTGTGGCAGATAATGTGCCTCCTGGCTCACCAGCTCACCTTGCACCCTTTCAGCATAGCCCTCCCTTACATAACTTAGGATGGCCTCATTGTATTCAATTAACAACTCCTCATTTTTTCTTAGCCTGTACAATGAAGTCTCCAACCTCCGATTAGCTAGCTGAAGGTTTGAACCGGGTTTGCAAGAATCCTTCCATGGTAACCCAACTTCATAGCAACCATCTCTAAACCCAATCCCTTTTTCAAATTGCTCTAAAACATCATTGTTCACTGTACTTGCCTGTTTGTCCATTATGCCAATAGATTCAAGTTCCCAAAACGCTTTCAAATGCCTTTCCAGACCATGGCTGTTCTCCTCAATCTTAACAAAAAGAGCCTTAACTTCCATTTCATTGCAATAACTACCATGTAGCATCCAGCCTAGCTTACTTTCAATAGCTACCGGGCCTCGAGATGTGCGGACAATATTACCAGTGATGAAGTCCCAATAATAGTCAGCTCTAATCAAAAGACTAATATCTTCTGTTCCTTCAAACTTATTATTGCCCAAATTAATTCCTTTAACTTGCAATTCTTGGACACATGCCATATCTAAACAAGTAGTGACTGGAGCACAAAGTTCCTCAATCTCTACAGCTTGGACCTTGATAGTGGGACTTTGCGGTAACAACCCTTTAACCAGAACTTCTACCTTCTTAAATTTGGTTCGGTTTTGAACGGAACCCCCAAACCCAGAAATTCTTAAATTTTCCCTCTTAAGTTCTTTAAACTTCAATTTTCTGGAAATTCTGGTCTTAATAAAACTACACTGGCTACCACTATCAAACAACACTCTTACAGTAGCTTCTCCCTCATTCCCAATTAATAAGGCTGCAGTTGTTTGCAATAATCCCCCTTTACTTTTACTCCCTTGCTAGCAGTGGCATGTGCCACTGATGTCTCTACTTCTGGGGTAGGCCTACTAGGAGTGTTTTCTCACAATAATGGCTGATGCCTACCATGACATTTTTTGCACAAAATTTTAAACTTACAAAACCTTGCTCTATGACCTTTCAAAAAACATTTAAAACATGCTGTGGACTTAGTTACCCTGTCCTTTCTCTCCTCAAGGGTAAAGCCTCAGCCACCTCACATTTATATGACTTGTGGTTGCCTTCGCAAAATATGCATTCCTTGATTCCCTTTAATTTATTCTCAGAGGATGCATGTAGAGCTGACACTGTACCTGGGCTATTCCTTTTTGTGGAAACTTTGGTGCTGTGCCTGCCTTTGTCCCCTTGTTTACCATCCCACTGTGCAAACTCAACTCCCTCTCGTCTTGCTAATTCTGTGCCTAAAAGACTTAACATCTGCTGAAGGGGGATGTACACATGTTCTGCAGAGTGTCCCCTACTTAATTCAAGCAAAATTGAGCTAGGCAATTTAGACTCCAGTGTAGGAACCAACATTATACCATACCTTTCCATTCCTACACCCAAGTTGTCCAGGGACCTAGTTCTAATTTCAAATTCATCATATAACTGCCGTAACTCCTTGACACTATTAGGATTATTAACAGGAGGTATAGCTAAAAGTGCACGGAGGTGGCTTTTAATTAAGATCTCTGGCTTACCAAACCGTTTCTTTAATATATCCCAAGCCACATTATAATTAGCCTCTGTTAATGCTAATCCTGCTATAGTCTTTGCTGCCTCCCCTTCCAAGAGGGACCGCAAATAATTAAACTTCTCCACGGCACTTAACACTTGACTAGAATGAACTGCTGACTGAAAACTGTCTGCCCATCCTTGCCATTCCTGAATACTCCCAGAAAATGTTTTGAGTACAAGCCTCGGTAATTGAACTACAGATCTGTTAACCTTAACTTCACAAACATCATTTGTTGAGTGTTGTGTTTCATTATTAGACCTGGTCTCTAACTGTACTGAGCTGCTAAACTCTTTTGCTCGGAGGCCTACTTTAATTATATCATCAATAATCTCTTCAAAGTAAATTATGTTATTTTCTATTTCATCCTCTTCTATAAGAGCCTCAATTTTAACAAACATCATTTGTTGAGTGTTGTGTTTCATTATTAGACCTGGTCTCTAACTGTACTGAGCTGCTAAACTCTTTTGCTCGGAGGCCTACTTTAATTATATCATCAATAATCTCTTCAAAGTAAATTATGTTATTTTCTATTTCATCCTCTTCTATAAGAGCCTCAATTTTAACATTTACCTCACTTAGAGCAACCTTTTTAGTTTCTAATATGGAAAGCTGCGCAGTCACTAAGCGTAAATCCTCTTGCTCTATGGCAGAATCTATAGTGGCAATGACCTTTGTAATTAGACCTTTGTAGGCGCTTCTCCTTTTTATAAATTTGTTCAATTCAGATGCACTCATCTTCAATGCAAACAACAATTGGGCTCAATGCCAAATGAGCTGAATTGGCAGAAATACTTAACCAAACTGATCAAACGCAAATTTTACTTTCAAATAAACTGAATTGCTGGGTGGGGTACTAACCAAACACCAGTATGGAATACCAAATTTTCCACCCAGGACCTTAATTCAATAATAACCCAAATTAACCAAACCGATAAAATGTAGGCCAAAAACAACGACAGACGACTGGCCAAGTTTCGCAATTGGGCAACCAAACTTTCTACCCTGGGACCTTAATTCAATAATAACCCAAAATTAACCAAACCGGTAAAATGTAGGCCAAAAACGACGACAGACGACTGGCCAAGTTTAGCAATTGGGCAACCAAACTTTCTACCCTGGGACCTTAATTCAATAATAACCCAAAATTAACCAAACCGGTAAAATGTAGGCCAAAAACGACGACAGACGACTGGCCAAGTTTAGCAATTGGGCGACCAAACTTTCTACCCTGGGACCTTAATCCAATAATAACCCAAAATTAACCAAACCGGTAAAATGTAGGCCAAAAACGACGACAGACGACTGGCCAAGTTTAGCAATTGGGCAACCAAACTTTCTACCCTGGGACCTTAATTCAATAATAACCCAAAATTAACCAAACCGGTAAAATGTAGGCCAAAAACGACGACAGACGACTGGCCAAGTTTCGCAATTGGGCGACCAAACTTTCTACCCTGGGACCTTAATTCAATAATACTGAACCCGTCTAGGCCTAACTTGGGCTACAATTTGCGCAATCAGAACTTTGCCGAAAAATAGTCACTGACTCAGTTTTGGGGTAGAATCCGGTTCTGAAGGACCATGTTAATTTATTTATTTGTTGGGTTCAAAATCCCAGTTGAGCCGTGAACGGCCAAATTCTAAAGGGCCAGTGCTACCTACAGCCCAAGTTAAGCTAAAATTAAAACTTACGGATTTGAGATCCTATTAGGGCCTACCTCAGGGTTGCTGACTCGATGCGGGCCTACCTTAGACCTTTGTTACATGAATTTAATATAAACAAAAGGGGTACTATTTATGGTCTTCTTTCTCACCTTGGAACAACAACGCAACCTGGACTATTGCACGATGCAACAATCTTGTATCTAAACAACCAAACTGAATTGCAAGAGAGCTCTCTAACAGACCACACCCTGTACGTACGACATCCCACAAACGAGTAGAAAGAACGCGCAGCGCCCCAAAATGATGCCAACAGTGTGACCAAACAATGATGCCACAAGAGCTCAAAAATGCTAGCTCTAAATTAAGTTAATTTTTCACTAACCTTACAATTATGAGATGGATATATATACACCTTAACTTAATATATAGGGTGAACCAAATGTAGGTGGACAGTAAATGATAACGTTTATTTTGAGAATACATATTTAATTTTTTTGTATACTATAATACAAAATAAAATTTAAATAAATTTAGTTATAATATTTAATATAATAAAACACAAACACCATAGTTATAATGAACACCATAGTTATAATATAATATAACACAAACCGTATTCAACCTACTGTCCACCTACTTTTGGTTCACCGTGTATACAAGCAATGCTGCATCAATCAGCTTAGTCATCATATCGCCTTGGGACAACAATGGTTCTTCCTCTTCTAGATTTTCTAACACTCCCACCGAAGAGGCATTGTTTCATTACCTTCTGCAAGGTTAGCCAAGCCTTCTCCATGAGGCTGTAACTCAAATGTTTCATCTTGACTATCTGTGTTTTTGCTGATTTCTAAAGCATAGAGTTTTTGTATAGGTCTCTTTAACTTTCTTCCTGAAGTCTTTACCAGTGCAGACCTAACTAAATTGTCTTTGGCAACAAACAACTCTTCATTATGCCAAGCTTCCAGCATTGCCTTGGTCTTTCATCCCAATCATTACCACTTCTCCCACCTTGATACAATTTGCATTGGGAGCCCTTTACCTTGCCTGATGGGTAATAATTGAGTTCTGGCAAGTATTCCATCTGCCACCTCTTCCATAACTGATCTTGTAGCTCTCAAGGTACCTGAACCGTCTGGTTAACTCTCCTTGAGTGCTCTGGATAGGCTGCAAGTCTTCTGGCACACTGGGGCTTGATGTTAATCGTTTACCACAAAGAAAATGATTTGGTGTCAATGGCTCTGCATCCTGCATACTGTTGTAAACAAAAGTGATAGGCCTACTTTCACCATTGCTTCTACTTCACATAAAACAGTGCAGAATTCTTCTTTGCTCAAATGAGCATTAGCTAAAAGTTTCTTTAATGGACACTTTACACTTCTCACTAGCCTTTCCCAAAATCCTCCCCACCATGGTGCTCTCTCAACAATAAACTCCCACTGTACCCCTTGGTGTGAAAAGTAGGATTGGAATCCTTCCTCTTTAGCAAGGACCAAATTTCTTGGAGTTCCTTTGCAGCCTTTTTGAAGGTTTTTTGCATTATCCGATATGATTTTATTTGGGAAACCCTTCTGTTCACAAACCTTTTAAAGGCCAAAAGAAATACATCACTACTTAAATTGCTTACCAACTCCAAATGGATTGCTCTGGTGGTAGCACAGGTGAAAATACATATATAACCGTTGTTAGACTCCCCTCGCTCATACACATAGACTGGCCCTGCAAAGTCTACTCCCACTACATCAAATGGGGCAGTATAGACACACCGTTCTCTTGGAAGTGGAGCCACCTTTTCATAATAAGGCTTTGCACTCCAACGCTTGCAAACCACACATTATGCACGACCTTTTTTACTACTTGTCTAATTTTGGGAATCCAAAACTGTTGTCTGATCTCTATTATCACTTCTCTAACTCCAGCATGTAACAGCTTATGATGAGTATCCAGGATCAAAAGGTCCACAAAGTGCCCCCCAGAAGGTAGCAAAATTGGATGTCTTTCTCCTCTGGAAGCCCAGAAAACTGTAGTCTACTTCCTACTCTCAATAAATCCTGATCCAAAAACACATCCAAACCCTTGAGCGCAGAATGTGTTGGTAGAACCTGTAATGGATGGCTGGTGAGCAATTCTCTCTCTTCACCAAATTTTTCCTTCTGCATATATACCACCCAGTATTTCCTGGCTTGCTGAATCTCATTACTGTTCAGAATTCCTTCCCTTCTTGTTTTTCCCTTAATGTTGTTTGTAAATCTATATACCATGCTGTCACTCTTAACAATCTTTTCAGACTGCTAATGTCCTCAAGCCTCAATATGGGGTCCTGCTGCATAACTTGACAACTGTTCACAGCGCATTTTCTCACCTCACTCACCCATGCTTCTTCAGCCTGGCATTCTCCTACAATAGGCTTATTAGAAGGCCTTTTCACTTCCAAGTTTAGCCACTCCGGCCCATTCCACACAAACTTGACTGTGCAAGATCTTTCACTGAAATTCCTCGTGTTGGTAAATCAGCGGGGTTTTGGGTGCCTGGACAATGCTTCCATTGCTTGGGATCTGTGTGCGCTTGAATTTCCTCCACCCTATTGGCAACAAATGGTTTCCATTTCCTTGCCTGGCTTCTTAACCAGTGCCAAACTATAGTGGAGTCTGTCCAATAATAGCTTGGAATTTCAGAGAGGGTCAAAGACTTTTGCACTATAACTGCAAGCGACTAGCAATAACTGCACCCATCAATTCCAACCTTGGAACAGAAAGCCTTTTCAAAGGTGCTACTCTGCTCTTTGCAGCAACCAACCTGCAACTTACTTCCTCTTGCAATGCGCCTCTTATATAAATACAAGTTGCATAGGCTTCCTCACTTGCATCACAAAAGATGTGCAGCTCCAAATTGTCTGGACTATTGTTCAACTCTCCAAAGTACCATCTTGGGATTTCAATGTCTCCAAGATGTGCCAATTCTTTGAACCATATTTCCACTTACCACCATATGATCAGGCAACTCTTGGTCCCAACCAAGTCCAATTTCCCAGAGGCTCTGAAACCAAATTTTTTACTTTATCACGAATGGAGCCAGGTATCCAAGAGGATCAAAGACCTTTGAAGCCAAACTAAGAGCTGTACGTTTTGTCCACCTTGTCTCATTCTCAGCCAGCTCTACTAAAGATTTCCCATTGAAGGTAAACAAATCATCATCTTGCTGCCAAACAATGCCTAGCACCTTTGCGTCTATTGCCCACAACTCCTTAATACCAGAATCCTCAATACTTTCTGCTGCATCAGGTACTACACAGGAATGACTCATAAACTCTTGTAATTGCGAATGATTGGTCTGCCATTTTCTAAGCTCCATGCCAGCCTCCCTCATTATAGCTCTAGCCTCCATGAATATCTGTTTAGCCATTTCTGTATATCCACGGAACACAGCAAATCATCAACATAAAAATTTTTCCTTATGTGTTCAATAGTGTTAGGATAGACTTCAGAATATTTCTTAAAATGGTACTGCATAGTAGCTGCCAAGAGAAATGGACTAGAGCTGAGGCCAAACAACACTGACTTCATTCTATATGCTTGAACCTTAGGTTCATTTTCCAACAAGTCTTTCGTATCCACCCACAGATACCTTACTGCATCTCTGTCCTCTGGTTTTAACTTTATCCGCAAAAAGGCTTGCTTCACATCTGCAGTCAATGCTACTCTACCAAACCTGAATCTCAGTAACAAGGAAAATAAATCTGCATTTAAATTTGGCCCAGCATCCAAAACAGTCATTCAAGGACACACCACCTTTGTCCTTGGCTGAGCCATCAAAAACTACCCTCAGTTTGGTGGTAGTTTTGTCTCGCCGTACCACTGCATGGTGTGGCGATAATTGCCTCCTGGCTCACCAGCTCACCTTGCACCCTTTCAGCATAGCCCTCCCTTACATAACTTAGGATGGCCTCATTGTATTCAATTAACAACTCCTCATTTTTTCTTAGCCTGTACAATGAAGTCTCCAACCTCCGATTAGCTAGCTGAAGGTTTGAACCGGGTTTGCAAGAATCCTTCCATGGTAACCCAACTTCATAGCAACCATCTCTAAACCCAATCCCTTTTTCAAATTGCTCTAAAACATCATTGTTCACTGTACTTGCCTGTTTGTCCATTATGCCAATAGATTCAAGTTCCCAAAACGCTTTCAAATGCCTTTCCAGACCATGGCTGTTCTCCTCAATCTTAACAAAAGAGCCTTAACTTCCATTTCATTGCAATAACTACCATGTAGCATCCAGCCTAGCTTACTTTCAATAGCTACCGGGCCTCGAGATGTGCGGACAATATTACCAGTGATGAAGTCCCAATAATAGTCAGCTCTAATCAAAAGACTAATCTTCTGTTCCTTCAAACTTATTATTGCCCAAATTAATTCCTTTAACTTGCAATTCTTGGACACATGCCATATCTAAACAAGTATGACTGGAGCACAAAGTTCCTCAATCTCTACAGCTTGGACCTTGATAGTGGGACTTTGCGATAACACCCTTTAACCAGAACTTCTACCTTCTTAAATTTGGTTCGGTTTTGAACGGAACCCCCAAACCCAGAAATTCTTAAATTTTCCCTCTTAAGTTCTTTAAACTTCAATTTTCTGGAAATTCTGGTCTTAATAAAACTACACTGGCTACCACTATCAAACAACACTCTTACAGTAGCTCTCCCTCATTCCCAATTAATAAGGCTGCAGTTGTTTGCAATAATCCCCCTTTACTTTTACTCCCTTGCCTAGCAGTGGCATGTGCCACTGATGTCTCTACTTCTGGGGTAGGCCTACTAGGAGTGTTTTCTCACAATAATGGCTGATGCCTACCATGACATTTTTTGCACAAAAATTTTAAACTTACAAAACCTTGCTCTATGACCTTTCAAAAACATTTAAAACATGCTGTGGACTTAGTTACCCTGTCCTTTCTCTCCTCAAGGGGTAAAGCCTCAGCCACCTCACATTTATATGACTTGTGGTTGCCTTCGCAAAATATGCATTCCTTGATTCCCTTTAATTTATTCTCAGAGGATGCATGTAGAGCTGACACTGTACCTGGGCTATTCCTTTTTGTGGAAACTTTGGTGCTGTGCCTGCTTTGTCCCTTGTTTACCATCCCACTGTGCAAACTCAACTCCCTCTCGTCTTGCTAATTCTGTGCCTAAAAGACTTAACATCTGCTGAAGGGATGTACACATGTTCTGCAGAGTGTCCACTACTTAATTCAAGCAAAATTGAGCTAGGCAATTTAGACTCCAGTGTAGGAACCAACATTATACCATACCTTTCCATTCCTACACCCAAGTTGTCCGGGGACCTAGTTCTAATTTCAATTCATCATATAACTGCCGTAACTCCTTGATACTATTAGGATTATTAACAGGAGGTATAGCTAAAAGTGCACGGAGGTGGCTTTTAATTAAGATCTCTGGCTTACCAAACCGTTTCTTTAATATATCCCAAGCCACATTATAATTAGCCTCTGTTAATGCTAATCCTGCTATAGTCTTTGCTGCCTCCCTTCCAAGAGGGACCGCAAATAATTAAACTTCTCCACGGCACTTAACACTTGACTAGAATGAACTGCTGACTGAAAACTGTCTGCCCATCCTTGCCATTCCTGAATACTCCCAGAAAATGTTTTGAGTACAAGCCTCGGTAATTGAACTACAGATCTGTTAACCTTAACTTCACAAACATCATTTGTTGAGTGTTGTGTTTCATTATTAGACCTGGTCTCTAACTGTACTGAGCTGCTAAACTCTTTTGCTCGGAGGCCTACTTTAATTATATCATCAATAATCTCTTCAAAGTAAATTATGTTATTTTCTATTTCATCCTCTTCTATAAGAGCCTCAATTTTAACAAACATCATTTGTTGAGTGTTGTGTTTCATTATTAGACCTGGTCTCTAACTGTACTGAGCTGCTAAACTCTTTTGCTCGGAGGCCTACTTTAATTATATCATCAATAATCTCTTCAAAGTAAATTATGTTATTTTCTATTTCATCCTCTTCTATAAGAGCCTCAATTTTAACATTTACCTCACTTAGAGCAACCTTTTTAGTTTCTAATATGGAAAGCTGCGCAGTCACTAAGCGTAAATCCTCTTGCTCTATGGCAGAATCTATAGTGGCAATGACCTTTGTAATTAGACCTTTGTAGCGCTTCTCCTTTTTATAAATTTGTTCAATTCAGATGCACTCATCTTCAATGCAAACAACAATTGGGCTCAATGCCAAATGAGCTGAATTGGCAGAAATACTTAACCAAACTGATCAAACGCAAATTTTACTTTCAAATAAACTGAATTGCTGGGTGGGGTACTAACCAAACACCAGTATGGAATACCAAATTTTCCACCCCAGGACCTTAATTCAATAATAACCCAAAATTAACCAAACCGGTAAAATGTAGGCCAAAAACGACGACAGACGACTGGCCAAGTTTAGCAATTGGGCAACCAAACTTTCTACCCTGGGACCTTAATTCAATAATAACCCAAAATTAACCAAACCGGTAAAATGTAGGCCAAAAACGACGACAGACGACTGGCCAAGTTTAGCAATTGGGCACCAAACTTTCTACCCTGGGACCTTAATTCAATAATAACCCAAAATTAACCAAACCGGTAAAATGTAGGCCAAAAACGACGACAGACGACTGGCCAAGTTTCGCAATTGGGCGACCAAACTTTCTACCCTGGGACCTTAATTCAATAATACTGAACCCGTCTAGGCCTAACTTGGGCTACAATTTGCGCAATCAGAACTTTGCCGAAAAATAGTCACTGACTCAGTTTTGGGGTAGAATCCGGTTCTGAAGGACCATGTTAATTTATTTATTTGTTGGGTTCAAAATCCCAGCTGAGCCGTGAACGGCCAAATTCTAAAGGGCCAGTGCTACCTACAGCCCAAGTTAAGCTAAAATTAAAACTTACGGATTTGAGATCCTATTAGGTCCTACCTCAGGGTTGCTGACTCGATGCGGGCCTACCTTAGACCTTTGTTACATGAATTTAATATAAACAAAAGGGGTACTATTTATGGTCTTCTTTCTCAACCTTGCAACAACAACGCAACCTGGACTATTGCACGATGCAACAATCTTGTATCTAAACAACCAAACTGAATTGCAAGAGAGCTCTCTAACAGACCACACCCTGTACGTACGACATCCCACAAACGAGTAGAAAGAACGCGCAGCGCCCCAAAATGATGCCAACAGTGTGACCAAACAATGATGCCACAAGAGCTCAAAAATGCTAGCTCTAAATTAAGTTAATTTTTCACTAACCTTACAATTATGAGATGGATATATATACACCTTAACTTAATATATACAAGCAATGCTGCATCAATCAGCTTAGTCATCATATCGCCTTGGGACAACAATGGTTCTTCCTCTTCTAGATTTTCTAACACTCCCCACCGAAGAGGCATTGTTGTCATTACCTTCTGCAAGGTTAGCCAAGCCTTCTCCATGAGGCTGTAACTCAAATGTTTCATCTTGACTATCTGTGTTTTTGCTGATTTCTAAAGCATAGAGTTTTTGTATAGGTCTCTTTAACTTTCTCCTGAAGTCTTTACCAGTGCAGACCTAACTAAATTGTCTTTGCAACAAACAACTCTTCAATTATGCCAAGCTTCCAGCATTGCCTTGGTCTTTCATCCCCAATCATTACCACTTCTCCCACCTTGATACAATTTGCATTGGAGCCCTTTACCTTGCCTGATGGGTAATAATTGAGTTCTGGCAAGTATTCCATCTGCCACCTCTTCCATAACTGATCTTGTAGCTCTTCAAGGTACCTGAACCGTCTGGTTAACTCTCCTTGAGTGCTCTGGATAGGCTGCAAGTCTTCTGGCACACTGGGGCTTGATGTTAATCGTTTACCACAAAGAAAATGATTTGGTGTCAATGGCTCTGCATCCTGCATACTGTTGTAAACAAAAGTGATAGGCCTACTGTTCACCATTGCTTCTACTTCACATAAAACAGTGCAGAATTCTTCTTTGCTCAAATGAGCATTAGCTAAAAGTTTCTTTAATGGACACTTTACACTTCTCACTAGCCTTTCCCAAAATCCTCCCCACCATGGTGCTCTCTCAACAATAAACTCCCACTGTACCCCTTGGTGTGAAAAGTAGGATTGGAATCCTTCCTCTTTTAGCAAGGACCAAATTTCTTGGAGTTCCTTTGCAGCCTTTTTGAAGGTTTTTGCATTATCCGATATGATTTTATTTGGGAAACCCCTTCTGTTCACAAACCTTTTAAAGGCCAAAAGAAATACATCACTACTTAAATTGCTTACCAACTCCAAATGGATTGCTCTGGTGGTAGCACAGGTGAAAATACATATATAACCGTTGTTAGACTCCCCTCGCTCATACACATAGACTGGCCCTGCAAAGTCTACTCCCACTACATCAAATGGGGCAGTATAGACACACCGTTCTCTTGGAAGTGGAGCCACCTTTTCATAATAAGGCTTTGCACTCCAACGCTTGCAAACCACATTTATGCACGACCTTTTTACTACTTGTCTAATTTTGGGAATCCAAAACTGTTGTCTGATCTCTATTATCACTTCTCTAACTCCAGCATGTAACAGCTTATGATGAGTATCCAGGATCAAAAGGTCCACAAAGTGCCCCCCAGAAGGTAGCAAAATTGGATGTCTTTTCTCCTCTGGAAGCCCAGAAAACTGTAGTCTACTTCCTACTCTCAATAAATCCTGATCCAAAAACACATCCAAACCCTTGAGCGCAGAATGTGTTGGTAGAACCTGTAATGGATGGCTGGTGAGCAATTCTCTCTCTTCACCAAATTTTTCCTTCTGCATATATACCACCCAGTATTTCCTGGCTTGCTGAATCTCATTACTGTTCAGAATTCCTTCCCTTCTTGTTTTTCCCTTAATGTTGTTGTAAATCTATATACCCATGCTGTCACTCTTAACAATCTTTTCAGACTGCTAATGTCCTCAAGCCTCAATATGGGGTCCTGCTGCATAACTTGACAACTGTTCACAGCGCATTTTCTCACCTCACTCACCCATGCTTCTTCAGCCTGGCATTCTCCTACAATAGGCTTATTAGAAGGCCAGTTTTCACTTCCAAGTTTTAGCCACTCCGGCCCATTCCACCACAAACTTGACTGTGCAAGATCTTTCACTGAAATTCCTCGTGTTGGTAAATCAGCGGGGTTTTGGGTGCCTGGACAATGCTTCCATTGCTTGGGATCTGTGTGCGCTTGAATTTCCTCCACCCTATTGGCAACAAATGGTTTCCATTTCCTTGCCTGGCTTCTTAACCAGTGCCAAACTATAGTGGAGTCTGTCCAATAATAGCTTGGAATTTCAGAGAGGGTCAAAGACTTTTGCACTATAACTGCAAGCCGACTAGCAATAACTGCACCCATCAATTCCAACCTTGGAACAGAAAGCCTTTTCAAAGGTGCTACTCTGCTCTTTGCAGCAACCAACCTGCAACTTACTTCCTCTTGCAATGCGCCTCTTATATAAATACAAGTTGCATAGGCTTCCTCACTTGCATCACAAAAGATGTGCAGCTCCAAATTGTCTGGACTATTGTTCAACTCTCCAAAGTACCATCTTGGGATTTCAATGTCTCCAAGATGTGCCAATTCTTTGAACCAATATTTCCACCTTACCACCATATGATCAGGCAACTCTTGGTCCCAACCAAGTCCAATTTCCCAGAGGCTCTGAAACCAAATTTTTTACTTTATCACGAATGGAGCCAGGTATCCAAGAGGATCAAAGACCTTTGAAGCCAAACTAAGAGCTGTACGTTTTGTCCACCTTGTCTCATTCTCAGCCAGCTCTACTAAAGATTTCCCATTGAAGGTAAACAAATCATCATCTTGCTGCCAAACAATGCCTAGCACCTTTGCGTCTATTGCCCACAACTCCTTAATACCAGAATCCTCAATACTTTCTGCTGCATCAGGTACTACACAGGAATGACTCATAAACTCTTGTAATTGCGAATGATTGGTCTGCCATTTTCTAAGCTCCATGCCAGCCTCCCTCATTATAGCTCTAGCCTCCATGAATATCTGTTTAGCCATTTCTGTATTATCCACGGAACACAGCAAATCATCAACATAAAAATTTTTCCTTATGTGTTCAATAGTGTTAGGATAGACTTCAGAATATTTCTTAAAATGGTACTGCATAGTAGCTGCCAAGAGAAATGGACTAGAGCTGAGGCCAAACAACACTGACTTCATTCTATATGCTTGAACCTTAGGTTCATTTTCCAACAAGTCTTTCGTATCCACCCACAGATACCTTACTGCATCTCTGTCCTCTGGTTTTAACTTTATCCGCAAAAAGGCTTGCTTCACATCTGCAGTCAATGCTACTCTACCAAACCTGAATCTCAGTAACAAGGAAAATAAATCTGCATTTAAATTTGGCCCAGCATCCAAACAGTCATTCAAGGACACACCACCTTTGTCCTTGGCTGAGCCATCAAAAACTACCCTCAGTTTGGTGGTAGTTTTGTCTCGCCGTACCACTGCATGGTGTGGCAGATAATGTGCCTCCTGGCTCACCAGCTCACCTTGCACCCTTTCAGCATAGCCCTCCCTTACATAACTTAGGATGGCCTCATTGTATTCAATTAACAACTCCTCATTTTTTCTTAGCCTGTACAATGAAGTCTCCAACCTCCGATTAGCTAGCTGAAGGTTTGAACCGGGTTTGCAAGAATCCTTCCATGGTAACCCAACTTCATAGCAACCATCTCTAAACCCAATCCCTTTTTCAAATTGCTCTAAAACATCATTGTTCACTGTACTTGCCTGTTTGTCCATTATGCCAATAGATTCAAGTTCCCAAAACGCTTTCAAATGCCTTTCCAGACCATGGCTGTTCTCCTCAATCTTAACAAAAAGAGCCTTAACTTCCATTTCATTGCAATAACTACCATGTAGCATCCAGCCTAGCTTACTTTCAATAGCTACCGGGCCTCGAGATGTGCGGACAATATTACCAGTGATGAAGTCCCAATAATAGTCAGCTCTAATCAAAAGACTAATATCTTCTGTTCCTTCAAACTTATTATTGCCCAAATTAATTCCTTTAACTTGCAATTCTTGGACACATGCCATATCTAAACAAGTAGTGACTGGAGCACAAAGTTCCTCAATCTCTACAGCTTGGACCTTGATAGTGGGACTTTGCGATAACAACCCTTTAACCAGAACTTCTACCTTCTTAAATTTGGTTCGGTTTTGAACGGAACCCCCAAACCCAGAAATTCTTAAATTTTCCCTCTTAAGTTCTTTAAACTTCAATTTTCTGGAAATTCTGGTCTTAATAAAACTACACTGGCTACCACTATCAAACAACACTCTTACAGTAGCTTCTCCCTCATTCCCAATTAATAAGGCTGCAGTTGTTTGCAATAATCCCCCTTTACTTTTACTCCCTTGCCTAGCAGTGGCATGTGCCACTGATGTCTCTACTTCTGGGGTAGGCCTACTAGGAGTGTTTTCTCACAATAATGGCTGATGCCTACCATGACATTTTTTGCACAAAATTTTAAACTTACAAAACCTTGCTCTATGACCTTTCAAAAAACATTTAAAACATGCTGTGGACTTAGTTACCCTGTCCTTTCTCTCCTCAAGGGGTAAAGCCTCAGCCACCTCACATTTATATGACTTGTGGTTGCCTTCGCAAAATATGCATTCCTTGATTCCCTTTAATTTATTCTCAGAGGATGCATGTAGAGCTGACACTGTACCTGGGCTATTCCTTTTTGTGGAAACTTTGGTGCTGTGCCTGCCTTTGTCCCCTTGTTTACCATCCCACTGTGCAAACTCAACTCCCTCTCGTCTTGCTAATTCTGTGCCTAAAAGACTTAACATCTGCTGAAGGGGGATGTACACATGTTCTGCAGAGTGTCCCCTACTTAATTCAAGCAAAATTGAGCTAGGCAATTTAGACTCCAGTGTAGGAACCAACATTATACCATACCTTTCCATTCCTACACCCAAGTTGTCCAGGGACCTAGTTCTAATTTCAAATTCATCATATAACTGCCGTAACTCCTTGATACTATTAGGATTATTAACAGGAGGTATAGCTAAAAGTGCACGGAGGTGGCTTTTAATTAAGATCTCTGGCTTACCAAACCGTTTCTTTAATATATCCCAAGCCACATTATAATTAGCCTCTGTTAATGCTAATCCTGCTATAGTCTTTGCTGCCTCCCCTTCCAAGAGGGACCGCAAATAATTAAACTTCTCCACGGCACTTAACACTTGACTAGAATGAACTGCTGACTGAAAACTGTCTGCCCATCCTTGCCATTCCTGAATACTCCCAGAAAATGTTTTGAGTACAAGCCTCGGTAATTGAACTACAGATCTGTTAACCTTAACTTCACAAACATCATTTGTTGAGTGTTGTGTTTCATTATTAGACCTGGTCTCTAACTGTACTGAGCTGCTAAACTCTTTTGCTCGGAGGCCTACTTTAATTATATCATCAATAATCTCTTCAAAGTAAATTATGTTATTTTCTATTTCATCCTCTTCTATAAGAGCCTCAATTTTAACAAACATCATTTGTTGAGTGTTGTGTTTCATTATTAGACCTGGTCTCTAACTGTACTGAGCTGCTAAACTCTTTTGCTCGGAGGCCTACTTTAATTATATCATCAATAATCTCTTCAAAGTAAATTATGTTATTTTCTATTTCATCCTCTTCTATAAGAGCCTCAATTTTAACATTTACCTCACTTAGAGCAACCTTTTTAGTTTCTAATATGGAAAGCTGCGCAGTCACTAAGCGTAAATCCTCTTGCTCTATGGCAGAATCTATAGTGGCAATGACCTTTGTAATTAGACCTTTGTAGGCGCTTCTCCTTTTTATAAATTTGTTCAATTCAGATGCACTCATCTTCAATGCAAACAACAATTGGGCTCAATGCCAAATGAGCTGAATTGGCAGAAATACTTAACCAAACTGATCAAACGCAAATTTTACTTTCAAATAAACTGAATTGCTGGGTGGGGTACTAACCAAACACCAGTATGGAATACCAAATTTTCCACCCCAGGACCTTAATTCAATAATAACCCAAATTAACCAAACCGATAAAATGTAGGCCAAAAACAACGACAGACGACTGGCCAAGTTTCGCAATTGGGCAACCAAACTTTCTACCCTGGGACCTTAATTCAATAATAACCCAAAATTAACCAAACCGGTAAAATGTAGGCCAAAAACGACGACAGACGACTGGCCAAGTTTAGCAATTGGGCAACCAAACTTTCTACCCTGGGACCTTAATTCAATAATAACCCAAAATTAACCAAACCGGTAAAATGTAGGCCAAAAACGACGACAGACGACTGGCCAAGTTTAGCAATTGGGCGACCAAACTTTCTACCCTGGGACCTTAATCCAATAATAACCCAAAATTAACCAAACCGGTAAAATGTAGGCCAAAAACGACGACAGACGACTGGCCAAGTTTAGCAATTGGGCAACCAAACTTTCTACCCTGGGACCTTAATTCAATAATAACCCAAAATTAACCAAACCGGTAAAATGTAGGCCAAAAACGACGACAGACGACTGGCCAAGTTTCGCAATTGGGCGACCAAACTTTCTACCCTGGGACCTTAATTCAATAATACTGAACCCGTCTAGGCCTAACTTGGGCTACAATTTGCGCAATCAGAACTTTGCCGAAAAATAGTCACTGACTCAGTTTTGGGGTAGAATCCGGTTCTGAAGGACCATGTTAATTTATTTATTTGTTGGGTTCAAAATCCCAGTTGAGCCGTGAACGGCCAAATTCTAAAGGGCCAGTGCTACCTACAGCCCAAGTTAAGCTAAAATTAAAACTTACGGATTTGAGATCCTATTAGGTCCTACCTCAGGGTTGCTGACTCGATGCGGGCCTACCTTAGACCTTTGTTACATGAATTTAATATAAACAAAAGGGTACTATTTATGGTCTTCTTTCTCAACCTTGCAACAACAACGCAACCTGGACTATTGCACGATGCAACAATCTTGTATCTAAACAACCAAACTGAATTGCAAGAGAGCTCTCTAACAGACCACACCCTGTACGTACGACATCCCACAAACGAGTAGAAAGAACGCGCAGCGCCCCAAAATGATGCCAACAGTGTGACCAAACAATGATGCCACAAGAGCTCAAAAATGCTAGCTCTAAATTAAGTTAATTTTTCACTAACCTTACAATTATGAGATGGATATATATACACCTTAACTTAATATACAAGCAATGCTGCATCAATCAGCTTAGTCATCATATCGCCTTGGGACAACAATGGTTCTTCCTCTTCTAGATTTTCTAACACTCCCCACCGAAGAGGCATTGTTGTCATTACCTTCTGCAAGGTTAGCCAAGCCTTCTCCATGAGGCTGTAACTCAAATGTTTCATCTTGACTATCTGTGTTTTTGCTGATTTCTAAAGCATAGAGTTTTTGTATAGGTCTCTTTAACTTTCTTCCTGAAGTCTTTACCAGTGCAGACCTAACTAAATTGTCTTTGCAACAAACAACTCTTCAATTATGCCAAGCTTCCAGCATTGCCTTGGTCTTTCATCCCCAATCATTACCACTTCTCCCACCTTGATACAATTTGCATTGGAGCCCTTTACCTTGCCTGATGGGTAATAATTGAGTTCTGGCAAGTATTCCATCTGCCACCTCTTCCATAACTGATCTTGTAGCTCTTCAAGGTACCTGAACCGTCTGGTTAACTCTCCTTGAGTGCTCTGGATAGGCTGCAAGTCTTCTGGCACACTGGGGCTTGATGTTAATCGTTTACCACAAAGAAAATGATTTGGTGTCAATGGCTCTGCATCCTGCATACTGTTGTAAACAAAAGTGATAGGCCTACTGTTCACCATTGCTTCTACTTCACATAAAACAGTGCAGAATTCTTCTTTGCTCAAATGAGCATTAGCTAAAAGTTTCTTTAATGGACACTTTACACTTCTCACTAGCCTTTCCCAAAATCCTCCCCACCATGGTGCTCTCTCAACAATAAACTCCCACTGTACCCCTTGGTGTGAAAAGTAGGATTGGAATCCTTCCTCTTTTAGCAAGGACCAAATTTCTTGGAGTTCCTTTGCAGCCTTTTTGAAGGTTTTTGCATTATCCGATATGATTTTATTTGGGAAACCCCTTCTGTTCACAAACCTTTTAAAGGCCAAAAGAAATACATCACTACTTAAATTGCTTACCAACTCCAAATGGATTGCTCTGGTGGTAGCACAGGTGAAAATACATATATAACCGTTGTTAGACTCCCCTCGCTCATACACATAGACTGGCCCTGCAAAGTCTACTCCCACTACATCAAATGGGGCAGTATAGACACACCGTTCTCTTGGAAGTGGAGCCACCTTTTCATAATAAGGCTTTGCACTCCAACGCTTGC